>OZ024835.1:71089868-71617368 GCA_964016985.1 Anodontia alba
AATGTTTCTGGCAGTATACTGGATTCCTGAGCAATGGTATGCACCTGATCCAACTTCCATTTCTTCATTTACTATTACTCTAGTGCATGTGTATTTGTGAGCCCAATGTTTGTCAAAGCACTACTGAAATCATTACCTGAAAGAAAAAAAAAATGACTATAATATCTAATATAAAATTGTTTTGGTTTGTTTGTTTGTGTTTTACAGCCCAGTCAACCCAATAGGCTCATATCAAGCACAGTCAAATTACTTTACAACACTTTTACAGGGCAGACTTAGTGCCCTAATTGGTTAGATTTTGAAGATGGTGACTGTGACAGCCATCTTGGATTCTCAACCAGAACAATTTTAGCCAATTTTGATCTACAAGTTATCTCAATACTTCCAACCAAGTTTAGCATCATTTAGCATAATATTATCAGTTCTGGAGAATTTCAGTATAGATTTTCAAGCTGGCAGCCATACTGGATTTCCAATTTGAATGATTTCATTTTTTATTTTTTATTCCTGGGCCATACAGTAAAGATGTCATAGCAAAACATGATAAATGACACTTATTACCATGTACAAAAAGAAGAAAACTTTCTTTTAATACTCTTTTCATAATGATACAGATGTACATGCAATTCATTTGCAGATCTTAAAAGTGTTATAAAATCTGTTTTCAGCAAAAGTCCAGTTGTCTCTGAAAAAGTTTTCCACTTAAAAATTTTTTTTATTTGGTCAGAATTTTTGTGGGGGCAGGTGGAATTAGAATCTAATAATTAATTTTCTCTGGCCTAATTGAAAAAAAAAACTGTCATTTTGACAAAAATATTTTTTTCACATCATACTTCTTCCTGCACTCAATACGCCTGTAACGAGTCAGTGTTGTTTCAACAAATATTTTGAGACAAGCTGATTTCACCATGCATGCACCATACAGTCATGCCAAAGCTAAATTTCCAAAAGAACAAAGGGAATTGACCATAACCTATTTTGCTCTACAGCAACACCACATCAGTATCAACATTTATGCAAAATATGAAAACATCATATTCTATCTAATTACCACACTGTGCACTTAGGTTTTTAAAAATTACTCTGAAAACTTGTGATACAATACATGTATGTATCTACCTACTAAGTGTATATCATCAAAGGACTTATTTGATGATGTTTATGTGATTTTTTTTTCTTATTTTCTTTATAAAGCATATGTTGTGGGTCCTAATTTGAATTGCATCATCATGTCCATGCAATTCAAATTGGTGCCCACAACATTTGCATTAAAAAAAGAAACTGACAAAAAATACACTGGCTGTAAGTAATCTAAAGACTACGGAATAGCTTGACTCTGCACTTATAGGGGTATCTGTGGTAATAAGGTTGAATACGGTTTTCCTCAAACTATTAGGCAGGATTAGAAGCAGAAACCAAAATGCCTTTTCAAGAATTACAAAGGGAATTTTAAATAACAGTAAAAGAATTAACCCCTAGGCCCTTATTTTCATCTGACAGCAACATCTTATCAATATCAACATTTATGCAAAATATGAAAAGATTCCTTAAACTACTTAGTAAGATGAGAAGCAGATCCTAAAACAGACAGACATACGGACAGGCAACGTAACAACAGTATACCCCTCTCCTGCCACACAAACACATTTTGCGTTTGTGTGAGGGTTAAAAAGTCATTGAAAAATAAAGTCAAAGATTTAGGAAGAAAAAAAAATTCTATCCAATTCTGTGACTTATCTCAAACAAAAACATATCTCCAGATAAGATGATTTTTGATGGATTTTTTTTTTTCATTATTATTTTATATATATATAAATAACAACATGCTGAGAGTTTTCATTAGAAGAAGCCTCAGTGAGATACTTCTAATGAGTAATCATAACATGTTTTCTTGCAAAATCAAGAGAAATAAATATCTTGGTTCTCCTCTTTTCTGGAGCAGGGGTATATACTTTATTTAAGTCTGGAGCTATGAAAAAGTATGATTGTTTTTTTTTTTTCTAATTTCTCAGTGGGCAGATACCCTGAATCCTCATTGAAATAACCTCACTGAGGTAATGCTAAAGAGTTAACTATTTGTAATTCTATTTTAAAAAAATCTGTATTTGGATTATTATGCTTCTTATCTATAGCACTGCCACAGCCAGGTGCAATATTGTTTATTGCCATAAATCACACCTAATCATTATCATGCTGGTAGGACAGGCAGAATTGTGAGTTTTATGGCACATTGTGACACTCCAAGGGAAAATTGGGTGGACACATGTAGCTAATCATAGCCCTGATTTTTGTTTGTTTGTTTGTTTTTTTGTTTTAAGCTGTCCTTTATCTAGGAATTTATTGTTTTGATTTCCTAAATCACCAATTGTCAGTCTTTGAATGAGTACCTAGCATTTGAAGTATTAATCCTGTGAAAGAGATTTCATTAATCTAGTAAAAAAAAAACACACACACACAAACACACATATATATTAAATCATGTTGTTTTTTTTTTTTGTCACAGAAATGGTAACCTGAGTAAAATAAGCCTTGTATCTGCTAAAAAAAAAAAAAAAAAAGAAGACAATGTCATCTTATAATCTTATAAATTCTTTGTTAGTATAACATTCAATAAATTGACTAATTTAAAAATAAAATAAAAAATAAAAGAACAACAAACAAAAAATAAACTTCAGAAACCTATCATATATGCCAGGAAAGCTATCTCTGTACATCAAATGTTTATACATTACGAAATCATGTCTATTCAAATATACTGAAAATTTCACCACCAAAAAGTGAAAATTTTCCGATAAAAAATTCTGATATATTTCATATTTCTGCTCAAAATATAGATTACGGGTACTTGTTAGCACTGTCTCAATGAGGTGGTTCTAATGAGTATCCACAATCTATGTTTTTGAGTAGAAATAATAAAAATAATTTATACCCATATAAACCCCAGTTTTACTGTATAAAAGTGGGGTTTAAGGAGGTCAAAATTTAATAAGCCTGTTTTCAGGATGCATGTACCAATGGCAGTAGCACTGGAAATAGATTTTTGTTGGTTGTTACTTTTTTTTTTTTACAATAATATAATCAATCGCTAAGTGCAAACAGGACACAGTATTGATATAAATAAAAAAAAATCCTTGAAAAACTGGAAAAAAAAAAAAAAAAAAAAAACAACTAAAAATGTAGTGTTTTACAGTTTAGGTATGTGCAGAGCTCTAGATAATAGGGCTATACATTAATACATTTTTTTTTTTATTATTCCTCCATGAAAACATGTACATCATGTATGTACTCCTCAGAAGCACACTGGATAGTGTTCTAGCACACTGTTTAGTGTTCAAGGAAGTACTCTAACTTGAACATGTTTTTTTTTTTTGGGTTTTTTTTTTTTTTTTTTTTTTGCGGGGGGGGGGGGGGGGGGGGGGGGGGGGGGGGAGGGTGTAACTTGGGGATAAATGTGGTACGGGTGTGTGAGCCAGTATTTCGAAACCTACCCCATTCATGTACCTGCCCTTTGAAAAAATTGCCCCCCTTCATATACTTGATCGTCTGAAATGCTGACCTATTCATATACTGCCCTTTGATTTTTATACCCATTTATTGCTGGTAGTTAGACAAATATAGCAGTCAATTCATTGAATACAAAGAGAAATAGCCGCCTTGACAAATCTCTGAGCGAAAAAAAATAAATGCATTTACTGGACTGTCAGAAAAGTGGAGCCTTTCACATACGAATCATAAAAAATCAGGTCAGACATATACTTTTTGTTGAAAAAAAAAAGGGCTAATCATATACCTGGCAGCGCTGAAAAAGGGGGCAATTTGGCATGCATATCCGTACTATGCCATATATAGGAACCCACCCCCGACCCACGGGCTGTAAATTGTCTTATAATATTTTTCATTCATTTAATCCTGTTTTATTGGTAAAAAATGATTTTGTGTCAATCTGAGAGTCTTAGCTGAAAATGACTTTGAAAGGATAAAATGAAAGATTTCTTTTTAAATGGCTGTTTTTTTCTTTTAAGGTAAGTTTTCTTCGATATATATTTTTTCATAAATCCATAGCTACAGATAAGAGGGGTATCCACATAATATTTTTCTTATTTCTCCACAAAAACATATGTTGTGGGTACTCATTAAAAGCCCCTCACTGAGGCACTTCTAATGAGTACCCACAACATATGTTTTCGTGGAGAAATAAGAAAGATATCAGCATTTTTCGGAAGAAAAAAGCGCTCTATCTGTTACTATGATAAATCGCAATGAAAAGGTATCCATCATCCATTACAGCATGCAAATGACATTTGACTCATGGCAGCAGACATATTTTAATCACATTGTTAGTAAATGGAAGAAATAACTGTACTGGTCATAAGTTATCACAGGAAAAAAAAAAAAGATACTAAATTCTATAAAGTAATTTAATAGAATTTTCTTTAGGGGATTTTTAAGATATTTTATAATGAAAGAGGTATTATTATCATTTGGACTTCAACAATTAACATATACAAAATCAGAAAAGAACCATATAAGTTTTTACTGCACATATTTAAAAGTACAGGATGTAATCTTCAGCTCTCCTACATGTTGCCCAGTATCACACAGTCTGTTCAGGGCTTTGTGCCACCTTACATCTAATAAATGGATATGTTGAATATCGTATGTGCTCTAAGTATTGGACAGACAGTCCTGAGCTAACAATACAGATCTAGATCAGACACCACCTTACAGCTAATAAATGGATAGTGCAGAATACTGTTTAACACAAATGTATTGGACAGTCCTGAGCTAACAGTGTAGACCCAGATCAGATGCCACCTTACATTTAATAAATGGACACTGAACAATAGTCTTTATACTCAAAGTATTGGCCAGACAATCCTGTGCATACCGTGTAGATCCAGATCAAACAACATCTTACATAGATAAAATGGTTAATGTACAGAATACCGTTTTTACTAGGAGCACTGGACAGACAGTCCTGAGCTAACAGAGTAGACCTAGATCAGATGTCACCTTACATTTAATAAATGGGTACTGCAGAATACCATTTATACTCAAAGTTTTAGACAGACAGTCCTAAGCTAAAAGTATCCAGATCAGCTGTCACCTTACACTTAATAAATGGATACTGTAGAATACTGCATATATACCAGACAGTCCCGAGCTAACAGTGTAGACCCAGATCAGACACCACCTTCATCTAATAACTGGATACTGTAGAATATCATTTATACTCTAAGTTTTGAACAGACAGCCCTCAGTTTAACAGTGTCGATCCAGATCAGATGTCACATTACACCCATTCATGCCATAAGCTGTGGATTAAAATCTGTGAGATAAGGCAAAATACTAAGGGAGATTTGACAAAATTCTGTGAAATTTTCTTAAACATCACTTTGGTGTTCCCACAATATAGTCTTAAGTCTTCTTTTTTCATGTGAGAAGCTTGTGAAAACCACAACAGTGTGTGATTTATGTTTACTTCTTCATAAAATCTGTTGTAAAATGGTCTGAAAATTCTGTGAGATTAGAATTTTTTATGGGAATTGCTTTCCAGATGGACCAAATTCTGTGAGATTTTATCTCACAGTGTGAGATATGGCATGTATGTACACCTAATAAATGGATACTGTAGAATACTGTATACACAGAACAGTCCTGAGCTAACAGTGTTAATCCAGATCAGACTCCATCTTACAGCTAAAAAATAGATACTGTAGAAAACTGTTTTTATTCAATGTACATTTTTATATTGTGAATTTAATGTAGTGGCTGGAGTGCATGGACTGAACAAGACTGCCTGCTTGGTTCAGTAGGAAGAGCACCTGACTAGTGTTACGGGGTTGTTGCCAACTTTTTGGCGAGTCCCAGCTCCGGCAGTCATTGTTTCCTCTCTTGTTCACTTTACTGATATGAGATTTAGTAAACAGTTGTGTGCCAAATGCAAGCAATTGGGGGTTACAGACCAGATACCTTCAGGACATCAGGCTGGTACCTGAATCCTAAATGTTATGAGGAGTGTAGTGGCTCGTCCATGGACAGAACAGGACCACCCGTGTAGCCCAGTAGGTTCAGCACCTGTCTAGTAGTCTTGCCAATGATGATCGATTATAATCATTCAGCAATCACTTTTGCCTCTTGAGACTGAAGATCGGAAAGATCTTTTATGGTCAACTAATCAGATTTTTTTTTTTTTTTTTTTTGTTTTGAAACAAATATATTTTACTCACCTTTGTTTTTCATAGGCAAGTCATCAATAAATGAAGTTCAGAGCTGTCTGTTAAGGTCATTCTAGATTTATGGTCAATAAAAGTGAAAAGATTTGATAAAAGAGCCTTAAAAAAAGTCAACCCAAAAGAACTAATGTTTTAGGTACTCATTTGAAGCACCTTGCAGAGGCACTTCTAATGAGTATCAACAACATTGTATGTTTTCATGGCGAAATAAGAAAAATATTACCTGGATACCCCTCTTATTGATCTGGAGCAATGACTAGGTACCTGGAAGATGGCTGAATTAAGAGTGAATATATTTTCTACAAGTCAATTATTACTCAATGATCAGTCGGTTTTACAAAACCGATGATCAACAATGAAATTCTGGCTGATTCCCAACACTACTGTCTAGTGAAATGGGGATCATGGGTTCAAGTCCCGCCTTAGGCAAGCAGTTTTCCTTTCATTTTTACTTTAATATAAGAATATTGCAATTCACTTGCAATTTTTTATCTGCAGACCTGTACTGTTTTTAGCTGGAATTTTCAATTTCGTTTTCCATGTAGACCCTTTAACATGTTCAATAATCAATATTAAAATAAACTTAGGAGAACTCGAATCCGCGACCCCATGGCTGCAAATCAGGTGCTCTACCAACTGAGCTAATCAGGCTGACAGTCCAGGTCCATACGCAGACTTTTGAAATGGGGAGGGGTTGGGGGTGGAATTTTAGGTATTCTGAAAACAGGGATGCAAATGCTTCTTGAAAATGCCAATTTGGGGGCCAAAATTAGGGCTATATAGTGAATTTAGGTTTGAAAACTGCATGATTTTGAAGTAATTCTCCAGAAAAGATGGTGCATTTGTACCCCTGGAACACCCTTGCATACGGGCCTGCAGTCTCACCAATTACTACACTCCTCTCCCTTTAACAGTGTTTACGGTAACTTACATGTGCCAGACATCAACTGAACACACTAACAGTGCCGAGCTTTTCTCCACACTCACAAGTACCTCATTGCCATTGAAGCAACTTAAGGAGGGGGAAAGGTATGCCCAATGCAGAATTTAAATTGCAATCCCCTGCTTGTAAGTCAGGTGCTCTACCAACTGTCTGATGTACCAGGCTGACCTACAGTTTTGGCAATCACACAATAGCTTACCTTCTGCTGTCAAAAATCACTGTTCCAGGTCAGTACTTCCAACGTTGTTTCATCCATCATGCTAAACACTTCTGCTTGTACAAGTTATACCGCGTCAAACCCCACAGTTGTGTGTTCAGTAAATATATAGTCATTCAAGTCACGTGTACGAATCCTAATACTGTACGAACATCGCTGGTGACGCAGCCAGTATCAACGCATGCACGATTTTCCAAATTCTGTTCATTTTTATGCAGCCGTCTGATCATAATGTACATAAGAAAAACAAAAGTACATTTCTGTAGGTATCAAACTGTAAGCTGGTACGTAAACAGTCGCACACGGCGAATATGAATGCACGTTTTCGTTCTTCTCGCCGTATGTCAACAGATATTAAAAATAATACTGGTGTCGACGCAAGACAATTACCTCCATAATTCATCTGGGTATTCTAAATTCAAACGCAGCACGGAGAAAAGAAAAAAAATACTTTTTATAGACAACAGCAAAATAGGAAGTCAATTGGGGTAGATAAATTCTGACAAATCTCACGCCTTTTGCCCCACCTGATATCCGCTTCCGTTGCGCATGCGTTCTGAAACATCTCATGGTCTTAAACATCTTACGCGACAGGGCCCATACAAATGCATACAGAAACAAACTTGACCTCGCCGTAAAAAGGTTAAATGTCAATGTATGACAATTATTTAGCAACTTCGGTAGACCGCCCGTTCCAGATGATATATGCAAAGATTCAGCCACAAGCCATCCTCGGTTTGGGGAATAAAATTTTTAAATGTTTTTTCCCATACAAATGCGAAAGGAAGCAGACTTGACCTTGGCATAAAAAAGTCAAATGTCAATGTATGACCATTATTTTAGCAACTTTGGTAGACCCCCTGTCCGCGATGAGTTATGCAAAGATTCAGCCCTAAAGCATCCTCGGTTCTAGAGAAGAAGATTTTTAAAGGTTTTTACCATATATGGGCATGGCGGCCATCTTGGTCAAAAAACGAACCGTGACCATTTTAGCAATCTTTTGTTCCCCCTACCTAAGGAGGCTCCATATGAAATTTGAGCAAATTTGGCCCAGAGGCTCCAGAGGAGAAGTTGTTTGAAATTCTGAACATTTTTCCCATACAAATGCATAAGGAAGCAAAATTGACCTTACTGTAAAAATATCAAATGTCAATGTACGACCATTATTTTAGCAATTTTGGTAGCCCTCCTATTCCCGATGATATATGCAAAGATTCAGCCATAAGGCATGCTCGGTTTTGGAGAAGAAGATTTTTAAAGGTTTTTCCCATACAAATGCATAGGTAAGCAAACTTCACCTTGCCGTAAAAAGGTCAAACGTCAACGTACGACGTTTCTTTTAGCAATTTTGGTAGACCTCCCGTCCCCGATGATTCCTGCAAAGGTTCATCCCCAAGGCATTCTCGGT
The DNA here is from genome assembly GCA_964016985.1 of Anodontia alba. Taxonomy (NCBI): domain Eukaryota; kingdom Metazoa; phylum Mollusca; class Bivalvia; order Lucinida; family Lucinidae; genus Anodontia; species Anodontia alba. The sequence continues at coordinate 71,098,673 of OZ024835.1, forward strand.
TCTGAAAAAGAAGATTTTTAAAGGTTTTTACCATATATGGGCGTGGCGGCCATCTTGGTCAACGGACCGCGACCATTTTAGCAATTTTTCGTTCCCCCACCCTAAGAAGGCTCCATATGAAATTTGAGCAAAATTGGCTCAGCGGCTTCAGAGGAGAAGTCGTTTGAAAATGTTAACGGACTGACGCACGGACGGACGGACGGACAATGGATGAAAAGTGATCACAATAGCTCATCCTGAGCAGAGCTCAGTTTGATCAATGGACTATACCCATTTTAGCAATCTTTCATTCTCCTGCCCACGGAGGCTCCGCATGAAATTTGAGCAACACTGGCCCGGAGGCTTCAGAGGAAAAGCCATTTGAAATTATCAACATTTTTTTTCCATACAAATGTATGGGGCCCATACAAATGCATACAGAAACAAACTTGACCTCGCCGTAAAAAGGTTAAATGTCAATGTATGACAATTATTTTAGCAACTTTGGTAGACCGCCCGTTCTAGATGATATATGCAAAGATTCAGTCACAAGCCATCCTCGCTTTGGAGAATATGAATTAAATGTTTTTCCCATACAAATGCATAAGGAAGCAAACTTGACCTTGCCGTAAAAAAGTCAAATGTCAATGTATGACCATTATTTTAGCAATTTTGGTAGACCCCCTGTCCCCGATGATTTATGCAAAGATTCAGCCCCAAAGCATCCTCGGTTCTAGAGAAGAAGATTTTTAAAGGTTTTTACCATATATGAGCATGGCGGCCATCTTGGTAAAAAAACGAACCGTAACCATTTTAGCAATCTTTTTTCCCCCCTACCTAAGGAGGCTTCATATGAAATTTGAGCAAAATTGGCCCAGAGGCTCCAGAGGAGAAGTTGTTTGAAATTCTGAACATTTTTCCCATACAAATGCATAAGGAAGCAAAACTGACCTTACCATAAAAAGGTCAAATGCCAATGTACGATCAATATTTTAGCAATTTTGGTAGCCCTCCCGTTCCCGGTGATATATGCAAAGATTCAGCCATAAGGCATGCTCGGTTTTGGAGAAGAAGATTTTTAAATGTTTTTCCCATACAAATGCATAGGGAAGCAAACTTCACCTTGCTGTAAAAAGGTCAAACGTCAACGTACGACAATTCTTTTAGCAATTTTGGTAGACCTCCCGTCCCCGATGATTCCTGCAAAGGTTCAGCCCCAAGGCATTCTCGATTCTGGAGAAGAAGATTTATAAAGGTTTTTACCATATATGGGCGTGGCGGCCATCTTGGTCAACGGACCGCGACCATTTTAGCAATTTTTCGTTCCCCGACCCTTAGGAGGCTCCATATGAAATTTGAGCAAAATTGGCTCAGCCGCTTCAGAGGAGAAGTCGTTTGAAAATGTTAACGGACGGACGGACTAACGGACGAAAAGTGATCACAATAGCTCATCCTGAGCAAAACTCAGGTGAGCTAATAAATAAATAAATAAATTAATGAATAAATAAATAAATAAAAATATAAATAAAATAAATAAATAAAATATCTAATCAAATATTCAAGATGGCGGCCCCAATGCTCACTGTTCACGAAACTTTAAACTACAAAACTACAATATCCCTTTACTTCTTAACCAATTCGGATCAAGTTCGTCCTACGATGTCTGTTTTTCTGAAGCTGAATGATTTTAAGGCATATATTACATTTAGTGAGGCTTTCCCTTTATCTGATACAGCTATTATAATTATTCTTACTTGCGTTGCTTTTGTATATGGTTCCGGAAATTACAATGGAAATTTTACAGGGTTTTCCCCTTAACACTATTTAGGAAGGTTAACTTGATCCCAAAGAAGAATATATGTACTAACACGAGTTATCTCTCTTCATGCTATTCAGACACATACCCGAAACATTCAGCGTCTCTCTCTCTCTCTCTCTCTCTCTCTCTCTCTCTCTCTCTCTCTCTCTCTCTCCAGCATCTCCCTTTCTCTCAATTCTGCATCTTTCTCTCTCAGCATCTTTTTCTCTCTATTTAGCATCTCTCTCTCTCTCTCTCTCTCTCTCTCTCTTTCTCTCTCTTTCAAAAGGAGTAAAATATTTCTTTTTAGAATAGAATTTGATAGTTATCGCATACTCGGTGGAGGTCGTAGGGAGGGTGGGGGAGGGTGGGGGCCGCGTAGGTAGGGTTAACTTCCTATATATGGCATAGTACGGCTGTGCGTGTCGAATGACCACCTTTTCCAGCGCTGCCAGGTATATGATTAGTCCCCTTTTTCCACAAAAGTATATGACTGATCCAATGTTTTCTGGATTCGTATGTGAAAGGCCCCGCTTTTTTCACATCCCGGTATATGTGTATATATATATATATTTTCAATCAGAGATTTTTCGAGGCTCCATGTTCTCTTGGTATTCAATGAATTGACTGCGATATTTGTCTAACTACCAGCAATAACTGAGTATAAAAAATCAAAGGGCAGTATATGAATAGGTCAACATTTTGGACGATCGAGAAAATGAATGGGTCGTTTTTTTCAAAGGACAGGTATATGTATGGGATAGGTTCCAAAATACTTGCTCACACATCTGTACCACAATCACATTAAAGTACCCACCCCCCTTTCCCCACACACCCCCAACCCACCGAGATCGCATATCATGATGACGCAAGATATAAAGTTGTATTCCGATTTTAATAACCTGCCTACCAAAGTTACAGCGCTGTGGTTGTACTGTAAACTTTTGATTCACAACACAACAAATCCAGTTGACAATTATAAGACTTTTATTAATAGCAAAACATCGTTCTGGCATGTAAGTAGCGACATTAAAAGGTACCATGTAATAAACAAGTAAATAATGGAGGCACCTGTTTAAGTAAACCGTATGGCCTGGTCTGAACATCAGTTTTTCCGCTGAAGGATTCTAAATACTGTAAAACTGATTTGCTTGCAGCGAAGGCCCACATCAGCATGTGCGCATGTGCACAGGCTGATCTGGGCCCTCTCTGCTCGCACAGGCTGTAAGCTCATATTATGTTTGACTCGCCTTCTGTGATGTTTAGTCAGGACAGAGTCGCTGAGACACGCAGTAGGAAAATAGACTGTCACATTATATCTTCAGACCGAGAGCAGTAGGAAAATAGACTGTCACATTATATCTTCAGACCGAGAGCAGTCGGAAAATAGATTGTCACATTATATCTTCAGACCGAGAGCAGAACCTCAAACGTGTTTCATGCTCAAGTCAGCTGAGCATGATTTTTTTTTCTGCTAATAAAAATGAAAAGCCAACAGTAGTTTGCATTTTCATATTCATTAGCAGAGAAACTTTCATGCTTAGTTATGTTTAGCAAGAAATACTTTGTAAATGCAAATAATTTTAGATTTATTATCAGGACAAATTTCATGCTCAGCTGAGTTGAACTTGAAAAGAGTTTTATAGCCTTGGGCCCAGCGTCCGCAGCATCCGGATTGTATGGTGAACCACATCACCTGCTATATGGTCCTGTATGTGGGCACAAACTGGGATTTGTTTCAGCAAAGGCGCGCATGCACAGATTGGGTTCGCTGGTTTTGGATTTTAAATAATGTTGATTTTCGCATAGTTTGTTTTAGTACTTTTTTTTTTGTCGGTGTAAAATGTCGATTGCTTCAGCATCACAGAAAAAACTATTCACCTATAAGGAAACAACAGACATGTTCCTGACTGCTAGTTAAATAAGGATTATGTTACATTTTAGGTAAGTTTAACATTGATCAACGTCTTCGGGCCTGGATACGCAAAACTTTGCAACAACATCATCCGTTCTGGCGACGTCGCAACAACGTTGCTGCGATCTTACGAATATGTTGCATAGGTTGATATGCATGAAACCACATTATGCACTGCATCGTTAACATTACGAAAACACTCCTATTCGAATATATTGAAAATTTCACAACCAAAAAACTGAAAGTTTTCAGATAAAAATTCTACTAGATTTTCAAATTTCTGCTCAAAACATAGATTGTGGGTACTCGTTAGAACCGCCTCGTCGAGGCGGTTCTAACGAGTACCCACAATCTATGTTTTGAGCAGAAATAAGAAAAATAATGTATACCCCTGTAAACCCCAGTTTTACTATATAAAAGTGGGGTTTAAGGGGGTCAAAACTATATAGGCGTGTTTTCGTGATGATGAAAATGGGTGGTTCATGTATGCTAAAATCGAATCAGGACAGGACTGACCAGTCAGCAAGTTGAAGTTTAAGTTTTCAACTTCCAATGTACCCGCGCAAAGTTAGGTTCCTCCCCATTTTTTAGTGGGCGGTTTGATAAATAAAAACAAAAACTTCTTTGGTTTTAACACAATCATAATGAGAAATGTTTTCTTCATACAGAATTAAGGTAAATTTGTATAGTAAAAGGGAGGTATAAGGAATGGCGGGGTTGGTAGTGTTATATAGTAAAATATAGCAACCCATTTGGGTTTTACCCATTTAATTTCAAAAACAGATATCTCTCTCTATAAATTCAGATGTCTGTATTTTTGTAATAATAGATATCTCTAATTGAAATGCAGATATCTGTAATTGAAATAGAGATATATCTAATTGAAATGCTGATATCTCTGTTTTGATCATACTATCTGCATTTCAATGAAAGATATCTGCATTTCAATTACAGATATCTCTAATTAAGCTGAAACTCAGATATCTCCATTTAAAACACAGATATCTTTTATTTAAATGCAGATATATGTATTTAAAATACAGATATCGGTATTAGAAATATAGATATCTCCATTTAAACTGCAGATATCTTTATTTAAATGATAATTAAAGAATATGTATTTCAATTAGAATATCTGTAATCATAAACAGATAATCTGCTCAGAAATATGAAAATCTAGAAAGTGCTGTCGTGGAAACCGCTATGTTTGTGAGTCATAACCACCCAAATAAATACGCAAAAGTTACATAAATCATATCTAAAGCAATAGTTTGTAGCTAAATAACTGTAAATGTATACATTTGTACATAGACTATGACTGGCTCATATCAGCAGCATATTCTATAGTCAACACCTAGCTTTTATTTGTGTCATACAAAAATAAAATATCTAATCAAATATTCAAAATGGCGGCCCCGTGCTCACTGTTATAGAAACTTTAAACTAGAGTATCCCCTTATTTCTTAACTCACGCCTGGTAAACTATCACAGGTACCTCCGCGGAGGTACCGATTAAATGGTTGTGACAGATATCCGGAGCTACCTGTGATGGTCAAAAACTAGACATAAAAAGATAGGTGTTCGTCTTTTTTGATAAAATACACAATAACCAGAGAGTTTACTGAAAATCAAAGAGTGCTATTCGACCCATATAGGCATAAAGTTTTGTCACACGTCATATCCCCTAGAACTTTCCATATTTACCAAAGATACGATCTTCGAAGTGGCTTCGAAGTCAGCCCGAAGTATTCAAAACAGAAAAATACCGATCGTTTTTGGTTCTAAATGCGGATATCTTGCATACAAATCTGTTTATCTTGGTACAGTGATGTAAAGTAAACCTGTTTGCCTGAAAACAGATATCGATAAACTCCAAATAAGGCTGGATTCTTCAAAAAAACCGCTGGAGGTGCCTGTGACGTCGTGGAGGTGCCTGTGATGTAAAGAAATATAGTGAAATTCTGAAGAGTGTTTGCAGCTGCAAATATTGATATAATTCTTCTCTAGATTACTGCCTGCTTGTGTATTTTATCAAAAAAGACGAACACCTATCTTTTTATGTCTAGTTTTTGACCAGGTAGCTCCGGATATCTGTCACAACCATTTAATCGGTACCTCCGCGGAGGTACCTGTGATAGTTTACCAGGCGATCATATTTGCCCTACGATATTTGTTCTTCTGAAGCGGAATGGTTTTAAGGCATATACTACATTTAGTGAGGCTTTCCCGTTACCTGATCAGATATTCTTCCCAGCGGGCACATGACGTCTATACAACGTCGCCCCAACGTCGATGCAACTTTGCATCGACGTTGAGGCGACGTTGTATAAACGTCATGTGCCCGCTGGGTTAGTATTTTGCGAAAAACGTGGGGTGGTACGGTGGGCAGTGGTTAGCCCTGGTATTAACAAATGATAAAGGCATTAAGCAACTTACGGGGTTAAGCCTGTAAGCTTGATGGTACAACGTACCTTTTTTTTTATTTTAGGCTTCCTGGTCGTCACATCACAAAAACCATGGAGTAGTGCTGTTAAATAATTCTACAGTGTTTTCTCTGAGACTTTATATTTGCTTTTGTATATGGTTCCGGAAATTACAATGGAAATTTTACAGGGTTTTCCCCTAAACACTATTTAGGAAGGTTAACTGGATCAAAAGAATATATTCTCTAACACGAGTTATCTCTCTTCATGCTGTTTTGAGCTCTCGTTGAAGGCAGACAAATACCCGAAACATTCAGCGTCTCTCTCTCTCTCTCTCTCTCTCTCTCTCTCTCTCTCTCTCTCTCTCTCTCTCTCTGTCTGTCTTCGTCATATCTCTCTCTGTGCCCATTCCGCATCTCTCTCTCTCTCTCTCTCTCTCTCTCTCTCTCTCTCAAAAGAGTAAATTACTTCTTTTTAGAATAGAACTGTTTTTGGAGGGAGCCAAAAACAATTTGACACACATCTTCCTTGAAAATGTGTCAATTCTCTTATCGCATACTCGGTGGGGTGGGGTGGGGGTAGGTGCGGTTAATTTATATAATCTGGGCATAGTGCGGATGGGCATGTCGAATGCCCCCCGCCGCCCCCCGCCGCCCCCCACCCCCTCCCCTCCTATAGCGCTGCTGAAAGCTGACTGACCCGACTTTTTTCTGGATTTGTATGTGTAAGGCCATGTTTTTCTCACATGCCGGTACAATCGACCCTCAATAGCTTGAACAGCAATGGCTTGTTTACCAAGGTTGATTCGAACCTGTTTTTGAATCCCTACGAAATTCTTCCGATAGCTCCAATAAACAAATATTTAAGGACATTCTATCATAAAATAATATGTACTCATTAGTATGTTGTATGTACTCATTGTTGTATGCTGTATGTACTCATTAGAATCGCCTCATCGAGGCGATTCTAATGAGTACACTCAACATACCATTCTTGTATAGAAGACTGAAAAAACTTCCTTAATTATCGCCATTTACTACCTGACCTGGCAACATGATTAACCCTCAAACCTACCTAGCTATTTCTCGAACACTTTTCCACGGTCCCAAAGATGTTCGAGCCATTGAAGTTCGACTGTATTTGCGTATATATATATTTTTTTCAATCAGATTTTTCAAGGCTCCTTGTTCTCTTGGTATTCAATGAATTGACTGCGATATTTGTATAACTACCAGCAATAAATGAGTATAAAAAATCAAAGGGCAGTATATGAATATGTCAACATTTTGGATGATCAAGAAAATGAATGTGTCCTTTTCTCAAAGGACAAGTATATGAATGGGGTAGGTTCCGAAATACTAGCTCGCACATCCATACCACAATTACCCCAAGTGACCTGCACCCCCCCCCCCCCCCACCCCCCTCCCCCCGCCCCCATCACGATGACGCAAGAAATAAAGCTGTATTCCGACTTTAATAACATGCCTACCAAAGTTACAGCGCTATGGTTGAAATTTAAACTTTGATTCACAACTACGCGGAATGCAATCCAGTTGACATTTATAAAACCATCGTTCTGGCATGTAAGTAGCGACATTAAAAGGCACCATGTAATAAACAAATAAATAATGGAGGCACCTGTCTTTAAGAAAACCGTATGGCTTGGTCAGAACATCAGTTGTTCCGCTGATGGATTCTAGATACTATAAAACTGAGTTGCTTGCAGCGAAGGCCAAAATCAGCATGTGCGCATGTGCGGCAGCGCAGGCTGATCTGGACCCTCTCTGCTCGCACAGGCTGTAAGCTCATATTATGTTTGACTCGCCTCCTGTGATGTTTAGTCATAGGGCAGAGTCGCTGAGGCACGCAGTAGGAAAATGGACTGTCACATTATATCTTCAGCTGAGACAGAGACCAGGCCTCGAGGTTATAAACTTTTTTCAGGCTCAACTCAGCTGAACATGAAATTTTCTGTTCTAAAAAATACGAAAATGCCAACCATTGTTGGCATTTTCGTACTTATAAGCAGAGAAATGTTCATGCTCAGCTATGTTTAGAAAGCAAGAATTGTAATTGTTAGTAGTTTGATGTTAATTAGCAGGGAAAATTTCATGCTCAGCTGAGTTGTCAAACTTTTTTCATGCTCAACTCAGCTAAGCATGAAATTTTTTCTGCTAATAAAAATGAAAAGCCAACAATAGTTGCCATTTTCATATTTATTAGCAAGAAAGAATTTGTAAATATGAATAATTTGAGATTTATTATCAGGACAGATTTCATGCTCAACTGAGTTAAGCATGAAAAAAGTTTTATAACCTCGGGGCCAGCCTCCGCAGCATCTGGACTGTATGGTGAACCACATCACCTGCTACATGGTCCCTGTATGTGCGCTCAAACTGAGATTTGTTTCAGCAAAGGCTCGCATGCACAGATTTGGTTCTCTGGTTTCGGATATTAGATAATGTTGATTTTCGCATAGTTTGTTTTATTGCTTTTTTTCGGTGTAAAACGTCGACTGCTTCAGCATCATAGGGACACTGTTCATCGTGTAAGGAAACAACAGACATGTTCCTGACTGCTAGTTAAATAAGGATTATGTTACATTTTAGGTGAGTTTAACATTGGTCAACGTCTTCGGGCCTGGATGCACAAAACTTTTCAACAACGTCATCCGTTCTGGCGACGTCGCAACGATGTTACTGCGATCTTATTACGAACATGTGTTAAATAGGTTGGTATGCCAGAAACCACATCATGTGCTGCGTCGTTAAAGAAAATGGGATCTTCATGTAAAATCGATTCAGTGCAGGACTGATCAATCAGCAAGTTATAGTTTAAGTTTTCAACTTCGAAAACTCTCTAATGTACTCGCGCAAAGTTCGACTCCACCCTTTTTAGTGGGCGGTTTGATAAATAAAAAAAAAAAAAAAAAAATTCTGAAGTTTCAACACAATCATAACAAGAAATGCTTCATTTATTCAGATTTCAGAGAACCCCTAGTTCACTTATTTGTATAGTAAAAGATGGTAATAAGGAGTGGCGAGATAGATAGTGTTATATAGTAAAATATGGCAACCCTTTTGGCTTTCTTACCCATTTAATGATGCAGACATCTGCATTTGAAATACGATATCTCAATGTACAAATACGGGTATTTTTTGCAATTACAGATATCTCTACCGGTAATTGAAATGCGGATATCTGTAATTGAAATAGAGATAACGTCGTCATTTCTTATTGAAATGCAGATATCTGTATTTGAAATACATATATCTCTTTTTTTGATCATAATATATAAATCCCGATAGATATCTGCATTTCAATCAAAGGTATCTCTAATAAAGCTGAAATAAGGATATCTGCATTTAAACACAGATATCTCCAACTGAAATGCAGATATCTGTTTCTAATTGCGGATATCTGAATTTCTAAATTAAATATAGATGTCTGAATTTCAAATACAAATATCTTCTTTTCAATAAAAGAGATCTGTATTTATGGTTGAAATAGAGATATCTGTATTTACACCACTTATGGGAAACTGATGCCTCCCTCGCCGATTTTTACATGTACCGTTCCACCGGTTACACATACCAATAAGGCGTACGGCGCAGTTCGCGACCTTACAGACGACATAAAACTAAAAAAAAAAATCAGATCATCATCGCTTTACAGTCAAACCCGTTGCTCCTTAGAGAGGAGCACAAAAAGAAAGTCCAATCACAGGAATTCTTTCTCTGCCACACGCCTTTTTGCAGGCATTTAGGCAGATATACATTATAAACTCTGGGTTGCAGAATGAAGGCCTACAAGTAATCATTTAGATTACCGAATGTAGGGTTCTTTAACTTGCACATGGGTACTTGACTTTCCATGCACAGGCCGCGGGGTGTGAGGGCGGGGGTGCATGGTGAGGAGTGGGGGCGGGGTTCCAGTAAATTTCCCGATCCGAAAGACAGCGCACCGTCATCATGTCATCCCCGCAAATTACAAGGGAAAGCGTATTCGGTTTCCATTGTTTCCTCGCCTTTGCCAGTGATCGAACCCGGTACCTCTAGCACTTGAGGCCATTGCGCTCACCACTGAGCTACCCTGCTTTCTTCCGAGTTGAAAGGGAGCCCTAGTAGGCAATCCTAGAAGAAGAATTGATTATTTGTTGAAAATAAGAGTTGAAAATAATCAGGTTCATAAATAGAGATATATGCATTTCAAATACAGATATCTCTGTTTAAATTAGATATATCTGAAATTTCTATTACTACAGATATCTCTATTTCAATCAGCTATATCTGTATTTTTCTATAAGTACATATATCTGTATTTGAAATACAGATATTTGTATTAGAAATATAGATATCTCTTTTTGAATTGCAGATATCTTTATTTTTAATGATAATTATAGATCTCTGCATTTCAATTAGAAATATTTGTATTTCAAATACAGATGTCTGAGTTTATAAACATACAGCTATCTCTTATTTAAATAGAAAAATCTGCAGTTGGTATGCAGATATCCTTAATTAAAATGCAGATATCTCTAATTTAAAATAGATATCTCGATTTAGTAACAAGTCAGAGATACCTGCATTTCAAATACAGATATCTATATTTGAAATACAGATATCAGCATTTAAATGTAGATATCTATTTAAATATAGATACTTACATGTAGATATCGTTATTTTAATGTAGATATCTGTATTTAAACGGATATAAACCCAAACTGCCCGTCATAATGGCGAGGTGGATAGGGTTTTATAGTAAAAACGGGTAATATGGAGTGGCAAGGTGTGTAGTGTTATGTAATAAAAGCGCGTCATAAGGAGTGACGAGATGGATAAGGTTAGACATTTGTAGGCAACTCATGCGATATGAACAAAGTCCATCTATAAATTAAGATGCCATGCCCACTTCTAATTATAAGCCAATCAGATTACTTGATCCATGCGATGTAAACAAAGTCCATTTTACTAGGTAGTGATATGTTTGAAAACTTTCGGAGCAGTAAACAGGGTAGACACTGTGTCCGTGACATCTTATATGTTTCTACCTTGTTCGCATAGGTCTGTCCCAATACATTAGGTATACAGTTTATATATTCTAACCTTTGCCTTGCTGAATAAATTGTGATGCCACGCCCTATTCTAATTCTCAGCCAATCAGATTACTTGATCCAGGTTGTTGATACAAATTCACATAGTGAATGACAAACAGTGCAGAAGCCAGTTGATCAGAATCTACAGTTTGCAAAGGCACGGCATATCCGGGTTCAGCAGGGCCATTCTTGTAAGTGACAAAAGGGGCTAGGGGAAAGTGGGGTTGGAGGAGGGGGTGGGAGTGGTATGGCCCAGCGGCAGCTTATCAGGAAATCCACGAAGGTCATGTAGTTTTCGCTAGTGTGCCTGTCCCTTTTTTAAATATTTTATAAAACTGTTGATATACTTTCTATAAGTTCACACCCGATTCTAAATGGAAACTAACCATTTACGAATATTTATAGAAAACATAGCTTCCCCAAAGGGAGCACATCCTTTCCTTTTAGAGTATATCGCTTTTCAGAAAGGAACGCAAAAAGGAATTAATAAAATTGTCTCTCTTGCCAAAAATGGAAAGCTGAGCTAGGGAAGGATATAATGTATTTTTTTATTAACCCTCACAGACTCAAACCGTCTATTTTACCTTTTTTATTTACCATATTTTGTTTTTGTACACTGAAAAACTAACTAGTAAATTTTACTAAATAACTAATGTTTTAATGGATAGAACCTCAAATAACGATAATATTGATAATGATAACAACAATCATCATATTACTTTTAAACATTGCTACATACGTAACATAATTCTTATCATAATTGTTACAGTCAGTAGTAATAGTGGAGTAGGATTATAAACTTCAGTAATTATTGTTACCATTATTATCATCATTAGTAGTAGTAGTTGTTGTAGTAAAGTTGCTTTTATTGTTTTTTTTAATATTATGATTATCATAATTACTTATTCACTCATTACTATTTTGATCCTACCGTTATTGTCATCATGTTCTACCATATTATTTTGGTTTGTGGATTTTGTCCATTTTTCCGTAAATTTTACTAATTATTTTTTCAGTGATATATTTCCAAAAGGATTCGCCTATCAAATTAATCTGCCGGCTCGACATGACCTTAACAGTGTTGACTAGGCCGTAAAACTTCAACACAAAGGTACAAAATTATTCGGCGTTGGGTACAAACTCGAGGGTACATAGTGGATGTGAAGGCAGACTGTGTCAGACAGCGACACTACATCTACAATAATGCTCTGTGAATACAAAGCTTTACCAAAAGCAAATCGCTACCCGATATAACTGAACTGTCGTTGAAGGACCGTAAACCATAACATGATCACCACCAGAGGTTGTCGGCTTTTGGTGTAAGTGATTAATACAATAACAATTTGACGAATAGACATACAACGTTTGACGACATCTAGACAGCCGTTGCAAGGACAAATTAACTGAGCCGCGCCATGCGAAAACGTGTCTTCGGGCATCTGCGGACAGCGAAGGCCCAGATCAGCCTGTTTACGCAGTCTGATCAGCCCCTTCGCTGTCCTCTAACAGAATCATTGAACACTATACAACGTATCGATGAAAAGCAAATGCCCGGATGACACTTGAAAAGCAAATGCCCGCATGCGTAGGATTAATCTGTGCGCATTTTGCGCATGGTCGAAAACACATTGTTGCTTGGCGCGGTCGAATCATTGTTTGTGATGAAGTTGCTGACATTTATGGGCCTGTATCATGAAAAAAAAGGAACACGAGTCGGGGTACAGAATTTCCTTGCATTATAATAAGATCCAATGTGCGCCTGTTTGATTAGAGTCTTAACAGGGCAACCTATGTATGCGCAGGCTGATCTGAGTCTTCGCTGGGCGCACATGCAATCTTGTAGAAAATGCTGGTCCCGGCTCATATGCACTGTATCTGTTTCCTTCTTCCTGAGCTCCCCTACTTGAGAAAATGGGCTTTTTGACATGTGTACCTAATGAAGATTTAGATCAGGCTGTGCATAGGGCTGGCACGATTAATCGGATAATCGATTAATTGATCGATAAATTCCACAAAAATGACTATCATTACAGATTTGCTAATAATCGATCATTTGATTTCTGCGTTTGTTACTTTACCGTATTTACCCTTAGTATTCAGACACCTCAACTCCTTATTATACTTTATCTAAAATTTGAACAAGTCCAATATACTACCCACTGTTATGTCTAAAATAGCTGTGTTAGTGACAAACAGTGTAGACCCTGATGAGACGCCGCATTTGCGGCGTCTCATCTGGGTCTACACTGTTTGCTCAATATAACATATGAAAGGGCCATAGGTAAAATTAAGATCAAATCTTCAGCGATTACTAATCGATTATCAATCACAATGGCAGGACTGATAATCGATTATCTCTTCAGCTCTGATTAGCCAGCCCTAGCTGTGCATCAGCGCAGTTTGAATCTCAGGGATTTCGTTAGGTGCCCGAAGAAGCATCGATCAGATGCTTTCCTGTCTGCAGAGCGTCTAGCAAAGATTAGACTAAAAACACCAATAATTTGAACCAGATCATGACAAAATATCCCTTCAGGCATGCTCGTACTGCTCGGGGGGTGGGGTGGGGGGTAACTTAGCGGTAATTTTGGTACGGGTGTGCGAGCCAGTATTTCAAAACCTACCCCATTCATATACCTGGCCTTCGAAAAAACGGACCCATTCATATACTTGATCCTCCAAAATAGTGACCTATTCATATACTGCCCTTTGATTTTTTGTACCCATTTTTTGCTGGTTATTACACAAATATCATAGTCAATTCATGTAATACCAAGAGGATAAACAGCCTCGAAAATTCTCTGAGCGAAAAATATGTGCATATACCAGGATGTCAGAAAAATGGGGCCTTTCACATAGGAATCCAGAAAAATCGGGCCATTCATATACTTTTTGTTGAAAAAAGGGGGGCCAATCATATACCTGGCAGCGCTGAAAAAGGGGGCTATTCGGCACGCACATCCCTACTATGCCATATATAGGAAGTTACCCCCCCCCCCACCCCCCACCGAGTCGTACTGCGCATGTCCAGACATGGCTAGGGATATGCGTACTGATCTGAGCATGCACAGCTTGTATTTTATAAACGTTCCTGCAACAGCGCGTGCTACATTGCAAAGAGCGCATGCTCAAATGCGATCTGCGCGTGCTCAGAAACGAAATGCGCATGTTCAGATGCGAATTGTGCGTGCTATGATGGCGCAGTCTCCTTTTAGCATGGAAATTTGGTCTACATCCTAAAACAGATTTCGTCACGGCAATGATCACACGTGAAACCGGTTTTGAAATATTCTATAATGTCAGGAGGACAGATGTTACATAATGTCATCAAATCAAGGAAACTGATTGTTTTAAACTTTTGAAAAGTATGGTAATTTCCGTATTAGAGAATGACATAATATTCCACATCCGTTTTCCAACCTTTAATAAAAACAAAATGAGAAAAAAGGAATGTTTCGTAAAACCGAAATTTCTGTTTTTGCTATACGCAAACAGTGAATTGCGAAATCATATGACTTGATGTTTTGCGTCCCTTTCAACATCAGTTAAGTCGTACCGAGGGGACGGAAGGATGCCAACGAAAGGCTCTGTGCAATGAAGCGCCTCCAGCGGGATTCGAAGCTGGGACCTCGATCCGAAGTCGGGAGCTACGTTATCAGAAGTTTTATCACTGTTTATTATCTGAGCTTAATTATGGTGACGCAGGTTGGTTCCGGTTGTCGTTTCTCTTACACTTACCATGCTAATAGGCAGATTCAGCAGACGACAAATTGATGATACCTTTTCGTTATTTTTCCCACGGAAAGCAGGATTTGACATTTCATGCGAGACAGTTTGCATGAACTGTCAAAACCTGTGTTCTGGCAAAATAAGAAAAAAAATGTCGTCTGCTGAAAATTTTACCCAGCATGCAAAGTGTTAAGGGCACTCGTTACGCTTGGTAGAGTTTCAGTCTGTTTGCAAGGCAGACAAATTTTGTGAACGCCCTGTTTGAATCCATGTATATCAATCTACTTCTGAAAAGAGGTATACTCTAAAATGAAAGAATTCTTTCCTTTAAGAGTAGGAAGCTTTTCAGAAGGGGGGAGCGGGGAGGGTGTGTGTGTGTGTGTTGGGGGGGGGGGGGGGGGGGGGGCGTGGGTGGGGGGGGGGGGGCGTGGGGGGGGTGCAAAAATTCTTTCCTTTTTGAGAGAAACCTTAACAGAAAGTGACAAAATATATTGATAAAGTTAAAAGTTGCCATCCCTGAAAGTGTAAGCATTAAATATTGTTGGTATGGTTAATCCGCGATTTTTTATATAATACAAGCAATAAGTTCAACCATTTACTTTAATTAGTCAAAATTTGTGACCAGATATAGAAACGGTAATCTCTTTTCTTTAACTCTTTTGGGTCCAAATTTCAGACTACATTTGTCGTCTGTTTGTTTTGTTTTTTTAACAAACTATCGATTGGAAAGAAGTTTATGCACCAGTCTGTTTTAGTCCCTGTCTCAACGGGGCCGGAGAATAGCGGGGCTTACGTTTTTTTTAGTTTGCAAAGCCCTGCTAAACGATCTGAACTGCGGTGACAGATTTATAGCAAAATCCTTTCCAAAAGCCCCTGCACCCTGGGGTCAGTTTTTGTTTCCTAGAACGGTCTTCTCTCTGTTGCAAACACCAATCATTATAATTTTTTTTGTTAGCTCGCCGGGACTATGTCCCTTGAGAGCGTCTATTGTCACCCAGTCGTTGGCGTCGGCGTCTGTCCGCATCGGCGTCCGCGTTAGGGGCGTCTGTCCGCGTCGGCATCCGCGTCGGCGTCCGCGTTAGCACAGTGTTTAAGTTTTCAAAGGTGTGCATATTTTTTTATCATTTAAGGTATTCAAGATTTGGCCTACAACTAACTACCTTAGGGTAAGACATTTCAATAGCATATACATGTACTTTCCCAAGTTACACCCTCTTTATAGGTCAAGGTCAGTTTGTCATTTACACCAATAATCAAGTTCTGAGTTTAAGGTTTGAAAAGTGTACGTAACTGCTGAAGTATTCAAGATACCGCTTTAATATTTGACCCACACGTAACTTAAAGGTAAGACCTGTCAATAGCACACATCCCTTCCTCAGTTTAATCTTCTACCTAGGTCAAGGTCAGGTAAAACTTTGTCATTTAAACCCATGTTCAAGTTCTGCGTTTTGGAAAGTGTACGTAACTGCTAAGTATTCAAGGTACCTCTTAAATATTTGGCCCACACCTACCTTAGGGTAAGACCTTTCAAAAGCACACACCCTTTCCTCAGTTTGACCTTCTGCTTAGGTCAAGGTCAGGTCATATTTTGTCATTTACAACTGTGTCTTAGTTTTGAAAAGTGTACATGACTGATGAATAATGTAAGATAAGACCTAAGGGATTCACCATGTAAGCTATACCACACCAACCTAAGGGAAGACGTTTCAATGACGTTCTTCCACAACAAAGTCAGGTCATACTCTGTCATTTACAGTTATGTTTAAGTGGGGTATTTAATGGTTGTTTTCATATTGGATCACCCCTTACCGGCGTGTTGTAAAATGTCTGGTTTACTCAGTACAGCTGAACTCAAAGGTAAATTATCATTGACAGTATGGGCCAGGTTATTAGAAAACTAGAGTTTGAGGTTGATGTGACTCTACCGTATCTATGCAAAACATTTTGGTGAGAAATAAATATCACGGTATATCTACGGTGTTGTCGGGACTCATCCGAGGTTAAATCACGGCACTTAAAGCCCGCTATGTCCCCGCTATCCACGGCTCCACGGAGTTACAAATGACAGGTGCATTATATGCGAAGTTGAAAGACTGAATGACAAACAGCGTAGATCCTGTCGAGACGGCTCAATATGGACACTGTTTGCAACTCAGAGGTTAGCAGCGACAGTGAACTAGTTAAGTCTCGAACACAGTGTACTACTATACACTCTGTGTAAAACATTACGAAAGCATGCCTATTCAAATGTATAGAAGATTTCACCTCCAAAAACTCAAAAAATTTCAGATAAAACCCCCGATATTTTTCATATTTCTGCTCAAAACATAGATTGTGGGTACTCGTTAGAACCGCCTCGGCGAGGCGGTTCTAACGAGTACCACAATCTATGTTATTTAGCAAAATAAGAAAAATAATGTATTCCCCTGTAAACCCCAGTTTTACTATAAAAAAGTGGGGTTGAAGGGGGTCAAATTTATATAGGCGTGTTATCGTGATGAAATTTCAGTAGACGACATTTAATTTTTATTTATTTATTTACAATTATTTTTTTTTATTTATTTATTTTTTTTTTTTTGCCAGAAAACAGGTTTTGATTTCACGCGATTGCGTCAAATAGAGAGAGAGAGAGAGAGAGAGAGAGAGAGAGAGAGAGAGAGAGAGAGAGAGAAACTGCCACCAATTTGTTGTCTGCTGAATAAGCCCAGAGAGTTAAGGTTAAGTGTAGCCTCGGGTTTTAAAGTTTTCAATTTGACAGGCAACTTCCTTCTCCCTTTGCAAAATGGTGGACACGCTTATAGGTGTATCCGTTTAACTTAAATAGAATAGGCTATTACCTATTTATGCCTAGTGGACTCTTCTACCTTGAGTCTTTTGGCCGATCCATTTCCACTGGCAGGGGTGTCTGTTTATTAGGTTTTATTAGTGCTATATTATATAGAAATTCCTGTACTTTATGCGAACAGTATACACCTAGATCGGGTGCCGTATTCTGTGGCGTCTGATCTGGATCTACACTGTTTGCAAAGGTCCCATTTATAGGACACTAGACATAAATGTGTTAGTCAATAGGACTTTACTTATTTTGAATAAACTTACTTTTTTGTCTGAAAATGCTATTTCCAAATGAAATTAAACTGCCCCTAGGTTATAAAATGCTTCTGAGGACTGTGCAATAAAGTGTTATGAATATTGTCTAAGAAAGTATTATTTTTTAACTAGGCTACCTCGCCAAGTTAGGTAAACGGAATAAAATAACTATTAATTAAATAGTGATTATAATCAATTTTTTTAAAAAGTTGTTTTGGTATGTTTATGTATTTTTATGATAAGCATGTATATTTCTTTCACAATGAGTGTGCAATTTTTTTCAGAACCTCATTGAGAGCATAAATTATTTTCGTGAAACTTACAGTATCAGAACACAGGAATAATTTTACGGACAATATATTTACTAAAACAACAATCTTGGAAAATCAGGTTGAAACAAAAGTGAAATTCCTGTGATTTTCTTTATATAAACTTAGCTCCGTTATGAACCTTTTAACAGATTAAAGAATGCATTTCATTGCTGTCTCAAAGGCTACAAATGTCCGTATATTGTTCATTTACGAAAAATGTGCCTCCTGCAGGAAAAAGGTCGTAGCTGACCTTATTTTGGTACACGACGCACAATCTTCGTAGTTGTATCCACACATGAAACATGCCAGACGTATTAACAGGACAAACTCTCAGTTAGACGGAATTACAATAGAACGGAATAACCGACGGAAGAACGGGAGGAAGGACAGCGTGCAAACCTATAGTCTCGTCCGACGAACTGTTCGGGAACCAATAGTCGGGAAATACCGAAAACTACCGAATGAACCGTCATCATACATGCATAACACATGACATGTACATGTAAACTTTTATATTCTGGGTCAGTTCAGCAGACGACCAATTCATGATATTTTTTTTGGTGTGTGTTGTTTTTCTCGGAAAACAGAGTTTGAATTTTCATGGAGACGAATTGCATGGAACTTCAAAACCTGTATTCTGAGACAGATAATAATAATAATAATAATAATAAATGTTTCTGTATTGTCTGCTGAAAAAAAATAATACCCAGCATTCTAAGCGTTAAGGGTCTGCTGACTCTCTTTGCACTTTTTCTTGTGAAGATCATGGAATTTAATCCCAGGCTTAATTGTCTGCGGAAATGACACTTACCAACAATTACAACATGTTTTAATTACATATGTTTGGAGTGCGTATCCACTTGTAAGATCAAACTTACGATGCCCGCTCTTAGTAAACTCAACATTATTCCAAACACAAGTTCAGAGTCGCTTCATGCGAAAAGGTTTAGTCCTGGGATATACATGTGTGCAAGCTGCAGAGGCCTGGGTTAACAGGTGTATTCGCACAGTCGGGATATTTTTATACATGTACTTTGATTACCTTAATTACCTATAGTATATTGGGACAGATTTTCGCAAGCAAACAGTGTAAATCCAGATCAGACGCCACATAACACAGCGTCGTTTTTTTTTCTCTAGAAATGTTCTAACTATCCAGCGGACACACAAGGTTAAGGCAACTTCGTATCAACGTCTATGCAACGTCATGACGTTGCATAGACGTTGATGCGACGTTGTATACAAGAAATGTTACGCATACAACAAATCTTCCTCAGGCGGACGGCGAAGACCGATCAAACTGTATGCATGCGTAGTCTGATCTGAGACTACGTTGGGCGCACGTCTAATAGTGTCGTCTGCCCATCTGGCGGCTGGCACTGGCCACAATGCCCTGTATGCGTACGCTCTTCTGGGTTTTCGCTGTTCGCTTATCAGCGTTTCTCTTTTCGCGTTAAATTACCAAACTATTGTTTTACCACTTTGACTGTACTTCTTCTTCTTCTTTTTTTTTTTTTTTTTTTTTTTGAAACCTCATTGGGTCATAAGACCGATTGTCTAGTACAAAGTCGGAGGACATTTAACCATTAGCACTCTCTGAGACAAATGAGAGGACGACTAACTAATGACATTTTCCTTACTTTCCTAGAATTAGGCACGAAATGTCTTTCTTTGGAGGTAATTTGTATGAAATTTCAAAACAAAAAGAAACATAAATGAAGTTGAGGAAATGTCACATCACAGGATAAAGCCTATATCCGATATAGAGTGAAAGAGGGAACGAACGGAAACATGTCCCAGCAAACACGCAACGTCGTTCGGACGTCGCCGCGACGTCATGACGTCGCGGCGACGTCGGAACGACGTAGCGTGTTTGCTGGGATCTACAGCTAGAAAAAATAAAACTTAATGAAATTTAAGACAAAATAATAAATCTGAACCACTGCACGACAAAACCTACAATAAGACCTGTATAATGAGCAATGACTCAGATCAGTTTATACATCACCCATGCAGTATGACTATGGTTCTCGTTCATCCTCTTTGGATAGCCCGGAGGCTGTAGAAGGCACATGCGATCAGAGAACTCTGATCAGACTGCGCGGATACGCAGGCTGATCTTAGTCTTCGATGGGCTCATAAGTCTTATTGTAGGTTTTGTCGTGTGCAGGCTCAAATAATAAATCAAAATAAACCTGAAAATAAAACAAATAAAATAATCAATAATTAATCTATTTTGATGTCGTCAGTATCACTATACAGGCCGCGCCTAGCGAAAATGTTTCTTCGAGCATGCGCAAATTGCACATTCAGATTCATCCCGCGCATGCGCAAAGGCTCATCCGGGCATTTGCTCTCCATTGATACATTCTGTGGCGTCCGATAATCCTGTTAGCTGACAGCGAAGGCCCTGATCAGACTGTGCGGATGCACAGGCTGATCTGGGCCTTCGCTGTCCGCACATGCCTTAAGACATGTTTTCCCTTATATGCTGAATAGAGGCGATAAAAGGGATCTTATGCCATAAGCGAACAACAAATGCCCATAATAGGATCTTCCCTCTCCGCCAATATATTCTGCAGAATTCATTGCTTCTGTAGGCCTATAAGAGAGCAACGAATGATCTGTTCAAACTATGAGAATGTGAAGACTGAGCTAGCCCTTCGCAGTTCACTTACGCGATAAGGGCTCTTTTTCTCTTGCTACTTTATATTGTTTACTGGTTAACTATAACATGAAGCCCAAATATGCCTATAACACCTCAATGCGACAAAAAAAAAAAAAAAAAAAATAAAAAAAAAGTGCCAACGCTTCATTTTTTCCCACTTTTCTTTCAAAATCGTGGTATATCATTTATGACTTTTGAAGTGTGGGGGGAAAAGGATACATTATTTTGGCTATATCGAGTTACACGGAGAACATAAATTTAACGTCCGGCGAAAACGGACCTTACCGGTCTGTCTGATACAATCTGTGGCGTCCAATAATCCTGTTAGCTGACAGCGAAGGCCCTGATCAGACTGTGCGGATGCAATCTTCTGTAATTATTTCGGATTCAAGCTCTCCAATAATCAAACTTACTTACCCAGTAATTACACAACGTCGTAACAACGTTGCCGACGCCAAAAATAATAATAATAATAATAATAATAATAATAATAATAATAATGTCTTTATTTTACGAGGATGACATATTTAGCAAACAGTGTACTAATCTAACATATGGTCCTCTTTAAAAATTTCTAACAAAATATACATATTATACACATTTACATTGTAAAATTGGCCGACAAGTTCGCCGGGTCGATGCCAGAGCTGCGCTGATGTATCTTGGTAGTATGTTGCTCCGCCGTCGTCCCAACGCAAACGGGTAATTTCATAATCTATGACATAAAACATTCGAACAGTCTAGGGATCGCAGTTAAAAGTTTCTTTGAATAATAAGCAAGTAAAAGTAATTAAATATCCTAATAGATGATGTTTGATAAAAGCAAACAAAACAAAAAAAAAAAAAAAAAAAAAAAAAAAAACAAGAAAAAACAAAAAAAAAAAAAAAAAACCAGGACATTTTAACACCCTATAAAACACTCCGATAATAAAATGACCCTTAAAATGTATCTGTAGAATCTTAAGATCTGAGCTGAAATAAAATCATTAACCATTGCACATTAGTTCACTGACCTACTTATTCAGACAACACAGAAAAACGTAACACCTCACTGGCCATCATACGGTCGTCCCTCACAAGGTGCCCAACACCGTACATTACTTTATAACAGACCGGTATTCGGCCATAAGCGACAGAATGACCGAGCGAGGGGGCACAAAAGTTCCCTATTTAATTCAATGTTATCCTAACATTACATAAAGAAATACAAGCGCCTTGATAAAACCTTGTCTACACAAAAGAGCGAACATCATTACATCATGTCTGCTGTCAATTTCTATAACCTTTCACATTTTTTCCCTTTCAAAACACCAACGAACGAATGTTATAAAATATCAGCTCGAATACATGGACCGACTGGCAAGCTGTACGGACAGTCCACACTCGCATGTCATAATGTCAGTCCATGTACTACGAGCTAATTGAGTATGCCATTATTATTATCGTTATTATTATTATTATTGCAGTTATTTCCAAGTCGATTTTAAAAGAAAGTTTTTAACTGTTAGCCTGAAGACATGGACAGACTGGCAAGCGATACGGCCTATCCACACCTGCATGCCGTTATGTCGGTCCATGTGCCACTTGCCAAAAGTATGCCATAATTACTATTAATGATGTTGTTATATTTTGTATATTTTTTATGTTACCAAATCGCTTATGAAATAATGTTTCGGACTATTAGCTCGGTCACATGGACTGACTGGCAAGTGATACGGGCTATCCACACCTGCATGCCATTATGTCAGTCCATGTATCATATGCTAATAGAATGTCTAAAATAGAATACGCGTGTACTTCTTTATTCTGTTATAAATATGATTTCTTGAAATTATTAAATAACAATTGATATGTTTAGCTGTAAGCTTACACACCCGGATGTTGTCATAATCCTTTAAAGAATTACATTGGTCGCAAACATACCTGTCTTTTACGAAATGTAATTCTATGACTTATTACGTAAACTTGAAATGTATCCCAGACTTGACCAGCCTGTTCAGCGTTGGAATATTTATTGCTGCAGTAACATCCCTCCACCTCCGCGAAAGATACTGCATGCTTAAAATAGTAATAAACCTCAAAACGACAGGAAATATGTACATGTGTTTTGCAATTATAATACGATACATTTTCAGATGTTTTGAAGGTATGATTTAAGTGAAATTTTGAAGCTATTAAGATTTGGTAGTGTTCGCAGATTTACAGGTAAGTTATTCCATTGCTTAGCGCCATCAACTGTAAATGATTTTTCAAAATAGCAAGTTCTAGAATATGGCACTCGGAGAAGTTCATTATCAACAGAACGTAAATGTCTGGAGTGAGTTTCGAAAGTTTTAGAAAATGACTACTTATATATTCAGGTGCAAGATCATTAAGTGCCTTGTACATCATTACACATGTATGGTATTGAATTCTCTTTGTAAATGGTAACCAGTTTAAGTCTCGAAACATTATGTTCGATGGTGTAGTGTAACGTTTTACGTATGTGTACTGCTTACATATCACGGCAGACGCACAACGTTGAAACCACGTCGTTTTATTGTGAAACGATATTGTTTTAACGATGTGTATGACTGTGTGTTTAGTGACTATGTATTTATCGAAAATAATCGGAAAGTCATGCCTAAGAAACAGTGTAACTCCGGATCAGACCGTCCAGTTTGACAAGGGTCTGCTACGTTATATGTATAATTTAGGGAATAATTCTGCACCTATTCAAATGAATTTGAATCAACAACCACGATAGTTCAGTACATCACGAAAACATACCTATATAATTTTGACCCCCTTAAACCCCACTTTTATATAGTAAAACTGAGGTTTACAGGGGTATACATTATTTTCCTTATTTCTGTTCAAAACATAGATTGTGGGTACTCGTTAGAACCGCCTCGCTGAGGCGGTTCTAACGAGTACCCACAATCTATGTTTTGAGCAGAAATATGAAAAATATCTGAATTTTTACCTGAAAATTTTCATTTTTTGGGTGATAAAATTTTCAATATATTTGAATAGGCGTGTTTTCGTAATGAAGCTTCCGGCACTCCTTTTACGCCTGTGATTGTATTAACCCTTTGAAGATTGAATAAACTCTCCCACAGTATAAATTGGAAGAGTCCAGTTTCGATTTTAGGCATGTCAGGCTATATAATATAGACATTCCTAGAGAAAAAATGGTTCAACTATTTGCAATCAGTGGAGACCCAGATCAGACGCCGCGTTTGCACTGTCTTCCAGGTCTCCAGTCTTCAATAGATTAATTTTCACATATTGAGTCGATTCTACAGTGAAATAATCCGTATTCAGGAATGCAACAAATAGTGTTTATTTTCCATTATTTATATCTATACATATGTTTGAATAACCAAATCTTTTAGTAATTCATTTGATTTTTTCAATATATCTATCAATCAAACAAACCACGTCGTGTTAAAAGGTATTTTCTGGGTACATGTGAACCTAGACGTCCCTCTTCCACCTAGGAATCCGTGTAGTTCCAACATCGGTCTTTACAGTCCGTTAGTACTGTAAAGACCGATGTAAGTAAACAGTGATGACACTGATTAGACAACACAAATGTGCAAACTGATCTGGATTTTAGCTGTTAGTCCCCGAAAATGTTTTTTTTTTTTTTTTTCTCGTGGTGTGGCCAATATAACAATAACACTTGATTTGTCAGGGCCCGTTAAAAGGTACCTTTTTTGTACGCACTTACGGTCATGAATAACTATATTTATCCCTATCTATTTTGTGCTAATATTTTTGTTCTATTCAGTTCACTTCTGTCTGCTGCACTGCAAATCCCTCCTACAAAGGAACACCTCATCTCAGATTGCCAATCGTCGTCAGGTAGTCGTGCTGCCGCCACTCGTTACTAAGACTACTGAACATGTGTAAACAACAGGGAGCTGGCCACGGTGGACCAGTCGGATGCGCGTCCGATTGTTGATCAGGAGGTCGCGGGTTCGGTCCTCGCCGGGCCCGGCAACATTCTTTCATGGATATTGAAAAAATTTTCTACGGTCATTCTCTCCATTTCGCTGAGTCAAGAAGGACAGTTGTCAGTTTCTGGCGAAAGAATGTGCACAATACTGGTTAACCGCTAAGAGGACTAAGTCTGTCAAGGAAAAATGTGGTGTAAACTGACCGGCTTGACATGGCCGTAATGGGTTGACTGGGTCGTAAAACCTTTACTCAGTCAACTTAATAAATAACAGCGAAGACCCAGATTCACTGTGCAAGTTGATAAAAAACAATTCAATAAACTTCGAATTGTTCCGACGACAATGCGAGAATGTTTATACTACCTTACAGTTTATCGTTTACATTTAACTGTCGATAAAAATAGCTTTTGCAAACAGCATAGATCCAGATGAGACGGCTCAATGAGCCGTCTCATCTGGATCTACGCTGTTTTCAACTTTATGTATAAACGTCTTTGAAACGTAGTCTGAAATTTGGCGCTAAAAGATTTAACGTAAAGCCCCTTTTCTAATGAAAAGGCAAGACGCGATTTCTCTTCGCATGGAAGTTCATCTCATACTTCTTTTCGGTCTAATTATGTTAACGTCAGTCGTTTAATTGCCTCAGTCACTCTGTTTATATGTGTATACTACGGACTAAGTTTGACTCATAATACTTATGTGTGCCTTTCGATATTTTGTGGGACGTATGGCTTTGTTGTAAGTTATTTGTAACCTTTCTATTTATTTATTTATTTATTTATTTATTTATTTATTTATTTATTTAAATAACAAAGTTCTCGTATTTTGTTGTTTTGTTTTTCTTTCTCTTACCGTAAATGTGATTCTATATAAGATGTTCTTTCAGTCGAAAAACACTGACATATAACTATTTTATGCTCCTGATTTTGAAAATTAAAATGAGGAGGGAGTCGGGGTGGGGGGTGGGAGGGATTTTGCTTGTGTTCGTCACAGTTTACCTGGCGTACAGTATATCTCAGAAAGTCTTTGAGCTGACACTTTTATATTTGGCACTTATTGAGACTGAGGAGCAGATCATCTGATTAACTTTTGGAAAAAGAAAATGGGTTTATTTTAAAGTCCAGCAAAATTTGGCACAAAACCAGGATTTTCCTTTTTTTCTGTACAATTAAACATGTTATGAAATTTCGTTTTGAGAGCTGTCCACTTTTAAGTCTTGCATTTCGTTGGGGCGAGCATATAATTGGGGTCATAGTGTCTTCTAGTTACTATTATTATTGTTATTTCCAGCAAACACACAACGTGATTACAACGTCGCTGCAACGTAACGTCACGACGTTGCAGCGACGTTGTAACGACGTTGAAGCGACATTGTGTGTTTGCTGGGTTATTATTATTATTATTATTCCACACAACCATAAGTTACGGACATTCGGCGAGGTGACTGATGGTTCGCCAAGTCATGAATGACTATGACCAGTACAATCCCTCTAGTGCTAGTGTTGTTGTGTGGTCGTAGATGACTGAGATGCAAATTCCAGTGAGTGTAATCAGTTCACACAACATTCTCAGTGGAAAAATAAAAACAAACATTAAATGTATGTATGTATGTATGTATGTATGTATGTATGTATGTATGTATGTATGTATGTGTGTGTGTGTGTGTGTGTGTGTGTGTGCGTGCGTGCGTGCGTGCGTGCGTATGTTGTTTTTTTTTCAGTGAGTCTCTGATCAGACTGTGCGGTTGATTACTTTACCTTAAGGTCTACCTATATAAAGGGTCATACTTTGGAATCTATTAAGTCAGTTAAACGTATTACGCAACCACCCGTCTTAAGCAACCATATTTTTTCCCCTTTGGTGTTTAATCCAGTAAGCATTTTACATGAATCTATAGCGGGCCGTTATCGGCCCGTCAGGGTAGCTGACGGGCCGATAACGGCCCGCTGCAGGTTTATCAAAAATGCTGGCTGGGCGTTGCTGTATAACATAGGTTTTGCTGTGTATCCTCAGGCACACAGGGCACCAAAACAAATTAGTTACCCAGTGGATCGACGTCACGGCGACGGCATGACGTCATGGCGACGTCGAGGCGACTTTGTTGCCACATTGTTTGTCTGTCGAGTAAATGATAAATCGGAACAGTGAATCTCAGTAACCGTAGCACGGCTGCTTATCTCCACACGCGCAACACCGTGTTGTGAAAAGAAAAATCGTAAGGAGATTGTCCAGGGGAGGTTGCGGAGAGTCAGTGTAGGTAGCATAGGTGGTCATCCATTGAAACAAGAAAACATTGATGCAAAGCATCAATACGCCGGGAAACTAATCTGTCATGCATTACTTAGCTCCCTATAGATCGTAGTATAGTGAAAAAATGTTATAATTTATGGAAGGTTGTAATTATATAAATTATCGCAATACTCAACGATAAAAAAAAAAACACATTATAGACGTTATCAGAGCTATGTAAAAATAATAAAAAAAAGAATCAACTATGTTCGTCTGTTTTCTAGCCCGCATACATAATTACATGTCGCCATCCATAGCCTAGGCCGAACATACTATATCCGAAATCATCTATGTAGCAGTGTTTCGTTCTTTTCACCACTCATAACGTTTTCTTTCGGCCCAAATCTTTCCATGTTTGAATATCAAATTAAACTGTATTATTAAACCAGCTTATAATCCGTTCGATTTGAGAATGCATATTTCCAATCGTGAACAAAGAAAAATGTCTTTTGTTTCTTCTTCGTAGTACGACGAAAAAAAAAAAAGCGAAATGAAAAAATTCAAAAAATGTACGAATATTGACAGCAACAAGCTCATTTCAGATCGAATGGTCAAAGTGGGGCTTCTACGGGAAAACTGCTCATTTCTCTTTTAAATGAGCAAAGCCCACATTGCTACATTCATTCTACACAGTACGTCCCATTTTTTATTTCACTATGTTACCAATAGCTCAGTTCTCTGCTGCAAAAGTGTGACTTTGAATAATAAAAAAAAAGTGTGTGTGTGTGTGTGTGTGGGGGGGGGGGGGGGGGGGCGGGGGGGGGGGGCGGGGGGGGGGGTGAATAAGTATATATAACCCCACTAGGAACCCCATAAAACTGGAAGAAAACCGATGTTCTTCAAATGCATACACATTTTACAAAAACAACATCAAATAGATATGCTAGGCTCCAGCCCGGCGTAAATAAGGTTGACATTTTGGCACGATCGCCGATATCCAAAGACGGGCGAGGTAATTCAACCTCTTATTTTACCGAAATTGTAGTCCTTTAAGAAAATACAGAACAAAAATCCTTTTTCTCCCGATCCAAGGGTGGTCAGATTTTGACGTTTTGGTGACAGACAGGCATGTAATATGCTCAGGTAATACGCCGATTATAAATCTCTGGTTAAATACATCACTGTTTCAATGAAGGTTTAGCATGTTACTGTATAGTTCAAAAGAAATAATATCGCATTCTTTTGTCATTGCACAGAAACTAGGAATTTTATTGACGACAGGTGTGTAAGGAGAGCGGTGGCGAGTAAAGGGATAGGTGGTGATTAAGAAGACCCTTGTTTTTCAACAACAACAACAAAAAAAAAAGGTAATAATGGCACTGAGATTGAAAAAAAAAATAGGCTTCAGGAACAGATTTGCCGCCACTGGATCAGAAATCATACGTAAATCTCGACCAGTTGTATGAAACACGATGTTAAAAAACCATGGTCTCAATCATCAGCTATTGCTACGGTGATGCATTTAACCAGAGATTTGTAATCTCTCCAAGAACTGGAGTTTTTATACGCATGTCTGTCAGCAAAACGGCAAAATCTGACCACCATTGCATCGGGGGAAAAAGGATTTTAGTTCCCTATTAGCTTTGATTAAGATCTACTATTCCGGTCTGATTATATGGGAGACTAGATAAGAGGTTGAGTTACATCGCCCGATTTTGGATATCGGATATCGTGCCAAAATGTCAGCCTTATTTCAACTGACACACACCTTCAATGCTACCTCGACTGATTCACCGTAATCACCTCCGGAAGATCTCCTTACCTTTTTATTTTTTTTTTCACAACACGGTGTTGCGCGTGTGGAGATAAGCAGCCGTGACTAGGAAGTACTGGGTATCGTATTTGTTTATACCCCGACATCGTTTTGATTTGTTTGTGTGTTTGTTTTGTCTCGGTTTTAAAAAATAAAACGGCAGCATCAAACAAAACTTGTTTACAGTCATGTCGATGTATTCATGTGTGCATGATGTCCCTCAGTACAGATTTTGATAAACGGCTTAAACATTATTGGGACCACGGAAATCGATTCGAGACATGGGTAGTTCGAGCCACTGACGGTTGATCAACGCGCCAGATCAGGAGATCTTTTCATGATAAAATAAAAAAAAATGTTTCCCTAAAAATAAGTAAATATTTCTCTTGAGCTATTGGAAGTATTTCTTAGGGATTGAAAAACGAGTTCGAATTATCCACGGTCAATGAGTCATCGGTGTTTGAGCTATTGAAGTTTTAATACTGTAATTTTTATTCCAGACTAACACAAAGTGAAGAAAAAAGTTGATAAGGAAATATACCAGTCTTCATTTTTCATAAAACACGGTCGATATTTACAATATTCAGATGCTCATCAATAATAAACAACGTCGTAATAACGTCGCCGCGATGATTGCCTGGTCAGTACTCAAACAAACTCAAACTTTCCGTTCAGTTGTGACAGTAGCGAATATCCGCAAACTGTTCTCAAACTGTCTTTTTGCCTAACCAAGATGGCGACCTATGCGAATAAACATTTTGTATACTTGTTCGCAACAAAATTATAGAATTTTGTACCGGGTTGATATTATAGATTCGGTGTCTTATAAAATTAATTATTGTTTAAATAATTTATTCGATCGTTATCAAGTCTCGTCAACGAGAATGACGGCTACTCTCTAATTTGAAGTCACGTGCATAAGAAGGGTTTACAATAACTTCCAAATATGCAAAATAGTTATACTAAACACATCCTAGATTGAGTATGGCATTGTAGAGTATTGTTGGACATGATGGTGAAGGAGTGAGAACTATAATGGATGTGGCATAATAATGGGGTATTATCAGAACCTCCGCCAAGGGCTTGAAATGACGGGCTCGGGATTGTGCAGCCAAAGCACAACAGAAGCGACGGTGCCCTACTTAAAAAAAATAGTCGACATTTATATAGAGTATTTTGAGTGCGCTGCACTTTAGAATTTATAGGTATACCGGACGGGTGGGTATTTTTGTGGGTAACCTAATAACTACCTAACAAATAGTTTATTGATAACGCTAAATTCTACATTCAAAATTTTAAGCCTTATAAACCCCGATGCTTATTAGTAGCAAGCAAATAAACAAACCAAACAAAATATCAAACTTTTGAAGAAATAAGAATTTTATCTTACTGACTACAATATTGGCGGACGAATATGAATACTCGAGTAAAACGCACCAAATCTTCAGCTTTGGGTAAAACGTTCTAATAAAAATCGAAAAGAACCAAAAGATCTATAGAATTTCAGACAGCAGCCCGATCAGCGCTCTCAGTGCTTTGATTTTAAGAGAAATGGATACAGGTTCATGGAACTTGGGCAACTCTGTAAGATCTGGTTTCACCAATGCGGATCTTCTATTGCAGACTATCTTTGTATATCGGTTGTTGCAACTGCGCCGTTGCGGCTTGACATTGTTTACTCCTTCCCAGCAAACAATACAACGTCGCAACAACGTCACTGCGACGTCATGACGTTGCAGCGACGTTGTAATGACGTTGTTGTGACATTGTGTGTTTGCTGAGTTATGTTTACGTTGTCTCTACAAGGCTCTGCTTCGTAATTGTGGTCTTTCCTGTTTTCTGAACAGAAGTCTTCTCTAATGGGAAAAGAATTGGCCCCCAGAGAACAGAGCGTTTTTCAGAAGTTATCCCCCTTGGACAAAATGGCGGAAAAGTCAATCAAATGTATCCATTCCCCCTAAGTTATGTAAGTTTAAAACCTGACAAGGTTGTTAGCATTATAGAAGACTGGCCCCAGTCTCCAGTGACTAAATATTTAGTCTTATAATCCTGTTTGATAATCTACTAAAATAGAACCAAAATAATATCATGACTATATAGGCTTGTCACTAGGCTAGCGATCAGCCTTTGTAGGCATGGCATTATATCGGTTTTAGTGCTATTTGATTGGTCGAAATCAAATACTTAGCACTAGTTACCGGCCTTTGTAATCATAATATATTAGTGTTATTTTAGTCCCAGCAGGCACATAACATCAAAATGACGTCGTATCAACGTCGATGCGACGTGATCACGTCGCATCGACGTTGATACGACGTCATTTAACGTTTTGTGCCCACTGGGAGTGGATTATCAAACATGATTATAAGAATAAATATTTAATCGCTGGAGACTGGGGCCAGTCTAACCTTATAGCTACTGGCGAAAATGTTAAAACTTTAAAACCTGACAAAGTTGTAAACGTTATAGCTACTGGCAAAAATGTTGGTCTTCGGTTAACCACATTTTCAATATATCATTTTATACATGGATAATTGATGATCTGATTGGTCTGATAATGTTCGGTTGACAGTTACATGTCGTCAATAGTACAACAAGCTTGTTCTGTCGGGGCACAAGAAAATGGTTCTAAGTTTTGTTTAGGGATTAGTTTTGTAAATAAAATGACCACATCCAAATATACGAGTTTATACCCTTCACTGGCGTGGAACACAAGAAAAAGGCCTTTTTTTCGCATGCAGACAACAGAGGCCCAGATCAGCCTGCGCATTCGCGCAGTCTGATCGGGGCCTTTGTTGCCCTCTCACGGAATTATTGGCTATCATCGAATATATTTGAAAACCTAAAAAGGCCCTGATCA
Organism: Anodontia alba; assembly: GCA_964016985.1. NCBI lineage: Eukaryota > Metazoa > Mollusca > Bivalvia > Lucinida > Lucinidae > Anodontia > Anodontia alba. Next base: position 71,130,524 of record OZ024835.1, read on the forward strand.
GACTGTGCGAGTCACTGTTGAAGGTCATATAATCATGTTTTTAAAATCAAAGAACTGACAGCACTGGTGGGTAGCTTGTCTCCCAGTGCAGGCTTGGAAAATGATCCTGAACAGGGACTTAGGACTTAACCATAAACATCATGTAATTATAGCAAACAGTGTAGATCCTCATCGTACTCCGCAAAACGCTCCGTCTGGTCTGGATCTGCACTGTTTGTCAGTGACCCAGTACTAAGCCCAGTCCAAGTTTTACACATAGCCCTCTTTACATAGCACTCTATAGCTAGCGCGGCTATAAATGATCGTAACCTTCTTTTAGCGCGCGGTTTGATTGGCCAATGATAATCAGGTGGACAACAACCTTAAGGAAAATTTGCTTTATATATACTTTGGGTCGATTGTAACCAAAAAAGGTGTTTAGAAGGCAGTCGATGTCTTATGTAAATTTCCTTTTGATATATGCGAACAGTATGAGCCTAGATCTACCTACGCACATGCGCAGTTTGATCAGCATCACGAAAACATGCCCATATAATTTTGACCCCCTTAAACCCCACTTTTATATAGTAATAGTGGGGTTTACAGGGGTATACATTATCTTTCTTATTTCTGCTAAAAAACATAGATTGTAGGTACTTGTTAGGCGGTTCTAACGAGTACCTATAATCTATGTTTTGAGCAGAAATAAGAAAAAAAAAATATCAGTTTTCTTATCTGAAATTTTTCAGTTTTTGGTGGTGAAGTTTTCTATATATTTGAATAGGAGTGTTTTCGTAATGGGGACTATTACTTGATGTTAAAATTTGAGTTAAAAGGCTTTGTTTACGCAAAGAAAATAGTTCCAAGATTCCTGCTCAGTGGATTTATTGAATTTATTTGATCTCGACCAATCAAATAGCACTAAACTAATTTAGTTGAGTTTTAAGGCTTGTACGTGTACTTAAACTGCAAACTGTGAGATGTGGCTTTAGCTAGCATCAATGTACCGTGTTTTATGTTTTATCCCGGGTATTAGGTCACCTTAAAGGTTGATACTGGAGCTACTTCGGAAATTCACAGAAGCTTCATTTTTTTTTTTTTTTTTGGGCAAACTGATTTTCCCAGACTGTTGTTTTGATAATTATATTGTCCGTAAAACAGATTGGAATATAAGTGTTCTGATACTCTAAGTTTCACGAAAATAATTTATGCTCTCACTGAGGTTCTGAAGAATCTGCACACTTATTGTGAAAGAAATAAACGTGTTTATCATAAATACATAGAAATACAAATATACAAATAAAAAACAAAAAACAAAAAAAAAAAAAAAAAAACAACAACAAACTTTCAAAGTAATTAGATGAGAATCCATTACGAAAACACGCCTATTCAAATATACTGAAAACTTTACAACCAAAAACGGAAAATTTTCCGATAAAAAATTCTGATATTTTTCATATTTCTGCTCAAAACATAGATTGTGGGTACTCGTTAGAACCGCCTCGCCGAGGTGAGTACCCACAATCTATGTTTTTGAGCAGAAATAAGAAAAATAATGTATACCCCTGTAAACCCCAGTTTTACTATATAAAAGTGGGGTTGAAGGGGGTCAAAATTATATAGGCATGTTTTCGTGATGACTATTTAACTGCTAACATTATTACTTCCCTTGACCATACTTGATTACGTAGCCTAGTTAGACAACTACGTACTTAGACAAAATACTGTTATAATACTTTATTGCACAGTCCTCAAATGCATTTTATAGCAAACTAGTGGCAGCTTAATTTCATTTAGAAATGTATTTTCAGACAATAAAAAGTAAGGTTATATCAAATTTTGCTCCGGTATCGACCTTTAACTCCTCACCATACCTTAAACAAGTCCATTTGAATACCTATTGGTGCGTCTAAAGATTGCTGGATGAGTGGGAAACAGTATAGACCCTGTCTAGAAGTCGTGTTCTGTGGCGTCTGATCTAGGCCTGCACTGTTTGCTCAGGTTAATACAAGATCATTGAAGTCAAAGATTTTACCACTCTATACGGACCAGCATGCTGATCTGGGTCTCCGCTTTTCGCACACGGCGTAAGGGACCTTTTGCATAATAGGTTTGTGTCTCAATTAGAAAAAAAAAAAAAACAAAAAAAAAAACAAAAAAAAAAAAACAGAAAGCTGAATATTATTTTTATTTATTTTCCATAGTGCACTTGACAGCTAACTTGACATGTTCTATTTTGAACAAAACAACATGCCGGAACCAAATAACCCGCAAGCTCAGAAGACGTACATTCGCACATGTGAGCCCAGCGAAGAGTCAGATCAGCCTGCGCATTCGCGCAGTCTGATCAGAATCTTCACTAGGCACATTTCTGATAGTTAAGAATGCAACGTTTCTTAATTATATTACACAGTGATCAGACTGCTGGATGCGCAGACTGATTTGAGTCTTTGTTGAGAGCATATATCAAAAGGTACGTTTTCTCAAGTTGCGGTTTTTATTGCGTGTTATTTTCATTTTCTTTTAAAATTACCTAGCCAATTTGAAAGTATAAACTGAAAATTACTTATAAAATCATATCCTGTTCAGTAAAAAGGGCAACCCGCCAAGATATACCGACCTTATTATTTATGGCACCCGCGTAGACCCAGATTAGCCTGCAACACCCGCATACAGCTACCCCGACGCACGCAGACCACGGAACTTTCAGTGTCCACGGATAACGTTTGTGAACGACGTAGACCCTCATGAAACGTTTCACCATGCACTTTTGTGAAAATATTGAGGATTCTAAAACACAATAGTATATTGTATTAAATTAAAAAATGTGTGACTTTCGACAAAAATTGGTCTGAGACGACTCTACTGAAATTATTAAAGCAACATACCCTAAATTTATGAACACTACTCTATACACTTAGTAGTCAACTAATGTCGATTTTATGACATTGTGTCTTGTGCCCAATACACACACTGGATTAATAGGTCCGAGGTTGTGTCAAAAAAAAAAAAAAAAAAAAGCTTGCAGCAATTATATTCTGTTAAAACAGCTTCCCTCGACCCTCAACAAAATAAGCAAACCTTTTCTTTCTTTTATTCTTTCTTTCTTTCCAAGTTGGTACATGACTTATCCAAAAGCATCCCATGAAAATGAAATTTTCAGGCAAAAGGGGATTCAACTGAATCCCGTGACACCCCCGCTTCCCACACACACACACACACACACACACACACACACACACACACACACACACACACACACACACACGAAAATATGCCTACTTAAATATACTGAAAATTTCACCACAAAAAACAAAACAAAAAAAAACTGAAAGTTTCAGATAAAATTCTGATATTTTTCATATTTCTGCTCAAAACATAGTCGGTACACGTTAGAGGTGGTTCTAACGAATACCCACAATTTATGTTTTTTGAACTGGGGTTTACAGGGGAATACATTAATTTCCTTGTTTTCGTGATGCATCTAAATCCGCCCCTGGCAGCCTAGGTCATGTCACTGATAAACTTCAATTAGCTTTTATGGATTAGAACATTGTTTGACTCTATGTCTGTATCATTTCAGGTCAACAAAGAATGAAAGCCTAGATCGTGACAACTACACCATCAGAAAACAACATGTCTACAATGTTGCCAGAGGTAGTGAACGTCTCTTCGAATGGTACAGAAACCATTGGTAACGTGACGGAAGGTGTACGAACATTAACGGAAATGAACGATGCAGAGGTTGTCAGACTGATTCCTACGCTTGTCTTCCTTGGAATTATATCACTAACGGGAATGTTCGGAAATGGACTGGTTTGCCACATCTACAGAACTTGTTACAGACTATCCAATTCGCAATGCTTTATTCTCTGTCTCAGTGCAATCGACCTGTTCTCCTGCTGTATTGTCATCCCTTTCGAGATTTCAACAGTTGTGAATCAGTATACGTTTGAACACTTGTGGCTTTGTAAGTTGTCGAGGTTCTTCAATACACTGGGAACATTGTCATCATCCTTCCTCCTTCTCTTCATCGCCATAGACAGATACCGCAAAGTCTGTAAACCCTTCAGTGCTCAGATCTCCGCTAATGTTGCCAAGTTTTTATGTGTACTTGCCGTACTTCTGGGTTTATTTTTTTCCTGGCCAGCTGTCCTAGTTTATGGCAAGAAAACATTCTCTATACCAGGCTCTGAACTGATAGGAACAGAATGTTCAACTGATGATTCTATGGTAAAGACGATCTATCCGTTTATAAACATATGTGTTTACGGCATTTTGTTCTTGTCTGGGATAGTTTCTATTTGCATTTTGTATTGCTTGATAGGTAGAGAAGTACAGAAACATGTAAACAGAATGCCGAAAGAGTACATTAACATGAGAACTTCCGTCCCTGTTCTATCTTCCTCTATGGCGGGTAGAGATTCAAAAGTTGAAGGTGATATAAAGATTGATACATTGACAAGATATGAAAAAGCGAAAACAAAAAACGAAGAAACTCGAAAGCGACAGAAAAGATATAGTAAAAAACATAAATCGGCAAGTGATATGTCGTGGAGTGAAAAGCATGATGAAAGAGATGTAGAGCTTGAAATGAAAGAGATAAACTTTGATATGGAAAATGAAAGACAGGGAATGAGTAATAAAGAAAAAGTGCCTTCAGATTCAGATGACATCGGTATTAAACCTGATCAAACTGCAGGTCCTGAAAGCCAGGGACAAACTGACTTACCGATTAATTCAAGAGATTCAAAACCGGATCATAAAGAAGTTGATATCGTTACAAATAAATCAGCTGATGTGTCAAATAACTGCAAGTGTGAATCAGATAAAGACAATGTTTCACATACACCAAATAGTAGTTCCCCCATTTCCAGCACGGGTAGTTTAGATAAAATACGAAAATCACTAAGTGGTAGACTGTTCTCAATAACAAGCCAGATGTCTCAGGTTTTAAGCAGAATGACATCCATTACCAGTAAGAATTCAGAATCCAGCGCAGGTACTTTTGGTAAAACCCAGTACCTGAAGCAAGCGCGTGCTAGAAAGACTGCTTTCCTTATGTTTATGATTTCTCTTGCATTTGTTCTGAGCTACTTACCACATCTACTGTTGATGTTAATCAGAGTCCTCAAAGATGACTTTATAGCTAATATGACTGACTCTGAAAGGGCTGTGTACAGATTTTTTCTAAGGTCTTATTTTTTGAATTGTGCAATCAATCCTGTGATATACGCTGCATGTGCTTCGAGATTTAGGACGGAGTGTAAGGAACTTTTCTACCGTATGTGTGGAAAATCAAAGTCCGAAGATATTAACCTCAAGCAGTGACAATCTCCTAACTATCCACGTACAGATATTATAATTTCTGAACTTTTATAATAAAATTTAAAGTAAAAATAACAAAACAAGAAAAACGCCTAACGGCATTATGGGCGGGTTACTAAAAAGTTTAACCAAAAGGTTAATCAAAAGGTTAACCTAAAAAGACGCCCGACTCCCGCCCGCCCGGACATCGCTATTTTAAAGGACGGATTTAAAAAAAAAAAAAAAAAAAAAAACGTCCAAAAATATATATTTGATTTCTTAAAGGACTGGATTCACTTTGTGAATCTCTCACTGATTTTTACAAGGGAGATAACTTTTGTGACTTATATTGGCTTTCTTGCATATTAATCCCCTTCTGAAACAGGGGTCTACTCTAAAAGGAAAGAATTTGCTCCCCTTGGGAGCAAGTTTTTTCCTTTTAGAGTAGACCTGTTTTCAGAAGGGAGACAAATCAATTTTGACAGAGTTATCTCCTTTGAAAATGTATCCATTCCACACAAGTAGTGATATGTCTAAATACTGCCGACTGAAAAGAAAACAGTACAGACATTGCTCTTTAGAAACAGTTGGATGAAAGTCTACATTATTTGCTCAGGCATGTCAGTTCGAATATTAAGGTAAAATACAGTATTTCCACAACACAGTGTTTGTCGTGAACCAGGCAGTTTGTCGATAATACCAGGCTACAGTCCAGGTAGTTTGTCGATGATGCCAGGCCACCAGCTAAGTAGTTTGTCGATAATACCAGGTCACAGTCCAGGTTTTTTTGATTTGGGTTTTACGGCCCTTTCAAGAATATTTCACTTATATCGAGCCGATCGTTCACCGAAGGTGGGCGAAAACCGGAGTACCCGGAGAAAAACCACCTGACCATCCGTAGCAGTCCAGGTAGTTTGTCGATAATACCAGGCCACAGTCAAGGCAATGTATCGATAATAGCAGGCCACAGTCCAGGCAATTTGTCGATAATGCCAGGCCACAAGCCATGTCGATAATACCAGGTCACAGTCCAGGTAGTTTGTCAATAACACCAGACCACAGTCAAGCAATGTGTCGATAATACCGTGCCACAGTCCAGGCAGTTTGTCGATTATAGCAGGACACAGTCAAAGCAATGTTTCGATAATGCCAAATCACAGTTCAGACAGTTTGTCGATAATATCAGGCCACAGTCCAGGCAGTTTGTCGATAATACTAGGCCACAGTTCAGGCAGTTTATCGATAATACCTGGCCACAGTCAGGGCAATATGTCAATAATACCAGACCACAGTCCAGACAGTTTGTCGATAATAACAGTTTACAGCCCATTCAGTTTGTCGATAATACTTGTCAGCATTCAACCCTATGAAACTTAAACACTCGTCCAGGCTTTTAAAACACAAGGCAAAAGCCCACCTATGATATATTTATTTATTTTTAGATTCACGACTAAATGGAAGACCTTTTGTCATTTTATATCTGCAGATTTATTCATATCACACAACAAAATGTTTGACAGTGAAACGGTAATCAGTATGCCGCGTGGCTAACGGAGCGTGTGGTTACCCTAGTTTTTAAAAGTCACAAATGTAAAGTATTTGCAACTTTTCGCTTGTGTATTCGGATATAATCATTTTTTTTTTGTCTAGACGGCGGCCAATTTAATTTCCAAACATTACAACTGATGCAACAATCTCTATACCTATAAATATTACTAAACAGACCATTACGAAAACATACGTATTCAAATATATTGAAAGTTTCACCACCAAAATCTGAACGTTTTCAGATAAAAATTCTGATATTTTTCATATTTCTGCTCCAAGCATAGATTGTGAGTACTCGTTAGAACCGCTTCGGTACCCACAATCTGTTTTTTTTGCAGAAATAAGAAAAATAATGTATACCTCTGTAAACCCCAGTTTTACTCTATAAAACTGGGGTTTAAGGGGGTCAAAATTATATAGGTATGTTTTCGTGATGCGGAAAAATGTTTCAAAGCATACATTATGATCGTTCTTTCGACTCGAATTATTATCGTGACTTTAGAAACCAGGGTACCTCTTAAACAAGTTTCGCTTTAACAGTCTAATGATAGACAGACTTAGTCTCGCTATTTTTCTTTCTTATTTGTTTGAAGTGGCTATTAATATCAATTTCAAAATCACAAACTTCTTTACTCACATACATTATGGCAGTTAAGGAGACCCTTGGAGGCAACGCTGTCAAATTTGTTGTCCCCTTCCGTATAGCTAGAGATGAGAGGGTATCCGAATATTAAAGTATAGCTAGAGATGAGAGGATATCCTAATATTAACGTATAGCTAGATATGAGAGGATATCCGAATATAAAAGTATAGCTAGACATGAGAGAGTACCCGAATATTTACCTATAGCTAGAGATGAGAGGGTATCCGCATGGACACAGACGCGTGTCACGGGTACTCACAAGTGTTGCCTTGCCGACGCGAGTCCATTGGCTGCCTGCAACACATAATCCGCATGGAGAAATATGAAAGCCACTGACGCTTTGGTGGAACATACATTCTCTTGTACATTCTCTACATCTCGAGCATCTATAGCATTGTATGATCTAAACGTGGTTTTGTCAATCCAAACACGTCTAAACATAACGGTCATTACGCATTTGCGTTACCATTACGAAAACATGCCTATTCAAATATACTGAACAGTTAATCATCGAAAAATTGAAAATTTTCAGACAAAAAATTCAAATATTTTTCATATTTCTGCTCAAAACATAGATTGTGGGTACTCGTTAGAACCGCCTCACAGCCACAATCTATTTTTTGAGCAGAAATAAGAAAAATAATGTATACCCCTGTAAACCCCAGTTTTACTATATAAAAGTGGGGTTTAAGGGGGTCAAAATTGTATAGGCATGTTTTCGTGATGATATGTAAATAAAATATTTGAATGAACGGACATCAACTAATATAAAACATTTTGTTTCTTTACCATAGGGCTGTTCTTAAAGGAAATAACTTGTCGCTTCTTTTCTTTAAAAGTAGCTCCTATTTTCAAGATACATGTATTTCCCATCTGCGTGTAAAAATAATTTCGGCTATGCAAAACAATTTGTTCGACACGGGAGCTAACATGTACCAAGCTGACGTGTACATTTTGTCCTAGCCGACATCTATCCCTTGAACAAGAGAAAAGCACTGCCATAGAGAACCTTCTCTTCAGCAAATTTATCAATATACAGTAAAATTCCGCTGTTAACCCTTAAACTGCCACAACAATTGTCGTCTGCTTTGTCATCTGCTTGTGATTCTAAAAGTCATTTTTGCAAACAGTGTAGACCCATTTTGCAAACAGCGTGGACCCAGATCTGACTACTCCTCCAGGGACAGTCTGATCAGGGTCTACACTGTTTGCCTGTATGCAAAAATAGGTTTGAAAAGTTTGCAAGAATATTCAACAGACGACATAAACAGACATTTTCAGATGTAGGTTTTCTTGGCATTTTAAGGGTTAAGACCACCTTTGGTACTGCCTAAAAGTGGTCTTATTAGCGGGGCGATCTTATTAGCGGGGCAATCTTAGCGGGGCGATCTTATTAGCGGGGCGATCTTATTAGCGGGGCAATCTTATTAGCGGGGCGATCTTATTTCTCAAAAATGTGTTGTAGTACTCATTGGAAGTGCCTCGCCGAGGCGCTTCTAATGAATACAGTAAAACCTGTGTAAGACAGCCACCTTTGAAATTGACTTTAGTGGTTGATGTGGAAAGGTGGTTGTCTTATAAAGGTACATGTCATGTAATTTTGCTAGCAAAATTACATGACATGTAGCTTTATAAGACAGACAACTTTTTCCACATCAACAACTGTTTAAAGTCAGTCTCGAAGGTGGCTCTCTTACACAGGTTTTACTGTACCACAACATATCTTTGAGAAATAGGAAACATACAGTGTATTATGCAGATATCTCCTATTATGCAGAATGACAATAACAAAAGCAAAAAAAAAAAAAAAAATAAAATAAAAATAAAAAAAAAATATAAGACTGGCAAAAGCTGATCTTAATAGCAGAGTGGTATTCTTGTCTAGTGGTCTTAATAGCGGAATTTCTTATCTGAGAGAGAGAGAGAGAGAGAGAGAGAGAGAGAGGAGAGAGAGAGAGAGAGAGAGAGAGAGAGAGAGAGAGAGAGAGAGAGAGAGAGAGATAGAGAAACGTCTCTTAATCTTGATTTTATTTGGAAAATGGCTCTCCAATAACCCTATTTGGCTTTTGCTCCGTCGAGTGTCTGTTACTCTCATATTCTCGTTCAGCTGTACACCACTGCAGCACACTGGCTAGCACCAGAAACAACTCCATCCGAACGAGATACTCGCCAGGATAGATACGTGGCACTACACCAAAAGGTATAACTGCTACATTTTTAATAATTTCTCTCCTGCCATCTATAAATCGATCTTGGTTAAACTTGTCCGGCTCCTTCCAGTACACGGGGACCCTAATGGAAGAATATAACCAGCAGGCACACAACGTTGAAACAAAATCGATTCAATGCCAACGTTGAATCGACGTTTTTTTTTCAACGTTGTGTGTCCACTGGGTATGCTTGCCACATTTATAGTTCTCTCTTTTAATATTGTATCATCTCTCGTGGCATGCAGCAGTGTCGTGGTCGACGGCCTGGAGTAACGTTGAACCTCATTTATAATAGCGTCAACATACTTCAGACGTGATCTGTCAGAGTACGTGATGCTTTTATTCCCGACAATGGCTTCAATTTCTTCTTGACATTTTATTTGTACCTCTGGATATTTGGTCATAAAGAGAAAATGCCCAGTTTAGACTGTTTACGTGGTTTCTGTACCTGCGAGAAATAATTCTAGGATGACCTGCATCTTCTGTGCGATCACGTGATACGCTGAATATTGCGATCCACAAAATCACGAATATTGTTCATCAAACGAATCCTCGTGTTGCTTAACCCATTGTAGTTGGGATACCAGTAAAATGGTAAATGGCAAAAGTGTGCAGACCCAGATCAGACGCCGCAGAACGCGGCGTCTGATCAGGGTCTCCACTGTTTGCAAATAGTTTAGTCATTTTTCTCTAGATCTAAATTTCATAGCCTGACATATCTAAAATTGAAACTGGACTCTTCCAATTTATAGTGTGGTGGAGTCTATTATTGTATGAAATGGGTTAATTTGGTCGGAACTATAATCTCTTTTTTGAAAGGTTTTCTTCATGTGCAGCTCCACTTCTCTATCGTTCAAACAAATATCCAGGCGAGCCAGAGAGGAACAAAATTATTGGCTGTTGTGAAACCCTTTCCACTTGCAGCCGTATTGGCCGTCTCGCAATGTCACATTACGAAAACACGCCTATTCAAATATATAGAAAATCTTATATCTAAAAACTCAAAATTTTCAGATAAAAAAAATCTTGTATTTCTCATATTTCTGCTTAAAACAAAGATTGTGGGTACTCGTTAGAAAAGCCTCAGCGAGGCGGTTCTAACGAGTACCCACAATCTATGTTTTTGAGCAGAAATAAGAAAAAATAATGTATACCCGTTTAAACCCCAGTTTTACTATATAAAAGTGGGGCTTATAGGTTCAAATTATATAGACATGTTTTTGTGATGAAATTCAGGATCGTTATAGTTAGCCTCCCAAAAACTATACCGTATGTAATATTTCCTATCACCCTCTCCAACAGACCGCCAATTTCGATTGGACTCCTTTTTGAGTCGTCCAGTACACTGCTGGCAACCTCCATTTCTGCCATTATCGATTCTTCTAATATAGCTTTCCCAATTCCAAAGTCGCGCTAACTCTGAACAGCAAATTGTCGAATTGCTTTAAATTCCTCGTTATAGTTCTGGAAAAGGAGACCTTCTACGCCATTTCTATATAATATTTTTAAACTTGGTGAAAAGTTAGGTGTATTATTAAACACATTAGCTTGTTTGACAAGAGCCTGAGAGATCACATCACAGCCAGTAAGATAGACCATGAGCTGAGAACCAATCCTTAAGCTGAAGATCATGCCATATGTGTTGGACATGAAAGGTGAAGTCTTTTCCGTCGCAGTTTTTTCAGGAAAAAGTAACTTCCCATAATAGGTAGCGTCAAAGAACTTGCTGGAAGTCCTCTTCCTCGAAATAAGAATAAAAACGAGCACACACACACACACACACACACACACACACACACACACACACACACACACACACACACACACAAAATACTAATATAAAGGCAGCGGTAATTCATACTCTTTCATTAATGGTACCACTGCAGTCTGATATGTTTGGTGTTAGTCTGCCTTTACCTGCATTTACCTGTTTCCTGTCAGACGGGTTTGATTACTTCTATCTTCCAGATATAACTGGTCTGATATGGTTGCTCTAACCAGTCTGGAGTTAACCGTTTTCTCTCAGACGGGTTTGATTACTCCTACCTTCCAGATATAACTGAAGTCTGATATGGTTGCTCTAACCAGTCTGGAGTTATCAGTTTTCTCAGACGGGTTTGATTACTCCTACCTTCCAGATATAACTGAAGTCTGATATGGTTGCTCTAACAAGTCTGGAGTTATCCGTTTTCTCTCAGACCGGTTTGATTACTCCTACCTTCCAGATATAACTGAAGTCTGATATGGTTGCTATAACCAGTCTGGAGTTATCCGTTTCCTCTCAGAAGGATCTGATTACTCCGATATCACTTACTCTTCTATGCCTTCAGTAACCAACCCGGAGTTATGCGTTTCCTGTCAGAAGAACCTGATTACTTCTACGTTCTAGATATCACTGAAGTCTGATATACTTACAGTGTCCAGTCTGAAGTCATCCGTTTCCTATCTAAAGGGTTTGATTATGCCATGTTCCAGAGATCACTGAAGTCTTACAGTTACGAGTCTGGAGTTATCCTTTTTGCTGTCAGAAGGGTTTGATTACTTCTACGTTCGAGATATCACTGGTCTGATATGATTGCACTAACCAGTCTCGAGTCATCCGTTTCCTGTCAGAAAGATTTGATTACATTTACGTTCCAGACATCACTGGTCTGATATGCTTACAGTAACCAGTCTGGAGTTATCCGTTTCCTGTCAGAAGGGTCTGATTACTTCTGCGTTCCAGATATCACTGAAGTCTGATGTGCTGATGGTGATCAGTCTGGAGTTATCCGTTTCCTGTCAGAAGGGTTTGATTACTCCTATGTTCCAGAGATCACTGAAGTCCGGTATGCTTACAGTTACGAGTTTGGAGTTAACCTATTTGCTGTCGGAAGGGTCTGATTACTTTTACGTTCAAGATATCACTAGTCTCGAGTTATCCGTTTCCTGTCAGAGGGGTTTGATTACTTTTAAGTTCCCATATATCACTGAAGTCTGATATGCTTACATTAACCAGTCTAACTGAGGTTATCCGTTTTCTGTCAGAGCTTTACGTTCAAGATATCACTGAAGTCTGATATGGTTGCTGTAACCAGTCTCGAGTTATTCATTTCCTGTCAGAAGGGTTTGATTATTTTTACGTTCCAGATATCACTTAAGCCCGATACGGCTGCAGTAACCATTTTAGCGTTATCGGTTTACTGAACTGAATATGACAAACAAGAAAAGGTACATTATTGCTGGTTTTGTCTTGCCTGTTGTCGAATCAGACAATAAACAAAATGCACGAGTAAGGAAAAAACGCCAGTTTTCCGCATCCATTCCGGTCGAACGAACCGGAAGACGTCCCGACGAAAACGTGTCTTCAGGTCCGATAAACGTAAACAACTTTCTGCCATCCAATAGGAAGGAGGCTAGAACGTTCCCTGCGTTAAAGAGTGAGAGGTTCCAAATGGTGTTTAATGTGTGACGTAGTGTTTAAAAAGGTCTATATGCAAAAAGTGAAGACCCAGATCAGCCACGCGATCACATAAGGGCCCTAATTATACTTCAATGTATTTTTAAGAATAATTACGTTGAATTGGAGTTTTACGGCCCAGTTAATACTGTTAACGTTATGACGAGGCGATCTGGTAACCTCCTCACACTGTCCAGAGTGGGCTTAGTCCTCTAATCGGTTAACCAGTACTTGCGCACACCCTTTTACCAGTAACTGACAACTGCGGGAAGGTATGTTCACAAGTACTGAGTAGCCAATAATTTTGCAGGCGGACAGCCATTACAAAAAACACGCCTATTCAAATAGACTGAAAATTTTACCACCAAATACTGAAAATTTTCAGATAAAAAAACTCTTGATATTTTTCATATTTCTGCTCAGTTGACGAGCCGGTTCTAGCGAGTACCCAGAATATATGTTTTGAGCAGAAATAAGAAAATAATGTATAACCCTGTAAACCCCAGTTTTACTATATAAAAGTGGCGTTTAAGGGGGTCAAAATTATATAAGCATGTTTTCGTAATAAAACGGCCCTGACCTGACTGCACAGATGTGCAGTCTTTCCAGTCTGATCTGGGCCTTAGCTATCAGTTAATGCCCCGAAATCAATTTTTTCCCATTATACAATTTCAGAGAAAATTCTAACAAGATGTCTTTATTTGTTTTATTTTATTACATTTTTTGTCAATGTCAAATATTACAGTACTATAAATACAACAGAAATCAAATATAAACACAGTATACACGAATAAAAACAGCTACAATAAAGAAAATAATTACAAGTTTTTTTTTTAACTTGTAAACAGTACATGTATGGTAGAAATTCAGACAAATCAATCAGAATTGTGTATATAGAATATAAAAATATAAAATATCACAAATGCTACCGATTGTGCAAGACATCAAAGTATCACAGACAGGTAGGATAAAGAAAATGGTATCGCAGGCAGATAGGATAGAGAAACTAGTATATGTATCATAGACATACAGGATACAGAAACTAGTACATATATGGCAGACAGATAGGATAGAGAAACTAGTATATGTATCATATACATACAGGATACAGAAACTAGTACATGTACCATAGACAGATAGGATATGATACAGAAACTAATACATCTCTCTGACAGATAGGACACAGAAACTAATACATGTATCACAGACAGTCAGGATACAGGAACCAGTAAATGTATAAACTAGTACATGTATCATAGATAGATATGATACAGAAACTAGTACATCTATCACAAACATGTTACAGAAACTAGAATATGTATCACAGACAGAAAAGATAGAGAAACAAGTACATGTATCATAGACAAACAGAATGCAGAAACTATTACATGTATCAAAGACAGGTAGGGTACACAAACTAATAAATGCATCAGAGAAAGATAAGATACTGAAACTAGTACTCGTATCACAGACAAATAGGATACAGAAACTAGTATATGTATCATGGAAGGATAGGATACAGAAACTAATATATGTATCACACACAAATATGAACTAGTACTTACTACATACGCATAAGACTCATTACACTCACACCACTCACTACACTCCTATGACTCACTTCACACAAATGACTCACTACACTCATGTGAGGCACACTACACTCACACAAGGCACATCACACTCACACAAGACTCACTACACACAACTCAATATATTTGCATAATATTCACTATACACACACAAAACTCACTACACTCACATAAGACTTTAACCACACAATATTCACTACACTCACACAAGACTCACTACTCACAAAAGACATTACACTGACACAAGATTCAGTACACTCACACCAAGACTCACTATAGTCACACAAGGCTCATCACACTCACATATGACTCACTACACCCACACAAAACACACCCCAGCGGGCACATGACGTTAATACAACGTCGCCTCAACGTCGATGCAATGTCATGACATTGCATCGACATTGAGCCGACGTTGTATAAACGTTATGTGCCCACCGGGACTACACTTATTAAAGACTCTCTATACTCACACAACTCTCTACACTTACACAACACTACACTCACACAAGAATCACTGCTCTAAAAACACTCATCATACTCACATCAGATCTGGGGCTTCACAGTCCGTACTATCCCAGCTAGCATTCTATGTAAATCTACATCGGGCCATCATCGGCCCGTCAGCTACCCTGACGGGCCGATGACGGCCCGATATAGATTTACGTAGAATGCTGACTGGGATGCCCACAGACACTTTTTTTTTTTCATTTTATCTAGCACTCTGTGAAACTTCTATCAGCAAATAAAACACTCCCTGAACTGACACTGTAAATGCACAGGATATATTCTACATCTACACAATTGAGTCCTGATCAGCAAAAAAACATCCTAGCTCCAGATAAGAGGTGGTATCCTGAAAACTACTTCTCTAAGTTTCTTATTTCTCCATGTTATTTCATTATTTCGCCATTATTTTCTTATTCCTCCATGGAAACATGTTGTGGGTACCATAATAACCATTGGTATTGGGACAAACAGGCCTGTGAAAACAGCTTAGACCCAGCTTGTGGTTCTTCACTTGCTCATTCATATTCCCCTGTTTGGGTTAAGGTTAACCTAACCCCTCTTTTTGCCTGAAGCTTCCTCAAGGCCTCTTTTACATGTCTGCTGCATCTAATCAGGCTCTACACCATTTTCTACTCATTCAGCAGTTTTTAACCCTAGTCCTGCTGAACCCAGATATGTCCTGCCTTTGCAAACAGTGTAGATCCAGATCAATTGGCTTCTTCAGAAGCCAACTGATCTGGATCTGCACTGTTTGTCATTAAGTATGTGAATTTATATCAACAATCTGCATCAAGAAATCTGATTAGCTGAAAATTAGAAGTGAGCCTGTCATCTTAATTTATTTAGCATCTTCAAGTAAATTGATTGGCTGAAATTTAAAAGTGGGCAAGGCATCTTAATTTACTTAGCATGATCAAGTAATCTGACTGGCTGAAAATTAGAACAGGGTGAGGCATCTTGATTTATTTTAGCATGACAAGGGTTAAGACATATCAGCAGATAGTAAATTGGACTTGTTCAAATTTTGGGATAAGTATGATAAGGGATAAAGATGTCCCAATATTTAGGGTAATTATTGTATTGTGTTGAGATTTACGGTCCACTAAACCCAGTGGGGTCATGCTGAGTGCGGTCAGTTAATGTAACCACACTTTTACTGGGCAGGCTTAGTCCTCTACACGGTTTACTAGTACTTTGTGCACATTCTTTCACCAGAAACTGACAACTGCCCTTCTTGAATCAGCAGAAGGGAGAGAATGACCATAGAAAATATTTCATGATCAAAACTCCACAGAAGAATGTTGGCAACCTGGCCGGGGTCAAACCCAGATCCTCCTGATCACAAGTCTGATGTGCATCCAACTGAGCCATGGAGGTCGGCTCTTAGGGTAAATACGGTACTCACTAGAAGTGTCTGTCTGTCTGTCTGCATACTCCTCTTATCTAGAGCTCTTGGCAGGTTGATCTGAGTGTGCAGACTGCAGACGCAATAAGATACATGATAAATTTCCTTAAATTTGCTACACCAACTGATCTGACAACATGGTTTATGCAAACAGTGCAGATGCAGACCAGTCTGTTCTGATCAGAGTCTACACAGTTTGCCATTCTACTTGGTATTTTAACCCTTGAACTGCCAATCACAACAATAGTCGTCTGCTTGTGATTTTAAAAGTCATTTTTGCAAACAGTGTGGACCCAGATCAGACTGCTCCTAACCCAGATCAGACTGCTCCTCTAGGAGCAGTCTGATCTGGGTCCACACTGTTTGCCAGTATGCAAAAAATAGGTTTGAAAAATTTGCAAGAATGTTCAACAGACGACATAAACAGACAATATTTTCAAATGCAGGTTTTGTTGGCAGGTTTTGTTAATGGTTAAAACAAATACATAAAAGCCAAATTTGGGCAAAAAAGTATGGAATAAAATGTTAGAAATTTTCAGAAGTTATAGTCAAGACTCATTACTGTGTCAGAAAGGCATTGTTTATCTCTGGACTCGTCTCATAAATGCTGATTGGACAGCCCTTTTAGGGGCCACATTTTGACTATTCTCCCAACCTTCCTCTTTCTTTTCTGTTTTAGAGGACGGTGGTGCTGTATGTGGACGTGATACTTTTGGAAATCTCTCCTTGAACCACCACTCGTACTCCTCAACTGTCATTTCTATAATACGTTCCCTGCAGAATTCTATGGCTGCTGTGACATCAGGGCTACATATCTCCCATTCCCTTAAACCTTCTAGAACTCTCAGGAACTTGTAAATGGTCTGTTTACCAGTGCCTTCCACCTGAAATAATCCAATTCATAGCTCTGGAAAAAATGCTTTTTCAATCCAAAAGTACAGATATTTTTTTAATTCTTCACAAAAACATACATTGTGGGTGCTCATTAGAAGTGCCTCAGTGAGGCAGGCACTTCTAATGGCATAGCACTAGTTAAGGCGCTTTTTTCTATCCAAAAGTATTGATATTTTTCTTATTTCTCCACGAAAACATATGTTGTGGGTACTCATTAGAAGTGCCTCACCGAGGCACTTCTAATGAGTACCCACAACATACATTTTTTGGAGAAATAAGAAAAATATTTACCAAATACCCTCCCTTATCTAGACCTATGTAATGGGTACACACAACATATGTTTTCATGAAGAAATAAGAAAACTATTTACTTGTTACTCCTCTTATCTAGATCTATGCCAGTTTTCCACATTTATGCATTGTTGGAGGCTCATAATTTTGTGTGACAAATTATGAGCCTCTGGGATTAACAACTGTTTAATAATGCCTCCAATAGTTACTTTTCTTTAAGCTGAAAAGATACAAGCCCAAGGGAAAGCATTCTTAGTTGAAAGTATTGCTCACTTTTTTAAAAAGGAGGAATGCAGCTCTTAAAGAGCACACTGTGCTCCCCAGGAGAGCATGTTCTTTCCTTTAAGAGTAGCCCCCTCTGAGATAGGATTCACATACCAGGAAAGCAAACAGTGTTCTGCCGGCATGGCCTCCCTTTGAAAAGGGAAGCAAAAACTTATCTAAGAGTGCGCTCCCATTGGGTATGGCATTTTCTCATTAAACTGTTCACTTTCTGTTGTTTTTTTATACTAATTATACTATAATAGACACCATTTTCATGCACACTTCTAAGCCACACCCACTTCTAAGTATTGATATATTACTTTTATTTCACCAAAAAATAAAAAAAAAACATATTCCAGAGAATTACCACAATATAAATTTTCAATAAAAAACCAAATTACTGTAATCAACCTAATTACCACAATGCTTCTATAAGTGCACAGTCAAGCAATATAGTAGTTTTTAGATTACAGCCAGTGTACTTTTATCTACTTCTTTATAAAAACATATGTTGTTGGTACTCATTTGAATTGCCTCGACTTGTACCAACAACATATGCTGTTATGAAGAAAACCAGAAAAATATTGCGTAAGTATCATTAAAAAAATATGCCCCTTACGAAACTGACAACTGCACTTCTTGAATCAGAGGAAGGGAGAGAAAGACCTTAGAAAATACTTCACAATCAATCTCCAGGAAAGAATGTTGCCGAATCCGTGACCTCCTGATCAACAGTCTGATGTGCATCCAACTGAGTCACAGAGGTCTGCCTGGAAAGCATCTTATCTGCAGTTGTGGTCTCCTACAGTACCAATTACCTCTCAATCAAATACACTGGTTAACATCCAAAATACTAATGCTGTACACCTACCATATTCAACCTAATTACCACACATACCTCTATAAGTACACAATGAAGCAATTCCATAATGTTCAGATTACAGCCAGTGTACTTTTTGTCTACTTCTTTATAAAGGCGTATGTTCCAGGTACCCTTTTGAATTGCATCCAATTCTCAATGCAATTCAAATGAGTATCCAAACCAATGCTTTTATAAAGAAAATCAGAATAAAAATTGCTTAAACATCATCAAATAAGTCCTTTGCTGATCTTTTTTTAAAGTATACCCTTAGTTCATTAGATATACATTTTACACCATGTTTTCCCAGTAAGTTTGAAACACCTAAGTGCACAGTGAGGTAATTAGGTCGAATATAGCATATCCATGCCATCATCAGTTGTCCTAAATAATATACCATATAGCCTTTCTCCCTTCTTGCCACAGTGTGCAGTTACACACTTGTCCATATTTATAACAAGGTGACATTTCAACAACAGATACAGAAGGCAGTTTGAGCTGCAGAAGTATAAGTTTGTTGTACAGTTAATTAGTCAGTTTGAGTTTACAATTGTATTAAAGAAGAGTCATTTTGCAGAGTTCCCAGTATCTAGCATATGAGATATTAGAACCAGTTTAACGAGTAGTAGTTAAGCCAGACTTTAGTACAGCAGTAGCACTTGTTTGTAATGTAGATAACTGGTAGTAGAGTTACTTTGGTTCATAGCAGTGTAATCAGTCAGTAGTATAGTTGGTTTGCTGCTTACTGTGTAGCCAGTTTGGTGTTCAGCACAGTATGATGTACAGTAGTCTAGTCTGTTGTACAGTAGTATAGTCTGTTTGTTATATGACAAAACAGTTTGTTTGTTGTACAGTAGTATTGTCAGTTGTACGGTAGTTTAGACTGTTTGTTGTATAGTAATGTAGTTTGTTTCTTATACAGCAGTATAGTATGTTTGTTATACAATAGTATTGTCTGTTTTTTATACAGTAGTACAGTCTATCTGTTGTATAGTAGTTTAGGCTGTTTGTTGTACAGTAGTATAGTCTGTTGTATAGCAGTATTGTCTGTTTGTTGTACTGTAGTGTTGTCTATTTGTAATACAATGGTATTGTCTATATGTTGTACAGTAGTACAGTCTGTTTGCTATACAGCAGTATAGTCTGGCTGTTGTAAAGTGGTATTGTCTGATTGTTGTATAGTAGTACATGTACTGTCTGTTTATTGTATAGTAGTATAGTAGTATTGTCTGTTGTATAGTAGTATTGTATGTTTGTTGTATAGAGTGGTCTGTTTATTGTACAATAGTGCTGCCTGTTAATTGTACTGTAGTATTGTCTGTTTGTTGTACAGTAGTACTGTCTGTTTGTTGTACAGTAGTATAGTCTGTTATACAGTAGCATAGTCTGTTTTCTGTACTATACAACAGATGTTATTTGTACAGTAGTATAGTCTGTTTGCTATACAGTAGTATGGTCTGTTTGTTATACAATAGTTTAATTTATTGTAAAGTAGTACAGTCTGTTTCTTATACAGTAGTTTAATCTGTGGTACAGTAGTATAGTCTGTTTGTTTTACAGAATTACTGTCTGATGCACTGTAGTATTGTCTGTATGTTTTACAGTAGTATAGTCTGTTTGTTATACAGTAGTATAGTCTGTTTGTTATACAGTAATATGTCTGTTGTACAGTAATATGTCTGTTGTACAGTAGTATTGCCTGTTTGTTGTATGATAGTATATTCTGTTGTAATATAGCATTACAACAGTTTGGTATGCTATCACTCTAAAAATTCAGACAGAAATGCTAGAGCAATAGGTCTAGACCCTGATCAAACTACTCCTTAAGTATAAAAATATATTGTTGGTACTCATTAGAAGTGCCTCACCAAGGCACTTCTTTTGTATACCAATGTTTTCCAAGCAGAAATAAGAAGTATTTATCTGGATTCCTCTCTTATAGCTATGAGGCTGTTGTGGGCCTGCACTGTTTGTGCATACATTACAACATCCCTGTTAAAGATAACAGGGGCTTAACACATATACCAACTGGCTAGACCAACTCCGCCTGCACATCTGTGCAGTGTGATCAAGGCCATTACTGTTTGCTTACACAATCATTGTTTATGGAACACTTGGCTGGTGCAGAGGGATGGCCCTTATTAAACTGAGGGGACAGGCAGGTTGAGTAGATGAGCAGGTTGACCTGGGTTTTTGTTGTTGAGATATATGTGGTGGCCCCTTTTCTGTGATGTGGCTGCATCTTTTAGCATGCCAAAGTACATTAACCCATTAAAGACTGGAGACCCCTAAACGGATAACTGGCAAACAGTGCAGACCCAGATGAGATGCTGCAGAATGCAGCGTCTGATCAAAGTCTCCACTGTTTGCAAATAGTTTAACCATTTTTCTTTAGGAATATCTATATCTCATATAGCCTGACATACCTAAAATTGAAAATGGACTCATCCAATATATAGTGTGGGAGAGTTTATTCAGTCTTTAATGGGTTAAATCATTTATGTATTTACTATACTACTGTTTTTTCACTAAATGTTGGGACACACCTTAACTCTTTACCATAAACTTTGAATAATTAAATTTTATTTCTCTCTGATTTGTCTAAAAACTGCTGGATGAGTGGCAAACTGTGTGGATCCAGATCAGACATTGCAGAATGTAGCATCTGGGTCTACACTGTTTGCTCAGGCCTGTCTGTCCCAATACTTAGACTCAATATGGTGCAAAATAATTGTGCATCAGAACAAATACAAAATACTAAAGAAATAAAAATTAAAAAGAAGTAATAAAACAGAAGTGCTGAACAAATAGAAATTTCATGCTCTCATACAAATCAATTCATGTGTTACTCCTTGCATGCTGATAGCAAAGTGAGGTGATGTCAAATGGGTGACAACCTGTTTTTTTCCCAGAAAGGGTAAATCATTTATATGAATCATCTCTTATACAAGACTGGAATATCATGTTCTATTCTTAAGGAAAACTACTTAAAATTACATGTATTTAAAGTGTTGTTTGTTTCAGCATGCAATATAAAATGCCTTTTTTGCAAAGAAGTAGTGATTGTTTTTCTTATTTCTCCAAAAAAACAAATATTGAACTACTCTTTAGAATCACAGAGATGAGACAATTTCACTAGTAACCCAGAATAAATGGGTCATACTAAATAGAAATCAGCCTTATGACATATGTGTTGGTGTGCAGGAAGATTTGGGTTTATGCTGGTCACATCTGTGATAAGGTCAAACTCTACTAACAGAACATCATATATTTTTGTAGAAAATAAGAAAAACAAATCTGGATACTCCTCTGACATAAGTGCTACCGTATTCGATCTAATTACCGCATATATCCCTATAAGCGCACAGTCAAGCCATTCTGTAGTCTTCAGATTACAGCCAGTGTACTTTTTGTCTACTTCTTTATAAAGGCATATGTTGTGGGTACTTATTTGAATTGCATCGACAAGGTCGATGCAATTCAAATGAGTACCCACAACATATGCCTTTATAAAGAAAATCAGAAAAAAATCGCATAATCGTCATCAAATAAGTCTTTCTTCTGATCTTTTTTATTGTGTATCCTTAGTAGGTAGATACATATTTTACAACAAATGAGTGTTCCAAGTAGGTTTGATAAACCTAAGCACACAGTGCGGTAATTAGGTTGAATACGGTATGTTGATATTCTCATGTTTAAAAATCTGTATCCTATTGCTGATTACACAGGTGACTAATTCTGTCCAATTCCAGTTCACATGGTGACCAATTCTGTCCAATTACAGTTCACATGGTGACCAATTCTGTCCAATTACAGTTCACATGGTGACCAATTCTGTCCAATTACAGTTCAAATGAGTAACCCATTCCATTCAATTATAGCTCACATAAGTGGACTATCCCATCCAATTACTATTCACATAAGCAAACTATCCCATCCAATTACAATTCACATGATCAAAATATCCCATTCAATTACAGTACACCTAAGTGGACTTTCCCATCCAACTACTATTCACATAAGTAAACTGTCCCATCCAATTACAGTTCACATGATCAAAATATCCAATCCAATTACAGTTCACATAACTGGACTTTCCCATCCAACTACTATTCGCATAAGCAAACTATCCCATCCGATTACAGTTCACATGAGAGAATATCCCATCCAACTCACATAGTTCACATGAGTGGACTATCCAATCCTATTACTATTCACATAGCAAAATATCCCATCCAATTACAGTTCACATAAGCAAAATATCCCATCCAATTACAGTTCACTAAAGTGTACCATCCCATCAATTTACAGCTCACAAGAGCAAACTATCTTGCATCCAAATACAATTCACATAAGTGGACAAATCCAACCAATTACTATTCACAATCGTGCATAAATCCCATCCAATGAGTATATATATTAATGAATAATCCCATCCAACTGCTATTCACAGAAGTTAATAAATCCCACCCAATTACTATTCATTAGTGAATAATTCCCATCCAATTACTATTCACATAAGAATAAATCCCATCCAGTTACTATTCACATTAGAAAACAAATACCATCAAATTACTATTCACATAAGTGAATAACTCCCATTCAATTACTATTGGCATAATAATAAATCCCATTCAAATACTATTCATATTAGTGAATAAATCCTATCCAGTTACTATTCACATTAGTGAATAAATCCCATAAAATTACTATTCACATAAACTAATAAATCCCATCCAACTGCTATTCACTAACTCTAACCCTAACCCATCCCATTACTATTGACATAAGTGAATAATCACATCTAATTACTATTCACACAGATAAACTATCCCATTCAATTACTGTTCACATAGGCAAACTATTCCATCCTATTATTTCATATAAGTAAACCATTTAAGACTTTCACCATTATAATAAACAAGTCTTGAAAGCCTGATTCCAAATAAGAAATAAAGCAACAGAAAAACAGTTTGAATTTTAAAACAAAAATGTTGATGAAGACACCCTATACCAGCTACTTACTCTCCGGCCTGCATGCTGCAGAAAATAATGACATACATATATACATAAAGAATCTGAAAAAAGTTCAAAGAACAAATCGAGGGTTGAGCGCAAGACTGTAGTAACTCAAACATATTTTTGAAACCCTTGTTTAGGGGCAACTTTGACCCCTTTGTAAACAATGCAAATTTAGGTGCCATTGCTCATACGAGCAATGGCACCTAAATTTCCATTGTTTACAGAAAGAAATGTTGTAATCTTCATAACGCCTTCATGGTGCGGAGATTAAGTATTGGCCTTCATGGTGCAGAGATTAAGTATTGGGAAAAACAATCATCTGACTTGATACAGTTTTGCGATCAACCCTCGAAATGTGCAAAATGTTGCAAAATGATTATGAATATGTATCATCTGAGTTTGTTTGGAGTAAGATAATGGAGGATAGTAAAACTGAGTGTATTGTAATGGAATGTATGATATTATAGGGATCAAACATGGTTTTTCATGCATTAACATTCGCCAGGTCCCATGGGAGGTGTTGAATACCGAGGCTGAAAGCTGCTGTTTTCAACACCTCCCAAAGGACCTGGCAAATGTTAATGCATTGAAAAACCATGTTCGATCGCTATTATTGCATAACAAGAGCTCCGCCAAGCGGGGCATTATACGCCTGTGGCAAGTAATAAGATGCAGCACATTAACTGGCTCCTGTATAATTCAGTGCTCCGGATATAAACTGTAAGTGGAATTACAAAAAAAAAAAATTAAAAAAAATTCATTGGGGCATAATCTCTGCTGATATTTGGTGAACTGTAACCTAAGGGTCCAAGCTGGCCAAGAAATTAAGGGAGAAGTTTGCTGCTTCTAGGAAGAAGTGCTTTCTGACGGAGGACACACCACAGAAGCATGGCTATATTATAAGCTCATATGAGACTTTGGCACATTATTACCTCTAAACAATATGCTGTGAAAAGTTTACAAAAACTTTCAAAGGGGCATAAATCTGCAAATATTTGGTGCACTGTAACCTAAAAATAATATGTACTGCTCCATATCATCATGTAAGTATTTATGAAGTTTCAGCTTGATCGGATGTAAACTGTAGGAGGATTTAGCCAGAAACAAAAAAAAATTAATAAAAATTTTCAAAGGGGTTTAACTCTGCTAATATTTGGTGGACTGTAACCTTGAAACAATATGCGCTGCTCCACATCATGGTCTTACTACAAATCAAGTTTCAGCCTGATCAGATGTAAACTGTAGGAGGATTTAGACGGAAACAAAAAAATTAATAGACATTTTCGAAGGGGTTTAACTCTGCTAATATTTGGCGGACTGTAACCTTGAAACAACACGCGCTGCTCCACATCATGGTCTAACTGTACATGAAGTTTCAGCTTGATTGGATGTAAACTGTAGGAGGATTTAGCCATAAACTAAAAATTAATCAAAATTTTCAAAGAAGTATAACTCTGCTAATATTTGGTGGACTGTAACCTCGAAATAATATGCACTGCTCCACATCATGGTCTAACTATACATGAAGTTTCAGCTTGATCGGATGTAAACTGTAGGAGGAGTTAGCCGGAAACGAAAAGTCTACTGAAATTTTCAAAGAAGCATAACTCTGCTAATGTTTGGTGGACTGTAACCTTGAAATAATATGCGCTGCTCCACATCATGGTCTAACTATACATGAAGTTTCAGCTTGATTGGATGTAAACTGTAGGAGGAGTTA
Source organism: Anodontia alba (assembly GCA_964016985.1). Lineage (NCBI taxonomy): Eukaryota > Metazoa > Mollusca > Bivalvia > Lucinida > Lucinidae > Anodontia > Anodontia alba. The sequence goes on from OZ024835.1 coordinate 71,156,207, forward strand.
GCCGGAAATGAAAAGTCTACTGAAATTTTCAAAGAGGCATAACTCTGCTAATATTTGGTGGACTGTAACCTTGAAATAATATGCGCTGCTCCACATCATGGTCTAACTATACATGAAGTTTCAGCTTGATCGGATGTAAAAAGTAGGAGGAGTTAACCGGAAATGAAAAGTTTACAGAAATTTTCTAAGGGGCATAACTCTGCAAACATTTGGTGGACTGTAACCCCAAAACAATATGCGCTGCACCACATCATGGTCTAATTATATACCAAGTTTCAGCTTGATCGGATGTAAACTGTAGGAGGAGTTAGCCGGAAACGAAAAGTCTATTGAAATTTTCAAAGGGGCATAACTCTGCTAATATTTGGTGGACTGTAACCTCGAAATAATATGCGCTGCTCCACATCATGGTCTAACTATATATGAAGTTTCAGCTTGATCGGATGTAAAATGTAGGAGGAGTTAACCGGAAATGAAAAGTTTACAGAAATTTTCTAAGGGGCATAACTCTGCAAACATTTGGTGGACTGTAACCCCGAAACAATATGCGCTGCACCACATCATGGTCTAACTATATACCAAGTTTCAGCTTGATCGGATGTAAACTGTAGGAGGAGTTAGCCGGAAACGAAAAAGTTTACAGACGGACTGACGGAGGGACGGACGCCATACCCCGTAACATAATATGTCCCGTTTTTCAAACGGGCGTATAAAAACTGAAAACATTTGCTACATTTCGCGTTATTTCTTGCACTATTTTGTTTCGCCTCTACACTGATGTCGCGTGAACGCTATTTCCATGGACTATGCTCGTTCTGAGGCAGGGTAGTACACAGGGTAGTACACGCAATTGTGTGGCCCTGGTACGAGTATATTGAAAGTTGTGTAGCCGTGCATTAACAGCGCGTGAATTGCCTTTTTAATACACAGCTTTTTGCCGGTTAATGCACAGCTGTTAATAACATGCAACACTGCTTTTTATGCAATAATGGAAGATAATATAATGAAGAGTATGAAGATAATATAATGAAGAGTATGACAACAAAGAGAATGATAATGGAGAATAATATAATATAATGAAAAGTATGACAAATGATGATGAATATACATGATAGAGAATAGGATAATGGAAAAAGTGACAAAGGAAAATGGAAGATAAAATAATGAAGGGTATTAAAATGGATAGTAAGATAATGGAGGATATAATAATGAAAAACAAGCTAATATAGTGAAGAGTATAATAAAGGAGAAAAAGGACAATGAAGTATTATAAAATGGAGTGTATGATAATGTAGAGTAATATAGCCGAGTATAACAAAATCGAGTGCATGATAATGGAGCGCAAGGTGATGGAGCATAATAAAATGGAGTGTATGATAATGGAGAGCAAGATAGTGGAGAATAATATAACAGTGTATGACAAAGGAGAGCAAGATAGTGGAGGACGATACAATGGAGTGTATAATAATGGAGAGCAAGAAAATAGAGTATAAAATAATAGAGTGTAGGAAAATGGAGAGCAAAAAAGTAGAATATGATATAACTGATAATGGCAGAGCAAGATAGTAGATCATAATATAATTGAGTGCATGATAATAGAGAACAAGATAATGGAGTATAAAATAATGACGTGTATGATAATGGAGAGTAAGAAAGTGGAGTATAAAATAACTGAATGTTTGATAATGAAGAGCTAAAGAGTGGAGATTAATATAATTGAGTGAGTGATAACGGAGAGCAAGATAGTGGAGAATAATATAATGGAGTGTATGATAATGAAGAGAAAGATAGAGGAGCATAATATAACTGAGTGAATGATAATGGAGAGCAAGATAGATAGTGGAGTATAATATAATTGATTGTATGATAATGGGGAGCAAGATATGGAAGTATAATATAAATGAGTGTATGATAATAAAGAGCGGGACAGTGGAGTATAATACATGTATAGTGAAATGTATGGTAATGAAGAGTAAGATAATGAAGAATAGTATAGTGGAATGTATGATAATGGAGAGTAAGATAAGAGAGGATAGTATAGTGGTGTGTATGATAATGGAGGGTACGAAAGAGTACAAGATAGAGTAAGAACAATCTTACCAATCCAAACTTTCCAAGTTTTTCCAGGATTTTAGCATAATGCCATTCTTGTTTCAATTCATGAGGGATCTTCTCCGTTATATCCATATACCTGTAAAATATACCAATAACACTCATACGAGTTTCTTCATAATATCGAGGGTTGAGCGCAAGACTGGCGTAAGTCAGATGGTTGTTTTTCCCCAAACCTAATCTCCTCACCATGAAGGCGTTATGAAGATTACAACATTTCTTTCTGTAAACAATGAAAATTTAGGTGCCATTGCTCGTATGAGCAATGGAACCTGAATTTGCATTGTTTACAAAGGGTTCCAAGTTGCCCCTAAACAAGGGTTTCAAAAATATGTTTGAGTTACCATAGTCTTGCGCTCAACCCTCAATATAAAAGTGGTCTAAATGCATATAGGAATCAAAGGACTGACAGCACTGGTGGGTTGACTGTCTCTGAATGTAGGCTGGAAAAAGGGTCCTGTACAGGAACTTTAGACTTAACTTTCTGTAATTTAAGCAAACAGTGCAGACCCTGATCAGCTGCTGCATTTTGCAGCATCTGATCTGGGTCTTTATTGTTTGCCAATGTCCAAGTCTAGGTTTTATAGATAACACTCTTTACACCGCCATCTGACATCACAGCAACAAGAATAGTGCAGCTATAAACATTCGATATCTGGAATTTGTACAAAAGCGCGGTTTGATTTCATAGGTCAATGATGATCACATGGACAACTACCTTAAGGAAATTTAGGCATATGTATACTATGGCCCAAACAATGACCAAAAAGTGGCTTTACTGCATAAAGGAAAAATGAAGGACCATATCAGCCAAAACTATGTGATTTTATCTTTGTTATAATGTTGGTAGTGATATATGAGTTAATTTACAGAAGCTGTAACATCAATGAACAATGTTCAGAATTTAGGGTATCGTAAGGATGGAAAGGAGTTATGGTGTGCCAATATTAGGGTAAAAATGATACCCTTTCTTTTTTTGCTTTTCCTGGATCATATGAGAATAAAAACAATAACAAAACAGAACTTAAAACAAAAATAAGAAAAAAAATGAAAACAAACAAGAGAACCAGGGTGATCCTTAATGCTCACCTGTGCTTAAAAACAGGTCAAGATCCCTCAATATCTACAACATTCACTAATCTGGAGGATACAACTCTTAACATATCCATAACTCTATCAAAATTTGATGTATTTTTAATCACAAATGAATATGCGCTGTATCACCTCTTTGTCTAACTGTCCACTAAGTGTCAACCCCATCTAAGGTTCAGAAGAATTGATCAAAACTGAAGGGGATGTGCTAATGACAAGGTTGGAAACAGGCCTTTTCAGCAATAAAGCGAATGTATCTCTAAAACAAATAATTTGATCTAAACCGTTTTTTAATTCCTCAAAGACTTCATCCATGTCAACCTTTTCTGCAAGTTTCAGGATGATCCAATCAAAACTGAATGAGTTATGCTGATGATTGAGTCAAATATATGTTTTTTCAATGATCAAAGGGATATAACTTTAAGACAAATCATTGGATCTTGCCAGATTTCTAACTTGTTTGAGATTCCATCCATGTCCACTAATCTTTATCTGCAAGTACCATGATTATCCAATTCAACCTCAATGAGTTAATTATGCTAAAGCCAGTCAAACAGAAGCTTTTTAGCGGCCAAGAAGATGTAACAATAAGATTAATAATCTGATCTGGCCAGTTTTTGAACTCATAGGAAGTTTCATCCATGTCCCCCTTATCTGCAAGTTTCAGGAAGATCCAATCAAAACTGAATAAGTTATATTGACAACAAAGTCAGAGGCTTTTTCAGCAATCAAGGATGCGTAACTCAAAGATCTGATCAAAACTGAACGAGTAAAGTCAAACAGATGCTTTTTGAGCAATCAAGGGGACATAACTCTCAGTTTTTGCACTTGTCCAAATATTCATCCCTGTCCACCTTAGTTGTAAGTTTCAGGAAGATGAGAATGAATCTGAAAGAGTTACACTGATGACAAAATCAAACAGAGGCTTTGTCTGCAATCAAGGGGGATGTAACTCTAAGACTAAGGATCCGATCAGGCTAGTTTTCAAACTTGTCTGAGATTTTATCCATGCCTATCTTATCTGTAAGTTTCAACATCCAATCAAAACTGAAGGTGTTATGGTGATAACCAGCATTTTCCTATTGTAAGTCTACATGACCATGTGGTTGCTATAGCAACAAAGGCTTTTACTGGATTTCCATGAAAACCTTATGTTATCAAAGCCCCAGCAGAGGCATACTGTAGATAAGAACTGATTGAGATCAGCCTGCTCACTGTGGAGATATAAATGGTCAAATGTGCTGACCTACGACGGATGGATGGACGACAGATGGCCTACCATCCTACATGCTACCCTGGAGCCTTTGATCCAGGTGAGATAAAAACCCACCAGTTCCCTCTTGTCGTGGTTTTTCTCCTGTCCATTAAGGGTTTCCGCAATCTCTGCCAACTCGTTTGACGCATCTCATCTACAGCACGGTGGAAACTACTGCCATGGGTGGTTTCTTGTAGAGCCACAAACTTACTCTGACAAACTGACATCATTTGTCTGAAACACAGTCAACAATTACTGTCCTTTTGACATCTCTTGAAAAGAACATTTTTCCTTGGCGTTTTATTTTAGATGTCAATGTTTTGTTCTGATTGACCATATCTTATCAGAAACCATTTTTCTTTTCTGTTTCTGTGTTTTGTTCTCAAATATTTACACCAAAATTAAATTTACGGCCAAAAGTTTTTCTGACCTATGCAATTTCTATAGTAAAGTGATTTTTTGGATTTTTTGTCAAAGAAAATAAATATTTTTACTTTTTCTTTGCTGTATTTAAATTATTGATGTTTCACAACTGTACTGTGAAAATTTCAGAAAAATTGAACAAGTGAAAAACGAATGACTAGAATAAAAGCTTTTGTACATAGGTAGTTTTGACAAATGGTTTTGAATTAAATCATGACAAAAGTTTGAAAATTTACTTCTTCTATGTAAAGTGTCAAGCAAAAATGACTTTGAGAGATGTCGAAAGCACAGTAGGCTATAATTGTAATGTTGAAAACATTTATGCTGGGTCAAGCAAAAAGTGACCTTATCTGTAGCTCACTCTTGTCAAATTAGGCAAACGATAAATACAGCTGACTCTCGTTATCTCAAAGTCCAAGGAACTCTTTGAAATACTTTGAGATATCTGTACTGCGACAAATCATATTTGCAGAATTGAGGAAAAAATAAATCAGACAACCACATTTCACAAAATTTAATGAATATGTAATTTCACTTGTAAAGCTCACGATATATTGAAAATATTGTTGAAAACATTTTGTTACCTGTTGTTAGATTTCCCTGTTAAAACAGGGACCAGATTTTCTCTTCAAGCAGCTATTCTACATAAGCAAAGTTAAGATAACATTAGTTGACTGTAAATGAAACTGCTGTTTTCACAGACAAAGGGTTTGGCATTATTTGGAATAAGAACAATTCCTAATGTCATCTGTTGAAAATCGTACCCAGTCTGCTCAATATGTAACAGGCAAGTGTGAAATGCCAAGACTAAATAAGCAGACTGAAAAGCCTTATTTTCTAAGAAATAAGAAATCTGGAGTTAAATTGAATGGCATGTCAAGCATTATTTTCTGAGAAATAGAAGAAAGTAGGAAAAGTAAAAAAAACTTGGTCAAGCCTTATTTTCTTGAAAAGAAATCTGATAATTTGAATGGCATGTAAAGCCTTATTTTTTTGGATAAAATTAGAAATTTGCAGAAATCTGAACTGAGAGTCAAACTATTTTCTGGGAAGATACCAATCATGTTTTGTCTGTTTGTGTTGTTTAGAGAGCACTAAAGTTTAATTTACAGTTTAACATATTAGAGCCAGCTCACTACAAAACCTACAATAAGACCTGTGTGACCAGGAAAGACTCAAGTCAGCCTGTACAACCACCCAGTATGGCAAGGATTTTCATTTATCCCACTTTGGATAGTCTGGAGGCTGTAGAAAGCACATATTATCAGTAAAGACTCCGATCAGACTGCACAGATGAGCAGACTCATTTTTCTTTTCTGCCCAGTAAACAAGATTTGATGCTGGCCTCGGTGGCTCAGTTGGATGCGCCGTCCGACTGGAGACCAGGAGGTCGCGGGTTCAACCCCTGCCGAGGTTGGCAACACTCTTTCGTGGAGATTGATCATGAAATATTTTCTACGGTCATTCTCTCCCTTCCGCTGATTCAAGAAGGGCAGTTGTCAGTTTCTGGCCAAAGAATGTGCACAATATTGGTAAACCGCTTAGAGGACTAAGCCTACCCAGTAAACGTGTGGTTAGGTAAACTGACCGCACGCGACATGACCCCATCGGGTTGACTGGGCCGTAAAACCTCAACACAAACAAACAAACAAGATTTGACATTTCATGCTACTGTGATAATCTGCATGAAACATTTTCTGAAAAAAATATATATAAATTTGTCATTTGTTGAATAACCAGTGTTGCTATATCTAAAACATCCATTCATAGCATTCTCGTGAAAAAATTAAAGTCATCTTTAGGCTTTTTCAACAATCAAAGGGAGAACATGGCCTCTGATCCGAGTCTCCACTGTTTGCAGTCTGGTATACCTAAAATCGAAATTAGAATCTTCCAATATGTAAGATAAAGGTCCAAAAATTTCGAACACCAAAGTTTCTGAAAAAATGCCATATACAGACAGTGCAGATGCAGATCAGACTGCTGCTGTAGGAGCAGTCTGATTAGGGTCTACACTGTTTGCCATTCCACTAAGCATTTTAAAAGACAAATGCATAAAAAGCAGAATTTAAGCCAAAAAAGAGTATGGAATAAAGAGTCTGGAATTTTAGGACATTTGTCATAGTTTGGGAGAGTCCATTCAGTCTACAATGGGTTAAACCCAAGTTCAGTATGGGCCCGCCGTGAGAAAATGTACCGTCTAGTATTTATGAGTAGACTCATATCAGCCTGCATATTCTGTGCAGTCTGATCAGTTTTGGCTGTCAGCTTGATAAATCCTTCTATCCTTGACTAATCACACGACTCTGATCAGACTATGGCTGTGCAGTCTGATCAGTTTTGGCTGTCAGCTTGATAAATCTTTCTGTCCTTGACTAATCACACGACTCTATTCAGATTATGGCTGTGCAGGATGATCAGTTTTGGCTGTCAGCTTGATAAATCCTTCTATCCTTGACTAATCACACGACTCTGATCAGACTATGGCTGTGCAGTCTGATCAGTTTTGGCTGTCAGCTTGATAAATCTTTCTGTCCTTGACTAATCACACGACTCTATTCAGATTATGGCTGTGCAGGATGATCAGTTTTGGCTGTCAGCTCGATAAATCCTTCTATCCTTGACTAATCACACAACTCTGATCAGACTATGGCTGTGCAGTCTGATCAGTTTTGGCTGTCAGCTTGATAAATCTTTCTGTCCTTGACTAATCACACGACTCTATTCAGATTATGGCTGTGCAGTCTGATCAGTTTTGGCTGTCAGCTTGATAAATCCTTCTATCCTTGACTAATCACACGACTCTATTCAGATTATGGCTGTGCAGTCTGATCAGTTTTGGCTGTCAGCTTGATAAATCCTTCTATCCTTGACTAATCACACGACTCTTTTCAGACTATGGCTGTGCAGGATGATCAGTTTTGGCTGTCAGCTTGATAAATCTTTCTGTCCTTGACTAATCACACGACTCTATTCAGATTATGGCTGTGCAGTCTGATCAGTTTTGGCTGTCAGCTTGATAAATCTTTCTGTCCTTGACTAATCACACGACTCTATTCAGACTATGGCTGTGCAGGATGATCAGTTTTGGCTGTCAGCTTGATAAATCTTTCTGTCCTTGACTAATCACATGACTCTGATCAGACTATGGCTGTGCAGTCTGATCAGTTTTGGCTGTCAGCTTGATAAATCTTTCTGTCCTTGACTAATCACACGACTCTGATCAGACTATGGCTGTGCAGGATGATCAGTTTTGGCTGTCAGCTTGATAAATCTTTCTGTCCTTGACTAATCACATGACTCTGATCAGACTATGGCTGTGCAGTCTGATCAGTTTTGGCTGTCAGCTTGATAAATCTTTCTGTCCTTGACTAATCACACGACTCTATTCAGATTATGGCTGTGCAGTCTGATCAGTTTTGGCTGTCAGCTTGATAAATCCTTCTGTCCTTGACTAATCACACGACTATTCAGACTATGGCTGTGCAGGATGATCAGTTTTGGCTGTCTGCCTGATAACCCCTTCTATCCTTGACTAATCACAAGACTTTGATCAGACTGTATGGCTGTGCAGGATGATCAGTTTAAGCTGTTTCACTGATAAACTCTTTGAACCTTGGCTATTCACCGACTGATTAGACTGTGTGGCTGTGCAGCATGATTTAAGTTTCCTCAAGCAAACATATGAGCCAGCGCACAACAAATAATATGCAATAAGATCTGTGTAAAAAGCAAAGACTCAGATCAGACTGTGCATCCACCCAGTATGAGTTCTCATTTATCCCTCTTTGGATAGCCTGGGAACTGTAGAAGCAGAAGGCAATTAGCAAAGACTCTGATCAGACTGTGCAGATGAGCAGGCCTATCTGAGTCTTCGCTGGTTGCACAAGTCTTATTATGGGTTTTGTTGTGTGTTGACTTTTGTTCATAGGATCATTTTTTCTTGGACAAAGTTTTACCATAAGTGAAAATACACACACACAATTACCAATCAAATGTTCACCAAATGAACTGCAGTGTATGTGACCTTGAACTGTTTCCATGGCAACTGTTCATTAAATATGACCTAGATACAACAGTATACTAACTTTTCTTTGTGGTCCAAGATGTCATGCATGGTACAGGCCTTCTCTTCCCTAGTCTCAGCAAATTGGTTGTGAAGTTTGGCACATAGGTGACCATGGCGACTGCTCGGCAATGATGACTGGAACTCTATTAATGCTGGTGAGCTATATACACAAGAAATGACTCATGTGAGTAACAATGATGTGTACAGAAGAAATGTCTTATGTAAGTGATAATATATACACAAGAAATAACTCATGTGAGAGATAATAAAATACAGTACAACCTCGATGACTCGAACACCGATGGCTCATTTACCTTGGATGATTCAAACTTGTTTTTGAGTCCCTACAAAATTCTTTCAAGAGCACAATTGTTCACAGAAACTTTCTTACCTTATCATTAAATTGTATGTTGCGTATACCCATTAGAATTGCCTCATGGATGTAATTCTAAGGTTCTGGAGATATAGCCTTTTAAAAATTTTAAACTAAAATCTTTAACTAGTGCCAATGACAATACCATGGTGACTGCCATATCTCTACCTGTACTTTTATACATGCAAGCTAATGAACAGGCCATACAAACTTTATTTCTGCAGAAATCCACAGTTCAACTTCTGAAAGTATTATATGGGCCGTGTCATGCGAAAATGTGTCTTCTGACATATGCGGACAGCGAAGGCCAGATCAGCCTGCACATCTGCACAGTCTGATCAGGGCATTCACTGTACAGTAACAGAATCACTGGACACTATAGAATGTATAATTGGAGAGCAAATATGTGCAGGCATGGGATGAATCTGAATCTAAGAATTTTGCCCACGCTCAAAGAGACATTTTCACTTGGTGCACCCATATAGCTTGAACTTTGTCCTGCTGAATAAATTAAGATGCCACACCCACTTCTAATTTTCAGCCAATCAGATTACTTGATCCAGATTGTTGATATAAATTCACATATTTGATGGCAAACAGTGCAGATCCAGATCAGTTGGCTTCTTCAGAAGCCAACTGATCTGGATCTTCACTGTTTGCAAAGTCAGGGTATATCAGAGTTTAGCAGGACAAGGGTTAAGGTATTAATAAGTTTCAAGTTTTCATGACATATACTTGCCATACTCTAGATAAGTAGGGTGGCCAGTCCCCGAGGTTATAAAACTTTTTTCATGCATAACTCAGCTAAGCATGAAAACTCTTCTGCTAAAACACGTAATTATCAAATTACTAATAATTGTAAATTCTTTCTTCCTAAATAGAGCTGAGCTTGAATTAAATCTGCTTATAGATATGAAAATGCCAACAATAGTTGGCATTTTCATATTTATCAGCAGAGAAAATTTCATGATCAGCTGAGATGAGCATGAAAAAAGTATATATCTTTACATCACGAAAACATACCTATATAATTTTGACACCATTCAACCCCACTTTTATATAGTAAAACTGGGGTTTACAGGGGTATATATTATTTTCCTTATTTCTGCTCAAAAACATAGATTGTGGGTACTCGTTAGAACTGCCTCGGCGAGGCAGTTCTAACGAGTACCCACTTTCTATGTTTCGAGCAGAAATATGGAACATATCAGAATTTTTTATCTGAAAACTTTCAGTTTTTGGTGGTGAACTTTTCAATATATTTGAATAGGCATGTTTTCGTAATGAATTTTTATTATTTCTCTATAAAAATAAAACAGCTGTGAATATTTTTGCTTAAGGTAGTAGATAATGTATGATAGTTAAGAGATTTTTTTTCTTACGTTTTGCTACTTATGTACATATGAATATGTACGTCTTGGGTACCTTTAGAAATGACTAAGCAAAGAGATTCTATTAATGCCCACAACAAACAATCTAAAACCATCAGTTTTATTTTATTCAATGTGCCAATGATATTAATGCTTAGCACACTGGGTAAAAATTTTGAAATAATTTCTTATTTTTCCAGAAAATCGACCTTGACACTTAGGGCAAATTGTCTCCACTGGAAACAATTAGCGTGAAATATCAAAGTCTATTTTCTGGAAAAATAAGAAAAATATCATCAATTTGTTATCTGCTGAATTTGCTCAGAGAGTGACAAAGATTACAATACTCCAGCTTGTTTTACCCTACTGTCACTAAATATTTGGGCAGAACTAAGAGCAAGCAGTTTTCCTAAAGTAGTAGTTTGATCAGTGTCTACATGCTTTACCATTTGGCTGACACCTTTTGGACACACCCCCGGCCAGTCAAAGGGATATTCAAATACCTGTTAACTGACAAGTGACCTTCTTGAATCAAGAAAATTACATGCCAAACTAAGATTCAATAGGATCCCTGGATTTGCAGTCAGATACCCGACCAACTGTGCTCTAGAGACCAGGGCCCAGTTGTTCAAAGCTAACGACATTGTTAGTTAGTTAACGATTTTTTAAAATTTACATCAAGTGATACGCAAATATGCTGAAATTTTTTGCTGAAAAAATGTGAGTAGTAAAAGCTACTCACATTTTTTCACCAAAAAATATCAGAATATTGTATATTGAATCCGCTAAAACAGTTAACAAAATGACCCTTAACTAGCTTGTTAAGCTAACGATGCTTTGAACAACTGGGTCCAGATAATCTTTCTAGAACAGCCACCTTCTTACCACAATCAAATTGAGAGCTTCCTGTGGATGGAGATGTTGAGAGATGAGGATGGCACTTATAGAGAGTTCAGGATGGCACTTATAGAGAGTTCAGGATGGCACTTATAGAGAGTTGAGGATGGCATTTGTAGAGAGTTGAGGATGGCAGTTATAGAGAGTTCAGGATGGCACTTATAGAGAGTTCAGGATGGCACTTATAGAGAGTTGAGGATGGCATTTGTAGAGAGTTGAGGATGGCAGTTATAGAGAGTTCAGGATGGCACTTATAGAGAGTTCAGGATGGCACTTATAGAGAGTTGAGGATGGCATTTGTAGAGAGGGGAGGATGGCAGTTATAGAGAGTTCAGGATGGCACTTATAGAGAGTTGAGGATGGCATTTGTAGAGAGTTGAGGATGGCAGTTGTAGAGAGGGGAGGATGGCACTTGTAGAGAGTTGAGGACGGCAGTTGTAGAGAGGGGAGGATGGCACTTGTAGAGAGTTGAGGATGGCAGTTGTAGAGAGTTGAGGATGGCAGTTATAGAGAGTTCAGGATGGCACTTATAGAGAGTTGAGGATGGCATTTGTAGAGAGTTGAGGATGGCAGTTGTAGAGAGGGGAGGATGGCACTTGTAGAGAGTTGAGGATGGCAGCTGTAGACAGTTGAGGATGGCACTTATAGAGAGTTGAGGATGGCACTTATGGAGAGTTCAGGATGGCACTTATAGAGAGTTGAGGATGGCACTTGTAGAGAGTTGAGGATGGCAGTTGTAGAGAGGGGAGGATGGCACTTGTAGAGAGTTGAGGATGGCAGCTGTAGACAGTTGAGGGTGGTAGTTGTAAAGAGTTGAGGATGGCACTTGTAGAGAGTTGAGGATGGCAGTTGTAGAGAGTTGAGGATGGTACTTGTAGAGAGTTGAGGATGGCACTTGTAGAGAGTTGAGGATGGCAGTTGTAGAGAGTTGAGGATGGCAGTTATAGAGAGTCGAGGATGGCAGTTGTAGAGAGTTGAGATGGCAGTTGTAGAGAGGGGAGGATGGCAGTTGTAGAGAGTTGAGGATGGCACTTGTAGAGAGTTGAGGATGGCAGTTGTAGGGAGTTGAGGATGGCAGTTGTCAGAGTTGAGGATGGCAGTTGTAGAGAGATGAGGATGGCAGTTGTAGAGAGTTGAGGATGGCAGTTGTAGAGAGGGGAGGATGGCACTTGTAGAGAGTTGAGGATGGCAGTTGTAGAGAGTTTAGGATGGCAGATGGAGAGAGTTGAGGATGGCACTTGTAGAGAGTTGAGGATGGCAGTTGTAGAGAGCTGAGGATGGCACTTGTAGAGAGTTGAGGATGGCACTTGTAGAGAGTTGAGGATGGCAGTTGTAGAGAGTTGAAGATGGCAGTTGTAGAGAGTTGTGGATGGCAGTTGTAGAGAGTTGAGGATGGCAGTTGTAGAGAGGGGAGGATGGCAGTTATAGAGAGCTGAGGATGGCAATGGTAGAGAGTTGAGAATGGCAGTTGTAGAGAGGTGAGGATGACAATTGTAGAGAGTTGAGGATGGCAGTCATAGAGAGTTTAGGATGGCAGTTATAGAGAGTTGAGGATGGCAACGGCAGAGAGTTACGTGTGGCAGTTGTAGAGAGTTGAATATGGCAATTGTAGAGAGTTGAAGATGGCAGTTGTAGAGAGTTGAGGATGGCAACTGTAGAGAATTGAGGATGGCAACTGTAGAGTTGAGAATGGCAGTTGTAGACAGTTGAGAATGGCAGTTGTAGAGAGTTGAGAATGACAGTTGTAGAGAGTTGAGAATGGCAGTTGTAGAGAGTTGAGGATGACAGTTGTACAGAGTTGAGAATGGCAGTTGTAGAGAGTTGAGGATGTCAGTTGTAGAGAGCTGAGGATGACAGTTGTAGAGAGTTGAGAATGACAGTTGTACAGAGTTGAGGATGACAGTTGTAGAGAATTAAGGATGATAATTGTAGAGAGTTGAGAATGGCAGTTGTAGAGAGTTGAGAATGGCAGTTGTAGAGAGTTGAGGATGACAATTGTAGAGAGTTGCACAGTGTGCTATTTACCTCTTTGGTCTAATTAAATGAGCATTTGCTCGGAGATATTTTGATGACATTTTTTCCTCCTCTCCCAGTGCTACTGCCACCTTGTGGTCCAGTCTCTTTGGTTGATCCTGAAATAATACAGGTATCTTGCTGTAGTTACTCTAAGTATTGGGATACTTTAACTCTTTACAATATTTATGATACTTGTCCTATAATTTCTAAAAGTCTGTTCCACTACATGCTGATATGTTTAAATATACAGAAAAAATTCCTCTATTTAGACCACCCATGGTACTGCCTAAAAGTGGTCTTATTAGTGGGGTGGTCTTAATATTGACTGTAGAATATTGCTCCAGATAAATGTTTTCATACTGCACATCAAAGGTCCTCAGCACGTCGTATTTGTCTTGGGATGGCTGTATTGGCCAGAGGTTTTGCCTTGGGCCAACACAGCCATCAAAAGAACAATACAACTGACTTCAGACCTGTAAAAGGTCCAATAAGAAAACATCCATTTAATAACATTATAATATAGAATAAAAAAATATACAATACTGAATATATAAAAAATCAATTTTAAACTTTTCACCCTGTGTTTCTGAACCTGATGCTTCAGTCTAAGGCTAATTCTGTGAGAATTCTAAGTCTTATCCATTTTCTTTTTGTAGCATTTATTTTGGAAACAAAACAAGAATCCAAGCTGCCATTGCCTGTCAGTACCATAATAGAGCTTAACACCAAAGATTGACAAAGCTAGTGGACAATGAAATATAAGTCATAATCACAAAATAATACAACAGTGTTTTGGAGGGTATGCTAGGTTTGATTTGATTGAGTTGGGGTTTAACTACACGTCAACCCTTGTGGGTCATTTTGTGTCGCCTCCCAGAGAAAGGTAGAAAATAGACAGAAGAGATAGCAGAAGAGATGAAAGGGAGGGACAGGGAAGAAAGAGAAACAGGAATGAAAGTGAAGAAACAGAAGAAATAAAAACATCACCTCCCTACCCTTACCTGCTACAAGGATAGCAGGCCTTGCCCAACTATCAGCCAATATCAGCTGGACGCCCCGGGTGACAAAAGATACATGACACCTTCGCACCACCCAACCACCCACATGCTAGGTTTGATGCTGGTAGATTATACAGTTATTCAGCAATGGAGGTAAATACTAGAGCTAATGCACAATACAGTTATAAATCATGGTACATATGTCAGGCACATAAAATAATATCACATTATTCGAGACACTGCTGGGGAGGACCTATATATTTAGATTTAATGATTGTAGGTCGAAGTTAATAAGAAATTAAGCTGAATGTTAGGATTGACATAAAAAATGAATCATGAATCACCACAGTGTTTCAGTCCATATTAGGGAGAAAACACAGGTTTGATGGTTGCATGTGGTACAGTTAATCAGGGTCCAGTTGTTAAAAACATCATTACCTTAACAAGTGTGTTAATGACAAACTCATTAACTTTTGTAGCTAAGGTATTTTCAAATTCTTTGATGTTTTTGGTGCAAAAATTTGAGTAGCTGCAAAAACTACTCACATTGTTTCAGCAAAATGTATCAAAATATTTGTCATATTTTAAGATAGAAATTTTAACATGCATAAGCAAACCACTTCATTAAGTTTTGTACAACTGGGCCCAGAAATTCAACTAAATTCTAAGGTTGACATAAAACTGGCAAACTTGTTAGACCATGAAAGATGGCTGTTCAAATTTCCATTATTACAATTAACCAGTACTTACAGGTTCTTCTTTCTTCTTTTTTGATTTTTTTCTTTCTCTCTCCTCTTTACTTTTATGTCTGAAAAATAATGGTAAATTGAATCTAGACCTGGCAAATGAGTAGCATAAAGTCTGAAGAAGAGGCATTATTTAGCTGATCCCTGTTTACTTAGGCATATACTAAAATACAGAGTGGAGTCAGGCTTTGGAGAGGAGTGACATTTTGGAGTGGGAGTTTGGAGTGAACATAGTTGAACCCGGCCCAGGAAAATGCCTGACAGTAAACTGGCAAAGACCAGCCACAACAGGGAAGCCAGAGATCACTCATTTTGTTTACTTGTGTAATATGTACATATGTATATACTGAGGGCCTCATGGAAGATTAGCTATTACATGTATTTATGCAGGTGCTAAATGTTGTAACCCTCAAAAAATAAAGTTGTTACTTACTTACTTACTTACTTGGATAAAATGCAAGGTGGGTTCATCTCTCCGACTAGCTTTCAGCACTTATGGGATATTTACATTAGAGACAAGGTAATAGCTAATCACCTGGCTATCACAAACTAGATGCAAATATTAAAGCTGCATTCACACAGAGCAAGAGGCCGGAACAGAAAAAAAATAGAACCTTATTAATTCTAATGATATGTTAATACCCAGACAAACAGCAGCATTGCACATGTTTGCTTATAAATAGCAAGATAACTATATAAAGTATTTATTCATGTAAGTAAAAATAATACTGTTAAAGTGATAAAATACAGTAACAGTTTTTGCATCTTCTCTTGACAAGGCCCTGCCAGTTTTTACACTAATGATAGTCTCTAGGGGATGGAACTTGTATTAAGGCATTTGGTTTTCATTCCAACTATCTTTAGAGTCACAGAGAGGTCACATTCTCACTTCATCAGACTCAATACCTTTGCTTACCAAATCATGCTCCAAAACGTCACTCTTAAAGCTAACCACTCCAGGGCTAAACTCCAAAACCTGGCTCCACTCCATTTTTAGTATATGCTGTTACTTTATATACTCTTAGCAAAGCAGTGTAGCTCCAGATACTGAGCAGTTCAAGCATAGTTTGCATTGTTTGGTGCCGAGCTAGCTAGCATTTTTCCGAACATCACCAGTCAAATAGATTTGTCCAAATTTTAGGACAAGTATGGTAAGGAGTTGTAGTGGTAGAATATTTAGTATCAACTCTTGGCCTGCTGAACCAGAATATTCCCAGCCTTTGCAAACAGTGTAGATCCAGATCAGTTGGCTTCTGAAGATCTGCACTGTTTGCCATTCAGTATGTGAATTTGTATCAATAATCTGGATCAAGGAACCTGATTGGCTGACAATTAGAAGTGGGTGTGACATCTTAATTTATTCAGCATGACAAGGGATAATAGAGACTAGTAGAAAGGAGTTTGTACCCCCCAAAAAAAATTGCAACTAAAACGAATTTGCTGTTGTAAAGAATCCTTAAATGTAGCAGAATAATATGAAAGACGGATGTTTTATTCTTATTAATGAACAGAACATATATGTTGGATATCTGTTAGTATTGCCTCACTGAGGCAATTCTAACAAATATCCAAAACATATGCTTCTTGAAGTATTAGATAAAATACACTTGCATAATTTCTGATTAACTGTCACTTCTTGAGCGAAGGTTTCATGGCAGTAAAATTGTCAGTATAATGCATTTTGTCATTGTATCAAGTGTCGGTATAAAGTGAGTTGACTATATCTGTTTATGAAGAGGCATAAACCCAAAGAACCCTGGGGAAAACCACCTGACTATTCATAAGCAGAACTTGTCTTTCCCACATGTGACCTGAGCTAGGAATTACAATAGCTACTAGACAACCTATAGGGACCAAATACCTTTCTCTATTTTTCTCTTTCTTCTTCTCTGCTAGTTTGTCTGTCTCAATTCTCCCTTTCTCTGGGAGATGATACAAAATGACTTACAACGGATAATGTGACATTAACAAGAAGAACTCAAACAATGATGAACCATGATATGTCTGAAACCTCTTCATAACACGGTTCGTCATAACAGGGTTTTGGATAGAACACGGTTCAAAGATGGATCCCAAAAATGTATAAATTATATTGAAAAATGACCATAAATGGTCATTTTTCAATATAATCTATACATTTTGTTTGGATATAACACGGTTGTTTAACTAACATGGTTTATGCTATGGACCCCAACAAGAGTGTTATAAAGAGGTTGTGGTGTATATCTGAAACCATGCAACACTGCACCATGTTATGAAGAAGTTTCTGTGGCATACCTTTTCTCTTTCTTCTGTTTTTGATCTTGTGCCGAGGTAGTTGATGGTGTGGGTGAGGAAGATTTTGCATCTTTTTCTTGTTCCTCTTCTCGTTTTAAACTTTCATAGTACTCATCCAGAAACTTGAAAATACCTTCAAAAAGAAAATCATATGAGCAATGTCATATGCCAAGAGTTCTTAAATGTTGAGCTATATTAGATATTAAAATCACAGGAGTTTCACTTTTATTCCAAACAGATTTTCTCCGACTACTGACAGACAGACAGGTAGATTTTTATTGTAGCTAGGCACTGAGGCACATGGAAGCTACACCCAAGACTTTTGATAATTACATTCCCAGTAAAATTAATTAGCATAAGTGTTTCCCGTACCTGAAATGTCCGCAAAGAAGGTTATATTCTGCATGGAAAATTGCGGACATTTACCTGCGGAGGTCTGCGGAGTATTGGGACGCTTTGTCCGCAAGTCTACGCAAGCTGGAAATATTTTCTGTGCGGACGTCCGCAATATTTCCATATGCAGGTCCGCAGTTGTCCGCAGAGAGGTCCGCGGAAGTTTGCGGACGTCTGCGGACATCTGCGGACAGCTTTGCGGACGTCTATGCGGACGTCCGCATGGACTGGTGCAGACATCCACATGGATTGGTGCGGACGTCTGCATGGATTCGTGCAGACGTCCGCATGAATTGGTGCGGACGTCCGCATGGATGGGTGCGGATGTCTGCGGAAGTCCGCATGGATGGGTGCGGACATCCCCAGGGCCAGAGGATCTGTTAGAGTTGCTCCCCCTGCTGTGTAATAACCTGTTGATCATATGTGGTATTACATGATCATATGCCGTAGGACTTAGTTTTTAATGTTTGCTCTACATAATTATTCATTATGCAAAAACTATAGCTGTTCACAAAATTAGAACATGCAATTAAGATTTTCTGCTGAAGACATCTCTGACTTCATGTAATAATTAGTTGTTTATAAACTTAACAGATTTCCAAGCAAATACAACTGATCATTTTGTATGTGGTTCAAGTTACTGGGAAGGGTCCCAAAATTTGAATAATGATGCAGTACAATTAAGATTTGGTGCAGTTAAAGTTTGGTTGAATAAGAAAGATTTGGTGTATTATAGCCAGTGTGTGTACTATAGCCACTTGCATATAAGTCAAAATAGCTGAATGAATTCATTGAAACTGTAAGAATAATAAAGCAGGATATTCTACCATTATTCTTCTTTAATAATGTACCATTTTATCAATCAATGTCTTTTACAAGTAGTGAGTTTATTTTTACAATTAAGAAAAAAACAAAACCAACTTACTTTGCTTTCAAAATATATCCTGACTGTCACAGTGTTTGGAATCCTAATTTCAAATTTTATAGCGTATTGATATATTTTTTGCAATTTATGAAACTGAGTCAAAACAATGTTACATTTGTGTACCATAACACTTTTCTGGTAAATTAATTTGAACCAAATAAAAGTGCAGGCCTGAATATCATTACTGTTGGTTAATTGTTTACAATTTAAAATGGTACTATTTTGTGTGTGTGTAAGGTTACTGTGTGTACATTGCCTGACATACTTACCCATTTATTGTTCAAAATGTGTATGACAATATTTCAGAAGTCCGCAGATGTCCGCAAGAATTTGTGCGGACATATGCAGTTTACTTCAATGCCTAATCTTTTCTAAGTCCAAAATGTCTGCACAAGTCCGCAACAAAAAAAAACAAAGTCAGAATTTTACACAAGCTTTTTCGGACGTCCGCAGGCTAACTTGCATAGAGCTGCGGACGTCCGCAAAAAGATAGCCCCAGCTGAAAAATGTCCGCAAAAGTCCCGCAGGCTTTGACAGAGGCACGGACATCTGCGGATTTGTAGCGGACATCTGCGGACATACGCCAACTTCCGCAATGATTTACGCGGAAGTCCGCATATGTCCGCAGCATATGCCAGACCTGTTGCGGACATTGAAGGTACGGGCTTGACATTCAAAGTTTCAAAAAGTAATTCATTGTCTGAACTAAGATTTGAAGAATCTGCACCCTAACTGCGAAAAAAATATACATGCTTATCACAAAAATATACAAAATACAAACATATATTTTTTCATGAAAAAAAAAAAAGTCTTAGGTAAGACACTTTTTTGATGAAAAAGTATTTATATGGTAATTATATACTTACTTTTATTGACAGGCTGGTCACTGTCCTCTGAATGTGGGGTTGGTGGGTGGTCAGAGTCATCACCCTTATGTTTCATGAAAGCCCCACCAATCTGAGCCAGTAAATTACCCAGGCCTGCAAGAAATTATGGATCACAGCTTCATGTAAATTTTGGATCACAGCTTCATGTAAATTAAGGATCACAGCTTCATGTAACGTCCTTTGTCAACCCAAAAACATTCATATATATTTTTTTCTTATTTCTATCTGAGGTGCTTCTAACAAATTCCTATAACATGTTTTTAACCCTTCTCTTGCTGAACACGACATGCCCTGTCCTAGCAAACAGTGTAGATTCAGATCAGTTGGCTTCTGAAGAAGCCAACTGATCTGGATCTGCACTGTTTGTCATTGAATATGTGAATTTCTATCAAAAACCCAAATCAAGTAATCTGATTGGCTGAAAATTAGGAATGGGTGTGGCATCTTAATTCATTCAGCATGACAAGGGTTAATAAGAGAAATATTATGTGAATAACCCCTCTTATCTGGTGCTATCTTATAGATTCCAGATGCACTTTACCATAATAACCCTATTTACTGTAATTAAGATAGGCAGGCATGGGCAATTTATGCAGACCAGATCAGATGCCACAGAATGCAGCATCTGATCAGGGTCTAAACTGTTTGCTGCTCATCCAGCAATTTTTAGACACACCAACAGGTAATAAACTAGACTTGTACACACATTGTTTACAAGTATAGTAGAGAGTTATGGTGTCCCAATATAAGGGTAACTATAATATCATTTTTCTGCAAAATACATTCTTTTTTTCTAATCTTTCCAGGAACATGGCTGACACTCATTAGAATCACATCATGGAGTCAATTCTTAATGCTCACAAGATGTGTTCCTCTTCACTGGATAAATGATTTTATTGTGAATGTTCACAAGACTTAACAATCTGTTCAGGGCCTACAATGTCTACTCACAAAAGTACCGAATTCTGTTGAAAATGCTGACAAGTAGAGAAGACTCTGATAAGATTGTGTGCATGCACAAACTGAACTGGGCCTTTGCTGACAGCATATGACATCATAGCTCTCTACTCAGCAGAAACTAAGGTAATAGTTTCTCGATATGCAGATGTGTAATTTTCAAAGTTCTAGCCAGATGTAACAGAACCAGAAAGTGATTTACTTTCACAAGAAGTCTAACTTGTGTCTACACTGTTTATTCCTAATACATGTACTTAGCAACAGTGAAACCTCCATAAATGGTTACCACTCAACAATAGCCACTTTTCAAATTTCCCACTGTGCTGTTTAATCATCATCATCATCATCATCATCGTCAGATTTTTTATTAACCTGCAGGTACAGGGGCAACATCCACATCAGTGGGCCCCATTCCAGGTAGCTGGCTTGCTGCATGCATGGCAAATCTCACACCAGATCTCCAGGAACACTGTAAATTATTAACCTTTTTACAACAGCTGCACCTCTACAATAGCCAGTTTTCCTAGAGGTGGCTCTTGTAGGGAGGTTGCACTGTTTTACATGTACATTATATAGATGAGCTGCTGAAAAAAATGCTCGAGAGTGTAAACTTCATTTAATCCTTAAAGTGCTATCACAACTGCAGTAGAAAACAATTTTACATTTATTTTTTATTAGAGAATAGTCTTGACATTTCATGTTAATCATCAGCCAAGCTGATGATTCACATGAAATGTTAAGACTTATTTTTTTACTGAAAAATAAATAAAAAATTCAAAATGTTGTCTGTTACAAATTTTGCATGGCACTTTAAGGGTTAATATCCAATCTAGCGCATGCCTTCTGTACAGGTAATTGCATCAACGATAACTATAAAGCTAACACACTTATGCTAATACACTGATTCCCAGTTTTTCAGTACATTCTGGTCTCCCTCTTTTCTCTGCGGGTCTTTCTCTTTCAACAGACAGAAAGGATGAATTTATTTATTTACTCTCAAAAGAATTGGGCTTTTTGGGTGTATAAGAAGAACTGACTAGCTTTCTTCATTATAAATAAAGTTTTTTTATGCGTAACCATTCATGTGTATCAAATGTTTTTTTTCATTGGATTGCATGCAGAACTTCGATAGTAAAAAATCTGGTGGGTATGAGGACCGAGTTTATGTCTGACCATTATAACGCATGATCACTTACAACGCTGTCAGCTACCTTGGACCCCACAGACCACTTTATAATGGCATTGCAGTGTATATGACAATATGGTGTTTACCTGTGGTGCCTCCCTCTTTACCACCACCAATAGAGTGGGTTATGGAGTTTCTGCTGATATTGACAGCTGAACGGCGGGTATGTGGTGACTTGGACTGCCTCTGGGCACTCATTCTCTTTGTAACCTGAAATAATTTACCTATTTCATCCCTTAACCCTTAAAGAGCTATTCAAAATTGTAGTAGATAACATTCTAATTTTGCTTTATTTTTCAGTGAAAATAAGACTGACATTTCATGTGAATCAGATGATTCACATGAAATGTCAAGTTTTATTTTCACTAAAAAATAAATGAATTGTTATCTACTACAGTTGTGACCGATTCCTTAAGGGTTAAAGCCCAGTCAGCCCCAAAAGACAAAAAAAAAAAAAAAAAAAAAAAAAAAATCTGCAAACAAATTGTACAACAACTTTTGCAGTTACAGTTATAAGTTTGTTTTTTTTTGTTTTGTTTTTTTGATTTGGGTTTTATGGCCCTTTCAAGAATATTTCACTTATATCGAGCCGATCGTTCATCCAAGGTGGGCGAAAACCGGAGAACCCGGAGAAAAACCACCTGACCATCCGTAAGCAGAATTTGGCTTTCCCACATATGACCCGAGCGAGGCTCGAACCACAGCGGTGAGAAACCTAATGGATTAAGAGTCAACTCTCTTATCCACTAGGCTACGGGGGCCCGCTACAGTTATAAGTAAAAGTTTATAAGGAGTTAGCTTTTCTGGACAGTGGGTAAAACTACACTTCTGTCAAGAGGTAAAATGCCGCCTTTACTTACAATAATAAAACAAGGAAAATGCAGGATGGCATTATGGACTGGTTTTTCAAAAACAGGTTAACCAAAAGGTAAACCTTGGATGATGCACAACGCCTGATGCCTGCCTGCCCATCCCACCGCCCGGACTTCACTATTCTACAGGACGGATTTTTTATAAACCCGTTTGAAAATTCAGACATAACAGTTCTTTTATATGATCTGGCCGAAGGTCTAAAACAGCAACTAAGAGGACAGTATTCTTATGCAGGACGATAAAACTTAGATCTTAGATGGTCAAGTTCTTTTCCTCTCTACCCTGTTATTTCTGAAAAAAAATCTGCTTAAAGTGATTTTCATGATAAACAAATTACATGGTTAGTAGCTTAGAAAATCAACTGTATTTTGTTCATGAGAGAAGTAATACAGGCTCACTTATATTGCCTTCTTCCATTCACGGAAATACACATGATTTAACCCTTGTCCTGCTGAACCCAGATATGCCCTGCTTTGCAAACAGTGAAGATCCAGATCAGTTGGCTTCTGATGAAGCCAACTGATCTGGATCTGCACTGTTTGTCATTCAGTAAGTGAATTTATATCAACAACATGGCCCAAGTAATCTGATTGGCTGACAATTAGAAGTGGGCATGGCATCTTAAATCATTCTGCATGACAAGGGTTAAAGTTGCTAACCATGTCATTTCTTTTTTTTCTTTTTTCTCCAAGAAAACCTCCCAGCGGGCACAAGTTTGCTAAATTTTCAGTTATATTTTACAGTAATGTTTTTGAGACACACATGATTTTATATCCTGATCTAAAAGCTAAATGACTGTTATTGTAAACTGACATGAACATAGTTTGGCTTTGTGTGGACAAGTGGCAGATTTTTCAGTCATTTACCATGCATACCGGATGACGTATTGATAAGTACACTTTTGTATTGTCACATTAATCTTTCATAATTATTTTCATCATTAAAGCTTTTGGTTAACTATCGGTGATGTGTTCATTTTTCTCATGCCATGTTTTTCTCTTAGAGAATTTGACCCCCACTAGCCTGACTATTACTATATCAAAGTCAGGTTAGTAGGGTATTGCTTTCTCATATGTTTCTGATGACTGAGACCATAAAACTCTGCCCAATTGCCAATAAAATGATGCTCTGTTATGCTATTAGTTATGTAATACTGATAAGACAGTTAACTAGAAACCTGCACACAAAATTCTTAAATATAACACACAATGAAGAAGCTCAAAACCGATACCAAAATCTACATCTGCATCAAAAATTAATCAAATTACAAATTTTAAATGGTTTCCTATGTTAAAAAATAAAGATTTTAAGACTATATTTTGCAGTGCAGGGAACCAGTGTTATCAGAGAAAAGTAGTTCCCCAGGTAAATCTGATAATAGCACCTGTTGTGAACAGACTCAGGTAAATCTGATAATAGCACCTGTTGTGAACAGACTCATTAGTGTAGGAGAGTTGAGGGCAGTAGCCATAAAACATCTGATTGAATTATCAGTTGAGCATGAACTTTTTGCCACTTTTTTTCTAAGAGAAAAACTTGTCATGTTCAAAGCAAAGGTAGAATACAAACAACATTAAAATACCTTAAAGTACATACAATCAGTGTGAAATGTAAATCTGACTTTTACCATTACATTTTCACATATCTTCACTTTCAACTACTGTTAGTTAGAGCTTCAAAGGAATCAATTCTAATGAGTAACCACAATGTATGGCTTTCTACTCACATTTTTCAGCAAAAAATATCAATGTATTTGCCATATTTCAAGCTAGAAATTTTAACATCATGCCCAGCTAGTATTATTTATAAATCTACAGCAGGCTGTTATCAGCCTGTCAGCTACCCTGACGGGTGCAAAAGATTTATGTAGAATGCTTACTGGGTGTTAGTTAACAACTTTGTTAAGTTTTGAACAACTGAGCCCTGATTAGTATTGAATAAAATCTGTTGTGCTGTGAACATGTAAACAGTCAATACAAAATATGTGTAACAACCTGTGATACAAAATGTGAATTTATAAGATCTTACAGTATTCCCCATATGACATAAGGATCAGTTAAACAATCATCTGTTTATACACAGTTGACCCTGGTTATCTCAAACACTTACAACTTATATACAGTTGACCCTGGTTATCTCAAACACTGATCTAAAACTATGGCTAAATAAGTCAAACTGAATTTAAGATAATGTTGGTTTAGTATTGTTTTGTGTTCTTTATCTTTTAATTCCTGTTATCCCAAACAACTGTTATCTCAAACTGAAAATTCTGATCCCTTGGAGTTTGAGATAAGGAGAGTCCGCTGTATACTTAAATATATATAACAACAACAAAACTGATGTGTGACTTCCTGTGACTACCACACAACAACATGTGAATCAGAGCCTTAATTTTGCATGCTGGAGTACCTTTAACCCTTGTCCTGCTGACTCCAGATATGCCTTGCCTTTGCAAAAAATGTAGATCCAGATCAGTTGGCTGCAATCCAACTGATCTGGCTCTGCATTGTTTGCCATTCAGTACACCACCTCTTTATAACACTATTGTTGGGGTCCATAGCATTTATGGACATTTTTCAATATAATCTATACATTTTTGGGATCCATCTTTGAACCGTGTTATATCCAAAACTGTGTTATAATGAACCATGTTATAAAGAGGTTGTAGAGTGTATCTGAATTTGTATCAACAACCTGGTTCAAGTGATCTTATTGGCTGGAAGTTAGAAGTGGGCATGGCATCTAAATTATTCAGCAGGAAAAAGATTAATAAGCAGATGATAAGAGTAATATTTTTCTTATACTAATTGAACTGTTAAGCTCAATTTAGATGGAAAAATATTTAAAAATGTCATCTGCCAATAGTTTAATAAGCATGCAAAGAGTGACAAAATGGACATGTAATATATGAGCTATGCCTTGTGAAAAGAGGTCTTTGGGGCATACTTGAACTGTAAGGATCAAGATAAGTCAGCCAAACTATACAGTCTGATCTAGACTGGCCCCAGTCCTTAAAATATATGTATTTTTTATTTCAATCATCTGAGCAGAAGCTTCCCTGTATGTTGCTATATCCACTAATTCTTAATAAGACAGCAAATGTCATAATCAGGCTCTGCAGATGCACAGTCTGATTATGACCTTCCCTGTCTGTATATGCCCTGAACACACTTTCCTGTAGAATTGCTCATATATTTGAAAAAACAAAACAAAAAAAAAAAAAAAAAATAACAACAAAATCCCAGATCAGCCAGCACATTCTGTCCAGTCTGCTCAGATCCGCAGATAAACTGGCTACAGTCTCTAGTAACAAATTTTTTTTTTTATAATCTGTTTAATAATCTACTAAAATAAAACCAATGTAATATCATGACTATAAAGGCTGGTCACTAGTGACCAGCCTTTATAGTCATGATATTTTTTTGGTTTTATTTTAGTGGATTATCATACAGGATTATGAGAAAAATATTTAGTCACTGGAGACTGGAGCCAGTCTAGACTGCAGACTCCAGATGTCAGTATAATCTCAAAGCTCTAGATAATGGGAGCATTCAAATAAATATTTTTCTGTGGAGAAATAAGAAAAATATATATATATATTTTTTTTTGGTTAAAGAATGCCTCCTCTAGAATCTGTGTCTACAGGCAGAGAACAAACACAATGACTAGACTGTCTGGATCTTCGCACACACATACATATTGCGAACTGAGACTGGTTGCCTGCTTATGGTGATACCTGCATACCGAATATTTACTTGAATAGGGAACCACAGTTCATATAAAAATAAGCAAAAAAAAAGTTATATTTCAAATCCATACTTGGCTGACCGCTTTTAGACTGTGAGCAACTCAACTCTAACTCAACATACCCTGGGTTGAGTATAAGTTAGACAGAGTTGCTCATGGACAATGACAATAAAGGAAAAAATGAACTTTTACCATTCTAGGGGCAAATTCAGCAGATTACAAAGTGATGTTTTTTTTTCTTTTTCTCAGAAAACAGGATTTGACATTTCATGAAAATTGTTTCCTTAGAGGACAATTTGCAGCATAAAATGTCAAAGCCCGTTTTCTGGGAAAAATAATTCAAAATGCCAATTGCTGAAAATTCAGTTTAACATGCTAATCATTAAAAGTCACGTGATAACCCTAGTCCTGCTGAACCCGGATATACCCTGCCTTTGCAAACAGTGTAGATCCAGATCAGTTGGCATCCTGAAGGCACAAGGCTCCACTGTGTGGACACGTAGAATGCTCCAATGGTGCAGTCAAGACAGCCTGTGATATACAGGTTGATGGAAAGCGTGGACCTGGGAGGCCCAAGATGACATGGAAGCAGCTGACAGAGAGGGATCACAGACAGTGGAAGCTCTCTGCTATCAACCCTCATGATAGACGTACCTTCAGATCTGGTGTGAGATCTGCCACGCCTGCAGCAAGCCAGCTACCTGGAAAGGGGCCCACTGATGTGGATATTACCCCTGTACTTGCACGTTAATAAAAATCAGGTGATGATGATGATAATGATTCATCTTATGACTTTATAGTCCTTATCAAGTGGATATTTTACTACAAGCTTTTCCAGTAATGTTGAACATCCTAAGCAGTAATTAGGTTGAATACAACTTTTTCTTCTAAGTATGGGAGGCAGATGGTGCTCTATGATTGTGGAACTTCAGAACTTTATTAATTTTTTGCAATACTAAAAGGAATGAATAAGCTGAACAAATTGAGGTTTATGGCCCAGTCACCCCATTACTGGACCAATAGGGTCATGCTAAGTTGACAGTTTACCCAACCACATTTCCAGGGCAGGCTTAGTTCTCTAAGCGGTTAACCACTATTTGTGCACATTCTTTTGTCAGAAACTGACAACTGCCCTTCTTGAATCTGTGGAAGGGAGAGAATGACCATAGAAAATAATTCATGATCAATCTCCATAAATGAATGTTGCTGGACTTGGCTGGGAGCAAACTCGTGACCTGATCACCAGTTGGAAGCACATCCAACTGAGCCATCCAGGCTGGCAACAACATTAAAAGGCAACAATAACAAAAATTCCTGTCTACTTAAGTAGCAAGCTAGCTGGCATCCACTCTGATAATGCCTAAAGCAAAGTATAAAAGTTTACTATGAAATGAAAAGAAAGGCTGCCAGTAAACTGTTAAGCCAGTTGCACAATTTTCTAACCGCAACATGCCGGGTAAATAACCTAAAATTTCAAAAACAAGACATGCAATGCATGAAATGCATGAAAAGGACATGCAATGCAGGAAAAGAAGCATGCAATTATGACATGCAATGCATGAAAAGGACCCATATGCAATCTGCAGACAATGCAGGCCCAGATCAGCCTGCGCAAATGGGCAGGCTGATCAGGGCCTTCATTGCCTGCTTACAGAATCAATGTATATTATAATATAAATTGATAAACAGAAAATGTCCAGATTGGACATGGAGAATGTGCATGTTTGTCTGGACCTTGGCTGCTTGTATATGGTATAAAGACCTTTTTCCCAGGTTGCACATCATAATATATACTGTATGCTTTCTTGAAATTTTGTTAGGTTTGAATTACAGTCAACCCTCTTTATACTGACACTCAATACAACGACAAAATTCGTTACAATGACAATTTGAATGTCAGGAACCCTTTGCTCAAGAGGTGACAACTGATGAGAAATTATGCAAGAATATTGCATTAAACTTCAAGCAACATATGTTTTGGATATTTGTTAGAACTGCCTCACAGAGGCAATTCTAACAAATATCCAAAACATATGTTCTATGAGTAAATAAGAACAAACCAAGGTCTTTCTTACATAATTATCATTGTCTCCATTAAGGACTCTTTAAAACAGCAAATTCAGTTTAATGGCAACATCTTTGGGAACAAATGCTGTCATTGTAACGAGGGTTCACAGTATTAGAGATGAGAATGATGCATATCTGAATTTTTGGAGTTGATGAATTATTAGATGTCAGAATTAGAAATGTCTGAATTACTGGAGTGGTAAAATTAGAGATAATTTTAAATGTCTTGATTTATTGAGTATTTGAAAGCAAAGAGAATGATAGCTGTTTGATAAAATGGTTTGCCTGAACTCTTAAGGATGAAAATTCAAAACAGCTGTCGAATTATTGGAGTATTTGTAATTGTTGTATTATAAGAGATAAACATTACGTATACCTTAATGCTTAGCATGAACGTAAAAATTCCAGCAGTCAGCAGTCTAAAATACTTTTATTTTTCTTGATCAGATAATAGGCTTTGACATTCAAAACCTACTTCACATGTCAAAACCTATTTCCTGGGAAAAATAAGAAAAATATCTGTTCATCTGGGCCCTACTGTCATGTGCCAAAAAAACATAATGCTTGAAGCAGCTTGCGTTGGAAAAGAGCACTATATAGTAACACCGAGGCAGGCACACTCAGCCTAAGTTACCAAGGTAACACATACACGATTTGACATTGCCTGAAACTAGAGAAATCAGAAAATTATTAAGAAATAACAGACAGGAACAATGTGGACACCAATTCACCCTAAATATTGGGAAAGCTTATTCCAGCAGTTTATAGACTTGGAAAAGAAGTGAAAAGGACTTACATTAAATGTCTTAAAATTTCGTACACCAAAGTGTCTGACAAAATTGCATATGCCAACAGTGTAGACCCAGATCAGATGGTAAAAATCATTAAAATTTTGTACACCAAAGTGTCAACAGTGTAGACCTAGATCAGACTGCTCCTGAAGAAGCAGTCTGATTAGAGTCTAGACTGTTTGCCATTCCACAAAATATTTTAAGAAATAACTGCACAAAATGCAAAAATTAGGCTAAAATAGGATGGAATAAAGGATTCGAAATTTTAGGACATTTACTGCATTTGAATTTTAAGGACACATATGGTGAAGACTTAAAGTGTTCAGATACTGTACTTAGGGTGAATACTGCAGCTAATGCTATAATTCTTCACACTTTTGTATGTATATGTATTAATATTTATTCTAACATGATGTTAACTTTTTCCCATTGAGCCTAACTGAGACATCACCCTGATCAAAGTACCATAATTCACGTTGTTAACATAATGCATGCAAAAGGGCGCATTTGATGATGTCCCATGTAAACATTTACTTCTCGCGACGTCTGCTGCAAGACTTCTTACTTTTGGAAAACATTGCAACAAAAAATAATGTTGATTTTCCTTTCTGTATCATGTAAGAATCAAAATAATTTTTTCTCTGTTATGAATTATTGAGACTAATACATGAGGTTCTTAAGCAAATGCAAATATTAATTCACTCTGGCTTTGCAGTCATGAATTCATACTTCACAATCTGCCCTCCAACACCATGCTTCACAAGCTGTCCTCCAACACCATTTGTGATAATTCACCATAGAGAAAAATTATTTCTTAAATATTTATGATTTTTGTAATCATTGCTTAAGTACAGTCGACTCTCGTTATCTCGAATTCCAAGGGACTC
This sequence comes from Anodontia alba, assembly GCA_964016985.1. Lineage (NCBI taxonomy): Eukaryota > Metazoa > Mollusca > Bivalvia > Lucinida > Lucinidae > Anodontia > Anodontia alba. The sequence continues at coordinate 71,186,548 of OZ024835.1, forward strand.
TTTGAAACACTTCGAGATATCCATACCTCGACATATCAGAGTTGAGAGAGTGAGGACAACAATAAACTGAACAACCACATTTAACAAATGAATATGTAATTTGACTCCTGAAGTTGGAAATATATATATAAAATAATGTGGAAAAGAGGAGAAATTGCTCCTTAGGAGCAATTTCTCCTCTTTTCCACATTATTTTGTTACCAGTTATCATGGTTTCATGTTAAAACAGGGACCAGATTTTCACTTCGAGATAAGTGGTAATTCAAAATAAGCGAGTTCGAGATAACGAGGTTCGACTGTATATCTGATTTTTATTAAGATTTTTCCTACATGAGCCTGGCCATGAACACTAGACTTTATAGTACACAGGGGTGAGAATTGTTGCTCTTAATTAAATAATGAAATCTACAAATTTTGTCCAAAACCTATTATTGATTGTGTTGGGGTTTAACGACATGTCAACCCTTGTGGGTCATTTTGTGTCGTCTCCCAGAGAAAGGGAGAAAAAAGAAGAGATAGTAGAAGAGATGAAAGAGAGGAACAGGGAAGAAAGAGGAACAGGAATGAAAGTGAAGAAACAGAAATAAAAGCATTCCCCCTCTACCCTTACCTGCTACAAGGATAGCAGGCTTTGCCAAAACCTATTAATATTTTTCTTATTTCTCAATTAAAACATAATATTATGTTGTGGGTACTCATTAGAAGTGCCTTGGGGAAGCACTTCTAATGAGTACCCACAAAATATGTTTTTATTCAGAAATACAAAATTTTTATGTGGATACCCCCTCTTATCTGGGATTATACAACCAATAATGTTTAATAATTAGTTTTTTAAGTTATTTCAGGCAAAGATTAATCCAAATACATGTAACTACTTCTGACACAAATGGATGGTCTTGTGAACAAGTGAAAAAGTGAAAGTTCTCATTAATTCTGAAGTTTCCCAACCCGGAGTATATGTGACCAGCAATAGTACAATCCAGCCTGTGCATCTGTACAGTGTCACCAGAACCTGTTCTGTTCACTCACATAACTGGTAGGGCAAAAGGAAACTTCAGCCAAAGAACTAGACATGTGGTTGGGCATGTGCACTGCAAGACTGGTCAGATAGCAGGTCTGAAGAGCCCTTTTCTCATGACACAGCTCACACATATGCCCAGCAAACACACAACATAGGAACAGCGTTGTTTCAATGTCGCTGCAATGTCGTGACATTGCAGCGACATTGTGTGTTTGCTGGGGTGTGATGCTGTAAAAAAAAAAAGAAATTACCTTAGAAAATAAATATGGTAGCTACACTTTGTCAAAATCACAAACAGCAGAAAGAGATTAGCAGGCAACTTATAATAATTAAATAATCTATAAAAGTTCAAAACCATAGAGGTAAGTAGTAAATTGTTAAAGAAAGATAGACTGCAATGACCTGCCTGCCAGAGTCAACTATGATCCTGCATTTAAAACTGTAAATTCAAACATTACTAGTACAGACAGACCTACAAAATCTATTACTTACAAAAAGACAACAATAATAACAACAATTTAACCCTTGTCATGCTGAATAAATTAAGATGACATGCCCACTTCTAATTTCCAGTCAATCAGATTACTTGATCCGATTTTTTAATAGAAATTCACATATTTAATGACAAACAGTGCAGATCCAGATCAGTTGGCTTCTTCAGAAGCCAACTGATCTGGATCTACTCTGTTTGCTAAGACAGGGCATGTTGTGTTCAGCAAAAGAAGGGTAAATCATAGAATCACACAAGCCACACAATGCTAAATGTTGTCATTGGGGTAGTTACAGTCTGATCTGCCCGCATCTACCATCCACTACAAAACATCATTAGATTGAATCTAGAATGTATTCATGGACACTGGAAACCCTGATGAGACTGATGATGGATAAGATGATCTGTCTATTTCATATTTACAGTATTCACCCTAAATATTGGGACACCTTAACTCTTTACCATAGTTGTGGTTTAATTTTAACAAGTCAATTTGACTTCATTCTGATGAGTAAAATTTCTGGATGAGTGTTAAACAGTGTAGACCCTGATCAGATGCCAGGTTACAGTGAATGGCATCTCATCTGGCACTACACTGTTTCCCAGGTCACATCTAATGCTTTGGGTTATTAAGCTACTCAATGATAGTGAAAACCAGAAATATAATGGTAATGAATACGAGGGACAATCAAAAAGTTCTAGGCCATAGTTTTTTTTCCAAATCAAAAAGTCCATTTTATTATGTGCTGGTGAGTCTAAAATTTGCTGGATGACTGTCAAACAGTGCAGACCATAATCAGATGCCACATTCTGTGGCGTTCTGTGGCATCTGATCTGGGACAACACATATTACTTAGGTCTCTCACAATACTTTGGGTTTAGTCTTATGGTACTCAATTGCAACTCTCTGCTTGATGCAGAAACAAGAAATATAGTGGTTATGAATGCAGCCACTGGTTTCATTTAGTCAAGCTGTTACATATTCAAAGCCTCAAGCCTGTGACTTTGTTTCCTACTAAGAGCTTAGGCTGACAAAATTAAAATCTGAAGCTAAGCTAAGCTCATATTCACCCATTGTAGTCAGGAGACCCAGAAAAGGGTTACTGGTAAACAGTGCAGACCCAGATCAGATGCCACAGAATGTGGCATCTGATAAGGCTCTCCACTATTTGAAAATAGTTTAGCTATTTTTCTCTAGGAATATGTAAATCTCATAGCTGGACGTACCTAAACCTGAAATTAGACTCTTCAAATATACATGTATAGTGTGGGAGAGTCTATTCAGTATACAATGGGTTAAAGCTATTACTGTATGAATTAACAACATGTATAGATCCAGATAAGTGAGTATTCAAATAAATATTTTTCTGGGCCCAGCTGTTCAAAACTAATGATGTCGTTAGTTAACATATCGTTAAAACTTTGATCATTAAATATGGCATATACGCTAATATTTTTGCTGAAGAAATTTGCAAAAGCTACTCACATTTTTTCAGCAAAAATACCTTGAATTAGATATTATAATTATTAGAACAGTTAACATTTTGACCACTAACGAGCTTGTTAAGCTAACGATGCTTTGAACTTTTGGGCCCTGATATTGTATTTACTAGAAGTATTCAGACACCTCAACTCCTTAACATACTTGTTCTAAAATTTAAAAAAGCACAATTTACTACACGATGTTGTATCTAAAAATTGCTGGATGAGTGGCAAACACTGTAGACCTGAGGAGACATTCTGCGTTGTCTCATCCGAGTCTTCACTGTTTGCTCAGGCCTGTCTTATATTTGAATAAAGAGCCTTATCTAGAACTACAGAATACATACTTTGATGTAAGCAATCCATTTTTATTACTATTGTATCATAATTACCTTGGAAACCAATGCAGTCTAGAAAAAATATTCAAAGAAAAAGAATGAATAAAGCCAAAAATTCAGTATTAATTCATAATTATAAGAAGAGTGAATGTCTAGGCTACCTATGTACTGACACATAACACAGTCAGAACAGAGGGTCTTCACTATCCATTTAAATTTCAGGGTCTATTAGATTCTATGATATGAATCCCAGCTAGAGTGTATGTCTGTTAAATAAATGGGAAAATTTTGGTTTTCTCACAAAAACCTTCACTGAAAGCCACTTGAAGGTTTGAAAATCCAAATGATAGAATAAATGAGACAAAAAAAGATTGAAAATTAAAAATTAGAATCTTGCAAAATATTCAAAAGAATGAAGGAATGACTGCAAATATTCAAACGAAAGAAAGGAAAAATGAATGATTTTGAAAAAAATTCAAAAGTAATGCGTTTGTATAAAAAAAGACTAAAGAGTTGAAAAAAAAGGAAAAAGAGAAAAGGAAAGTGTCAAAAACAATCAGTGATTAAAATGTTCAAAAAAAAGATTAAATACACATAAAATATTCAAAGCTGAACCAATTGCTGTAAAATACAAAATCAATATTGTATTAACACAAAGTCTATCAATCTATGTATTTGCCTAACTGCCTGCACGCAAATGTCCAAATATCTGCTTAGTAGCCAGTTGATCTGTCTAACTATCTATGTATTTGTCTATCAGCTTACACTGATATCTGTCTATCTATGTGTTTGTCTATCAGCCTACACTGACATCTGTCTAACTATCTATGTATTTGTCTATCAGCTTACACTGCTATCTGACTAAATATCTCTCGGTAGCCAGCTAACCTGCCTATCAGTCTATATATTTGCCTATCAGCCTGCACTATAAATCTGACTAAATATCCGCTCTGTAGTCAGCTAATCTGTCTAATAGTTTATGTCTTTGTCTACACAAGTTTCTGACTAAATATCTACTCAGTAGTCAGCTAATCTGTATAACAGTCTATGTATATTTCTACACCAGTTTCTGACTAAATAAATACTCGGTAGTCAGCTAATCTGTCTAACAGTTTATGTATTTGTCTATCAGTCTACACTGGTACCTGACTAAATATCTGCTCTGTAGTCAGCTAATCTGTCCAACAGTCTATGTATTTGTCTATCAGTCTACACTGGCATCTGACTAAATATCTGCTCTGTAGTCAGCTAATCTGTCCAACAGTCTATGTATTTGTCTATCAGTCTACACTGGTACCTGACTAAATATCTGCTCTGTAGTCAGCTAATCTGTCTAACAGTCTATGTATTTGTCTATCAGTCTACACTGGTATCTGACGAAATATCTGCTCTGTAGTCAGCTAATCTGTCCAACAGTCTATGTATTTGTCTATCAGTCTACATTGGTATCTGACGAAATATCTGCTCTGTAGTCAGCTAATCTGTCTAAAAGGATATGTATTTGTCTATCAGTCTACACTGGCATCTGACTAAATATCTGCTCTGTAGTCAGCTAATCTGTCTAAAAGGATATGTATTTGTCTATCAGTCTACACTGGCATCTGACTAAATATCTGCTCTGTAGTCAGCTAATCTGTCCAACAGTCTATGTATTTGTCTATCAGTCTACACTGGTACCTGACTAAATATCTGCTCTGTAGTCAGCTAATCTGTCCAACAGTCTATGTATTTGTCTATCAGTCTACACTGGTACCTGACTAAATATCTGCTCTGTAGTCAGCTAATCTGTCTAAAAGGATATGTATTTGTCTATCAGTCTACACTGGCATCTGACTAAATATCTGCTCTGTAGTCAGCTAATCTGTCCAACAGTCTATGTATTTGTCTATCAGTCTACACTGGTACCTGACTAAATATCTGCTCTGTAGTCAGCTAATCTGTCCAACAGTCTATGTATTTGTCTATCAGTCTACACTGGCATCTGACTAAATATCTGCTCTGTAGTCAGCTAATCTGTCTAAAAGGATATGTATTTGTCTATCAGTCTACACTGGTATCTGACGAAATATCTGATTGGTAGTCAGCTAATCTGTCTAACAGTCTTTGCATTTGCCTATCAACCTACCCTGGTATCTGACTAAATATTTGCTCAGTAGCTAGCTAATCTGTCTATCAATCTATGTTTTTGTCTATCAGCCTACACTAGAATCTGACTTAATATCTGCTTAGTAGTCAGGTAATCTGTCTAGCAATCTATGTATTTGTCTGTCAGGCTACTCTGGAATCTGACTAAATACATCTACTCAGTAGCCTGTTAATCTGTCTATCAATCTATGCATTTGTCTATCAGCCTACACTGGAATCTGACTAAAATTCTGCTTGATAGCCTGTTAGTCTGCCTATCAATCTATATATATTGACAGCCTAGTGATATGTGAATAAATATCTGTTCAGTAGCCACTTAGTATCATCTATCAATCTACAGTAGAACCTCGATAGCTCGAACACTGATGGCTCATTTACCATGGCTAATTCAAACTTGTTTTTGAGTCCCTAAGAACTTTTTCCAAGAGAACAAATATTTGGGGAAATTTTGTCATTTTATCATGAAAATGTATGTTGAGTGTACTCATTAGAATTGCCTCATCAAGGCAATTCTAATGAGTACACTCAACATACAATTATTATATAGAAGATCAAAAAGATTTCCTTTAATTATTCACCATTTGCTTCCTGACCTAGCACCAGGATTAACCTTCAGTGGCTCGAACTACCCATATCTCAAACAAATTTTTATGTTCCAAAAAAGGTTCGAGCCATTGAAGTTCGACTATTTACTTGTCTATCAGCCTACTCTGAAATCTGACTAAATAGATGCTTAATAGCCTGTTAATCTGTCTGTCAGTCTATATGATTGTATTGACAGCCTAGTGGTATGTGAATAAATATCTGCTCAGTAGCCACTTAGTATCATCTATCAATCTATGTATTTGTCTATAAGCCTACATTGATCTTCTTTCTTATTAGTCTGCTAATCTAAATATTTGTCTGACTATCAACTAAAACATCTGTTTATCAGCCAACATATTTATAGATCAACTTTCTCATCTATCAGCCTACATTTGTGTCAATTAGCCTACACATCTGTCAGTCAGCCTACACAACTGTCAGTCAGCCTACATATCAATTAGCCTACTCATCTGTCAGTTAGCCTACACAACTGTCAGTCAGCCTACATATCAATTAGCCTGCTCATGTCAGTTAGCCTTCACAACTATAAGTCAGCCTACATATCAATTAGCCTACTCATCTGTCAGTTAGCCTACACAACTGTCAGTCAGCCTACTCATCTGTCAGTTAGCCTACACAACTATCAGTCAGCCTACATATCAATTAGCCTACTCATCTGTCAGTTAGCCTACACAACTGTCAGTCAGCCTACATATCAATTAGCCTACTCATCTGTCAGTTAGCCTACACAACTGTCAGTCAGTCTACATATCAATTAGCCTACACATCTGTCAGTCAGCCTACACATGTCAGCAAGCCTAAGCATATGTCAGTCAGTCTACACATCCATCAGTCAGCCTACAGATCTAGTCAGCCTACAGACCTGTCAGTCAGCCCAGTCAGACGAGATTGTATCAACTGCTTAAGTTTAAGTACAATACAATGGTGAAGTGAAGCAGTAAAGTTGAGTATTCCATTATGAAAACGCGCCTATTCAAATATATTGAAAATTTCACCACCCAAAACTGAAAGTTTTCAGATAAAAAATTCTGATGTTTTCATATTTCTGCTCAAAATATATATAGTTGGTACCCATTTGAACTGCCTCACTGAGGCAGTTTTAACAAGTACCCACAATCTATATTTTAGCAGAAATAAGAAAAATAATGTATACATCTGTAAACCCCAGTTTTACTACATGCATGTAAAAGTGGGGGTAAAAGTGGACAAACCACACTATTCAGTAAAACAAGATCGGACAACTGAAGAGGGGTAATTACAGGACATAACTGTGATAATGCTACACATAAATCAAACAAAAGGTACTTATATTCAGTTATATTTGTAATATTTTTTTCTAATTTCTGGATAAAAGCATTCACTAGCGAAAAGTGGACCAGTCATTGATAAAAAAATTATGAGCATAATGAATAAATCATTGTTCAAAGCTTCATAATTAGAGCAAAGGTGAAACAGGATTTAGATACCTAATATCATAATTGAACTGCCAATAATTCCATTTTTGTTGCCATCATGTGCATATGCTGGTGACGTCATATTAAATCATCATGGGGAACAAAATATCTAACCCTTAACCCATTTAAGTCTAGCGTCCCATAAATGGGACCTTTGCAAACAATGTAGACCAGATCAGATGCTGCAGAATGCAGCATCTGATCTGGGTCTACACTGTTTGCATTAAGTACAGGTATTTCCAGAATAAGTAATTCTCCTAAAAATAACCTGACAACCCTTAGAATGGAAATGGGTCTGTTCAAAGAATTATAGTAGAAGAGTCCATTTGGCTTAAATGGGTTAAGCACAAATCAGAACTGCAGCAGATGACACTTTTAAATATCTTTTTTACTATTTTTCATGAACAATGAAATATAACAAGAAATTAGAATGTTATCTGCTGCAAAGTTTGATTGGCGCTTTAACCCTTGTCCTGCTGAATAAATTAAGATGTCATGCCCACTATTAATGTTCAGCCAATCAGATTACTTGATTCGGATTGTTGCTTTAAATTCACATACTTAATGGCAAACAGTGCAGATTCAGATCAGTTGGCTTCTTCAGAAGCCAACTGATCTGGATCTACACTGTTTGCAAAGGCAGGGTATATCCGGGTCCAGCATGACAAGGGTTAAAAGCTAACTTTGTGTGTGTATTATTCAGGTAACTGAAACAAAACAAGATGGCTCCATAATGGCCTCAAACTGAAAATAACAATATTAATGCTCTGGGTAAAAAGTTCAGCAGATGACATTTGAAATGTTTTTCTTATTTTACCCAGAAAACAGGTTGACATTTCATGAAAATTTTCTGGTGACAATTTTTGTGAAATGTCAAATCCTGTTTTCTGGGAAAAATAAGAAAAATATCACCAATTTTTCATCTGCTGAATTAGCCCAGAGAGTGGTAAAGGTTAAACACACAGTACAATAGTGGTAATCCCCAGGCTGGTTGACAGAGTGAGGTGAACCTCAAGAAAGGTATCTTTGGGGCATGCATGGGCACTGAAGGGCCAGATATTCATACACATGCATTCATGTACTCTTCATGACACTGGTGATCCAAATTTATAAAAGATTCAAATAGAATAATCAAAATCACTTCATTTGCCTTTTTTTTGTTTTATAGGACCACAATGTTTTGCTGATCAAAAGTCTTTCTAAAGCAGATCTGGTCAATTTGATATCTACATTTGAAATAAAGTACTTAAATACTGTGCAGACTGATCACGCATTTTCAACACATTTTTGTAGCAAAACAAGAATCTTATTTAGGGCCATGCATCTGAGCAGGCCTTCACTGTTTGCCTAGGGGAATAAATTCTGAGATGGGTTCATTAGAAGGCAAATGACATAAAAAGGAAAATGAAATTAGCAGACTTAATTTTACTGAGTCTAATAATAAACCGTAGTGTAATTTGCTCATGGCTCCTTCTGCCAGCTTATGAAATATTCTATTTTCAGTTTATTCTGAATGCACTTGTTTATCCCAAAGCACTAGAAAGTATATTTATCTTGTCAACAGCTCTGGTTCCCATTCTATACAACACAAATCAGACAAATGGGGGAAACCACCCAACAGGATATTTAAACGAAGAAATATGAAGGTCATCCTCAGCTGCTCATTTTTACATACTTTATTCAAATTCTATCTAGGAGACAGTTTATATGTAAATTTATATTTTCTTTTCTTGGAAAACTAAGAGAAAATACATCAACTATGGAAATGTCCTACTAACTATGGTAAATGTCATACTTTTTTGGCTTACGTTTTGCGTTTTATGCACAGATGTTTCTTAGAATTCCAAGTTGAGTGGCAAAGAGTGTAGCCCCTGATAAGACTGCTCCTTCAGTCTGATCTGGATCTGCACTGTTTGCATATATATGACATTTTATTGCAAACTTTGGAGTTCGAAATGTTAGGACATATACCATACAGCAGGGAAAAATCTACCTAATTGGGCACAGCCAATCAGAGCATAATTTGCTTCATGAAGTCATGAACTCCACGATGTAGTTTTATATTTGTATAAAAAGGTAATTTACTGGGCCCGGTTGTTCAAAGCATTCTTAGCTTAACGAGCTCGTTAAGGGTCATTTCATTAACTGTTTTAGCAGATTCAATATACACGTACAATATTCTGATATTTTTTTGCTGAAAAAATGTGAGTAGCTTTTGCAGTGCAAAAGCTACTCACAATTTTTTCAGCAAAAAATTTCAGCATATTTGCGTATCACTCGATGAAAATTTTAACGAATCGTTAACTAATGACATCGTTAGCTTTGAACAACTGGGCCCTGAATTTTTAAATGTAAAACTGTGATATTGGGCTACTCGTATGTTTTCATAAACATTATGAATGCATTTAAAATGTTTATGTTAAATATTTTTAATGTCATGTTTACTTAACACTTTGTATGCTGGGTAAATAACTGAGCAGACAACATTTTGAAATATTTTTCCTTTTTTTTTTTCCTAGAAAACTAAGGACCTGACATTTCAAGCAAGCTAACTCCTATGGAGACAATTTGCATGAAATGTCAGATATTATTTTCTGGAAAAAATAAGGAAAATATTTCCAATTTTGCCATCTGCTCAAATTTTTACCCAGCATGCAAAGTGTTACCCTGCAAACACACAACATCGCAACAACCTCGCTACCACCTTCCTGCCATGTTGTGGGTGCACTGGGTAACACCTTTGTTAAGGTAATGATCCTTGGAACAATACTGTCCCCATTTCTCTTCTATCAATGAACCAGGCAGGATAGTTTATATTCAAATATTGAGCAGGTAATCATGGACAACCCTCACCAGAAAGCTCAGATATACAGGCTGATACATACTTCTGTTTTGCACAATGCTATAATTCCCCAAAGAGAAAACAATTTTGCAACAAATGCAACCTCACTGCTACTAGATCAACCTATACATTCCCTCAGTCTGGCCACAGTCCCCTTCCCGGGTCATGTCAACTGCTGGTGTAGACACTAATCAGATGATGTTTGCATGGTCTGATTGAGTTCTACACTGGTTACTTGACATCAGCTTGACTCACTTTCATTTTGGGTTGGGGTTGGGGCTCATCAAGTTTCTGGGTGGTTCCCCCAGTATGCCTGAAATAAGGTGACCACTGAAGTGAAAAGGGGTACAATAACAAACATACCTTGGTAAACATTAAAGTCTTAGATAATATAAAAAGATAGAGATTAAAAAAGTCATTGAAACAGATTCAGGGACAAAAAAAGATGTGCATCATATCATATGCAACCACAGAACATGCAACCAATTAACCCTAGTCCTGCTGAACCCGGATATATCCTGCCTTTGCAAACAGTGTAGATCCAGATCAGTTGGCTTCTGAAGAAGCCAACTGATCTGGATCTGCACTGTTTGCCATTATGTATGTTAATTTTTATCAACAAACAGGATCAAGTAATCTGATTGGGTGAAAATTAGGTGGGTGTGGCATCTTAATTTATTCAGCAGGACAAGGGTTAAGATTGAACCCACCTGTCTGGTAAAAGTTTGCTCAGTGTGTAATTAGACAAGCAGAGTTTTTTTTGTTTTTTTTTTCAGGAATAATACAGTGAACCCTCCTTACAGTGACAGCATTTGTTCCCAAAAATGTTGCCATTAAAATGAATTGACTGTTGTAAAGAGTCCTTAATGGACAGAACAATATTTAAGAAAGATCTTGTTTTTTTTTTCTTAGAGGCAATTCTAACAAATATCCAATACATATGTTGCTTGAAGTTTTAATGCCTTATTCTTTCATAATTTCTCATTAGTCATCATCTGAGCGACGGTTTTGTGACATTCAAATTGTCATTATAACGAATGTTGTCATTGTATCCAGTGTTAGTATAAAGAGGGTTGACTGTATTTTTTTTATCGTTTCTTCACAGATACATCCAAATGTCTCAAAAGCATTATCTTATCAACTGCAACCTAGCAAAGTATACTTCTAGACATTTAATTGTATCCAATAAAGAGCATTGCGAAAACACGCCTATTCAAATATATGGAAGATTTAATCTTCAAAAACTAAAAAAAATCAGATGAAACCCCCGAAACTTTTCATATTTCTGCTCAAAACATAGATTGTGGGTACTCGTTAGAACCGCCTCACTGAGGCGGTTCTAACGAGTACCCACAATCTATGTTTTGAGCAAAAATAACAAAAATAATGTCTACCCCTGTAAACCCCAGTTTTACTATATAAAAGTGGGGTTTAAGGGGGTCAATATTATATAGGAATGTTTTCGTGATGGCCTGAAGGTTCAAATAATCAGATCATAGTCTTTTCTGGGCAAACTTCAGATAGCCAACCTCCAATGTTTCTTCAGCTGGATTGTGCAGATGTGCAGACTTGTTGCACCTTAGCAAAGGTACAGTTTATCACATGACAGGTGAATTTTGGGATTTGAGCAAACTCTGACATGACCATACACATAAAAGTTGTTCAAGTATATTGAGGTCTATGACAACTATATATTATGATTTAGTAAACAATGCTATTGTTTATCTCAAATTACTATAAATGACTAGCTTGAAGACTTGTAAGTTGCAAAACTGAAAAAAAATGTATGAAAAAAAACATGAATTAAAACTTTAACCTGCTGAATTTAAATATTGGCAGACAACTTCTTAAAAATATCCTTTGATTTTCCCTAAAACTGGGTTTGACATTCCAAGCTTGGGTTTTGTTTGGAGACATTTTGCATGAAATGTTAACCCCAAGTTTATCAGAATAAGGTAAATGTTCTAAAATAACATACAACAAATTTCCCAACAAAACAAAATAGGCAAACAGTGCAGACCCAGATCAGAGGAGTCTCACCTGGGTCTACACTGTCTGGCATTCAACTAAATTTTTTAAGAAAAAAAAAAAAAAAAAACTGCATAAAAAGCAAAAGTTAGGCCTAAAATGTATGGAACAAAGTGTTTGCAACTCTAGGACATTTACCATTTATTTGTGTTGAGGTTTTACGGTCCAGTCAACCCAATGGGGTCATGTCGAGCACGGTCAGTTTACCTAACCACTCGTTTACTGGGCAGGCTTAGTCCTCTAAACGGTTAACCAATATTGTGCACATTCTTTTGCCAGAAACTGACAACTGCCCTTCTTAATCAGCGGAAGGGAGAGAATATAAAAAGTCATCTGCATATTTAGCCTTCAGCATACCAAAGATTAATATTGAAGAAAGCTGAAGCCAGGAATCAGTCAGATGACATTATGCCATTTACAAAAAACAGCCGAGAGCCAGACCAGACCAGCTTGCATAGTCAGTCTGGCCTTGTCATTAGGAATTTATTTATTTATTTTTTTTTTCAACAATGTTCAATTTTCAGAGAATATCAAATCTCAAACTAATCTGTCTGAACTAAATATAGGTATATTAACAGCCTGGTCAATGTCTCTAAAATATGTACATGGCATTAAACAAGTTCTGCTGGTCCCCAGCATATATAAATAAGATCAAACCTGAACCTACTGAATTAAGGTATTAATAGATGGCATATAAAATTGTTCTTTTTAACACTTAGCATGCTCAGTAAAAAAATTCAGCAGATGCCATTTTGAAATATTTTTCAATTCTTCTTGTCCTGCTGAATAAATTAAGATGCCACACCCACTTCTAATTTTCAGCCAATCAGATTACTTGATCCAGGTTGTGGATACAAATTCACATACTTAATGATAAACAGTGCAGATCCAGATCAACTGGCATCTGAAGAAGCCAAATGATCTGGATCTACAGTGTTTGTAAAGACAGGGTATATCTGGCCTCAGCAGGACAAGGGTTAATGAGCCCACAGAGTGGTAAAGGTTAACTTTCTGCAGAAACAGAGCTAATGACTTCTCAAATCCTTTTTTTTCCTTTAAAAAAATAAATGAAAAATGCCATCTGCTAATTTTGTCTTCAGCATATCAAGAGAAAGTTTTTACCTTTAGTACATTAACTATTGCCATAACCTTCAGAGAACAAACCAATAAAATTACCATTATGTGTATTTGGGTTGTGCCCAAAATGTGTATCTGGGTGGTGTTCTAAATAAGTATTTGGGTGGGTGGTGCCCAAATGTGTATTTCAGACATAATTCACCAAAAAAGCACCAAAAACATAACAACAGTTATTTCCACAATGCACCAAATAACCCTAACACAATAATTCCCACAATGCACCAAATACTAAACATAAATAATTCCCACAATGCAATGAAAATAACACAAATAATTCCCACAATGTACCAAATACATAATGCACCAACAATACATCAATAAACATAACGCCAAGAATTCCCACAATGCATCAATAAACATTACACCAAGAATTCCCACAATTCATCAATAAAAATAGCATAAACTGATAGGACTGCAGGTATATTTTATTTTAAAGATAAAAATATTAGTTATAAATTCTCTTTTTCAGCTGAAAAAGTATTATTTGTTTTAACTCTTTGCATGCTGGGTAATTTTGCATGCCTTTTTTGTCATATGTGGATTTTCTTTTCTTTTTTTAAATTAACTTTTACAAAAAAATCTTTCAGGAATACCATGACAGTGTCAAACAGTTTGGATACAGATCAGGCTCAATGTTATGTCAGGCCAGATCTGGGTCTAAACTGTTTGCAAAGGTTATCAGCAGACAATAAAAGTCACCACTAACTGGGAAAGAGTTAAAGTTTTTCAAAATAGCATGCTGTGAGTACTCACAAGGGATGTCTTACTGTGCTAACTTAAGCTTATATTGATAGATAGGTTTATTTTCATGGTCATACAAGATAAAATAATTGTCTTGCTACCTTCTGTTTTAGAGTTACGAGCTATTATTCCAGTCATGAACTCTAGTGTCTTATTAGATTTATTTTACAGGAAATACTAGTGAGATCCAGGACATGTTTTTGAGAAAATGTAAGAGTATATTCATGAGTACTACAAAATATTTCAGACCATATGAACAACAGATTAAGTAGTAACCACTGAAGTTGTCACTAACAACATCAGCAGACAAGATTCCACAATATTTTTCAGGAAATTAGGCTTGACATTTCATGAGATCACTGACTAGCAGACAATTCATAAAATGTCAAGCCTTATTTTCTTGGACAACTGAACACAACCAGAATTTATCTGCAACAATGCTTAAAGGGAACTTTAAGGGCTCATTCCCTAAATTCTTTAATACGAGGAGGGCTAGTTACCAATTAGGTAAAGGAAAGTATATCAGTTATTCCCCTTTGCAAAATCTGTAACTATGTAGGAAAGATAATGTAACTATGTAGGGAAGATAATGTAACTATGTAGGGAAGCTTATGCATGGAAGATTATTTAACTATGTAGGGAAGATTATGAACCAATCTTTAACTCTTTTCTACCAAGCCCACTTCTAATTGTCAGCCAATCAGATTACTTGATGATGCTGAATAAATTAAGATTCCATGCCCACTTCTAATTGTCAGCCAAAATCAGATTACTTAACCCTTAATGGGCCAAGAAAAACTGCATCTGAAAATGTCGTCTGCTTATGTCGTCTGCTGCATCGTCTTGCAAACTTTTCAAACTTACATTCTGCATATAGGCAAACAGTGTGGACCAGGGCTCTGGAAATTTTGAAATCTGAATGGGTCCAGCCGATGACGATGACGTCATCAATGAGCCCATTTTCAAAAAAATAAATATGTATATATCACCTGTCACGAAAACTAATGACAATTGGCAGTCCTATAACTCCTTTTAAATAATACACCTCAACTCCGTTATATGACGGAAGTCCGGGTATAACGAGCATGATCAAAGCCGGCGTCATCAATAAATACAGTCAGGTATGTAAAAAGAAAGAAAGAAAAAAAAACAAAAACGGTTTTGTTTTATTTCCACCTCCGCAGGTTTTTCCTAAACTATTTATAAACAACTGATTCCCGTCTTGTACAAGCGCGAAGACGGTGGGAAACAGGAGAGACAGAACGAAACGACTTTGATGGACCTAATTAGGTCTAATAAAAAAGGCCTGCGCCACGGGCGGTTTTGCAGTTTTCAATGTTTCAAGATTTGATCAGACTGCTTAAATTTTAAGCACTGACCAATCTTGTCTAGCGCAAGTGGTGCATTACTTAATTTTACCGTGAAATCTACCTTGAATTCTACTCGAGTTTTACGGCAATCAACAACAAAAGAAAAAAAAAAAAAAAAAAGAAGAAGCAATCAATAATACCCAGATCAGACGCCGTTGTATGGGACATCTGATCAGGACATGCACGGTTTGGGAATTCATTTATCGAATCTTGGACCGACAAACCGTGTTGATCAAAACAAAAAAAGAAGAGGAAGAAAACGGGTGCGTTCAAGAGGTGCATTTTTTTATCACTCTAAGTATAGCGACCTTTGATCTTTTGGACACGCCGACCTGGGTGTTTTGCAGTCTCAGTGTATTCACACGTGTCACACAAACGGATTAATTATCAGACTACCGTTACTGAGGATTCGTGTTAATCGCTTGTTTACCGCACAAAGGTCAGTGAAGTGTTGATTTTTTGACAATGTTTGGATAATGACGTAATTAATTTGTGCTGCGGTAGGTTGCCGTTATTCAGCTGTCTCTCCAATATACATGTCAAATGACCGTTTAGAGCCTTTTAACTACCATAATATCGCATTTAAAAGGTGCGCGGACGTTGTCAGTTTGGGAAGACTTGACCTTTTGTGATTTTTTAGACATCATTGATTCGTGAAAATTGGTTGGTTGGGGGAAAAATGGGGTTCAAGGCACAAACCTGTTGGACCGATTTATTAGCGTTTTGGGGTGTTTGAAATCGGTCCAGAATTCTTAATTTCGGTCCAGACCGGCTATTTTTCCGGTTTTCCCGAGCCCTGGTGTGGACCCAGATCAGACTGCTCCTAAAGTTTGCAACAATGACTTTTAAAGTAACCGGCAGAAGACAAAGCAGACGACAATTGTTGTGATTGGCGCTTTAAGGGTTAATCCAGACTGTTGATATAAATTCCTGTACTGAAGGACAAACAGCGTGGATCCAAATCAGTTGGCTTAAAGAAGCCAATTGAAATGGATCTCCACAATTTGCACTGGGTTCAGCAGAATTGAGAGGAATGAAACAGACCTTTCAGAGGGAAGAAATGAATATCGTTTTTTTTACTGTCTGTCTTTTTTTTACCCTCATCATCTGCAGTCCTATCTAATTAACACTCAGCATGCTGGGTAAAAATTTCAGCAGACAATATTTTGAAATATTCCTCTTATTTTTCCTGAAAATAAGGTTTGAATGTTAAATATCTGAGAAAAAAAAAAAATGAGAAAAAAATAACATCAAATGTTTCTCTGCTGAATTTCCCCAGTGAGCAATCAAAGTCAATGTTTTGAAACACACACACACAAAAATGTATAGCTCCAGATAAGGAGAAAACTGGAGAAAATTTTGGATGAAATTTGTTATTTTTGACCAAAAATGTACACTTGGCCTCAGCAATTCCAAAGACTACTGTCAATGAATCTTTTTGTGCAAAAATAACAAAAATCATATTCTGAATGCATACCCCATTATCTGCATCTATAATAAACACTATATAACATTGTATCCCACAATGCACTGCACAACAAAGTATCCCATAATGCATCCAATTTTACCTTGGGCTTTTTTGGGACAGAGTTTGGGTTTGGGCTAATTATATGAACCCTTTGTGCTGCATATGATTTCTGAAATATTAAGAATCAATTAAATATTCTAACAATTTACGAATACTTTTGAATTTATTTTTAAGAATTCTATCGACACGTTAAATCTTTCTGTGTTATGCAGCTATTTTCAGTAATTGAACTGCAAATAGAACTCCTTATACTTTTTGAGTGGTGTCTTAACCTTTAAACTGCCAATCACAACAATTGTCATCTGTTTTGTCATCTGCTTGCAATTTTAAAAGTCATTTTTGCAAACAGTGTGGATCCAGATCAGACTGCTCCTCTAGGAGCAGTCTGATCAGGATCCATACTGTTTGCCTGTATGCAAAAATATGTTTGAAAAGTTTGCAAGAACATTCAGCAGATGACATAAACAGACAACATTTTCAGATGCAAGTTTTCTTGGCATTTGAAGGGTTAAGACAGTCTATATAAACCTGACAGAAATATTCTGATTTCGTGCAAATTGCAACCTTCTGGGAAAAGAAGAAATTTGTCATCTGCAAGTGATAAACAGTTAAGCATGCTCTGAGTCTGGTTAGGGTCTGCAAGTCTGCTTACAAACCGGTGGATATTATTGAATGAATTGTTGAACAATAAAACCCCTGATAAATAGCACTGCCTGATCTGCATCCTGGCTGTTAATATATGGGTTGGGCCATGCTAAAACTTATCTTCAGGCATATGGGGCACAGTGAAGGCCCAGATCATTTGAGCAGTCTGATCAAGGCTTTCACTGTCCACTTACAGAAATATTAAATACCATATTTGACCTAATTACTGCACATGCTCTTGTAAGCGCACAGTCAAACAATTCCGTAGTCTTCAGATTACAGCCAGTGTAATTTTTGTCTACTTCTTTATAAAGGCATATGTTGTGGGTACCCATTTAAATTGCATCAATGTTGTGGGTACCCATTTGAATTGCATTGACTTTTATTGACTATGCTTTATAAAGAAAATCAGAATAAAAACAAAGCACAAAAACATTGCATAAGAATCATTAGATAAGTCCTTCGCTGATCTTTTATTAAGTGTACCCTTAGTATAGGTGGATACATATTTTACCACAAGTTTGCCCAGTAATTATGAAAAACCTGAGCACACGGTGCAGTAATTAGGTACTATAAAATGTATCAATGGGGAGAAAAGGTCCAACTGAGACCTTGTGCATGTGTAGGATGATGTGAATTAGCACATACTGAGCAAGCTTGAAGACACTTTTCACTTGACACGGCCCATATGGTATAGATTTTGTTTGTCTCCCTTTGTCTCATACGCTGATAACTCAAACTTCTGCTTAAGTCAAACTAAATAAAGGACATACTGTAATCAACCTAATTACCGCACATGCTCCTATAAGTGCACAGTCAAGCAATTTAGTAGTCTTTAGATTACAGCTAGTGTACTTTTATCTACTTCTTTATAAAAGTATATGTCATCGGTACTCGTTTGAATTGCCTCGACAAGTCAAGGCAATTCAAACGAGTATCCACAACATATGCTTTTATAAAGAAAATCAGAAAATAATATCGCATAAGCATCATTAAATACACTCCTCATGAAGCTCTGCTGATCTTTCTTCCAAGTGTACCCTTATTAGGTGAATATTTTACTGCAAGTTTTTCAGTAATCTTGAAAAATCTAAGCACACAGTGCAGTAATTAGGTCGAATACAGTATTATTTTAGTTAACTACAGTAAAAATCTCAATGATTCAAGCACTGATGACTCATTTACCGTGGCTAATTTGAACTCGTTTTTGAGTCCCTGGGTAATTCTTCCAAAAACTCTAGAAAACAAATAGTTAGGAAAATTTATGGAATTTTTTCATATTTTAACATGAAAATGTATGTTGTGTGTACTCATTAGAATCAGCTCATTGAGGTGATTCTAATGATTGAGGTGATTCTAATGAGTACACTCTCAACAATACCAATATTTTATAGAAGATGGAAAAGTCATCCCTATATTATTCCCATTTGCCTCCTAACCTGGCGCTATGATTAACCCTCAGTGGCTCAATACCCATATCTAGAGCACTTTTAAATGGTCCCAATGAGGTTAGAGCCACTTAGGGGATAACTGCATTCAAATTTGGCATTTGGGGAGGTAAATCGGCGGTTTTACGGTCGGAAATTTCGTTTTACGGCGACGCGTCAGCGGAGCCGTAAAACGTAATTTGCAACCGTAAAACCGCCGATTTACCTTCCCAAATGACAAATTTGAATGCAGTTATCCCCATTCTAATGCATTTATTCATTTTTTTCTATTGAAAAAATGTACTATTTGCACAAAACGGCAAGTGCTGTGAGCTGCGTAAAACCAAATGCCAGCCAATGAGAAGCGACGTTACGTGATGACGTCGGATTTGCGACAGTATATCGCAGAATATACCGTCGCAAATTTTTGACGTTATCCAATCAGACGTTGCGTTACATACGCGAATGCATTAGAATGAGGTTTGACTATATATGTTTCTTACATATCAACTCTCATATCAAACAACTGTCAAACTTCAATGGCTTGAACATCTTTGGAATCATCAAAATTTGCTCTAGATATTGGCAGTGCCAGCCACTGAGGGTTAATCATGACGCCAGGTCAGGAAGCAAATAGCAATAATTTAGGGAAATCTTTTCCATCTTCTACACGATAATGATATGTTGTGTGTACTTATTAGAGTACAATTTCATGATAAAATGAGAAAATTTCCCTAAATATTTGTTTTCTTGAGTTATCGGAAGAATTTCGTAGGGACTCAAAAATTGGTTCGAATTAGCCATGGTAGACGAGCCATTCATATTCGAGCCATTGAGGTTTGACTGTATTGTTATCTCCAATCAACAATTCTTGTCCCTTGGAGTTTGCGATAATAAGAGTCTACTGTTTATGAGTCATATCAAAGAAAAACGTGTCTTTGGGACATACCGGGACAGTAAAGATCAAGATCAGCCAGCATACCAGTAATATCTAATATGGGCTTTTACTGTTCATCTACATTAATGTTTTCTATTATATCAAATAATTCCGTAAGCCGGACAGTCACTGCACCCATTAGACTGCACATACCATATTAGGCCTAATTACCACACATACCCCTATAAGCACAGTCAAGCAATGTCGTAGTCTTCAGATTACAGCCAGTGTACTGTTTGTCTACTTCTTTATAAAGGCATATGTTGTGGGTACCCATTTGAATTGCATTGACTTGTTGATGTAATTCAAATGAGTACCCACAACATATGCTTTTAAAAAGAAAAAAAAAAAAACCCACAAAATTTTCCATAAACATCATTAGGTAAGTCCTTAACTGATTTTTTTTAAGTGTACCCTTTGTATAAGTGAATACTTATTTTATCACAAGTTATACGATTAATTTTGAAATACCTAAGCGAATGGTGCAGTAATTAGGTGGAATAAAGTATATGCAGATTGACATGCTTTTGCTGTAAGCACATGCCTAACGGAACATTTTCCCAGGGCATGGCTCAAATATACATGTATTACAAAGGTACCTACCCCAGGTGATCGGCTTGTCACAAAAGATGACCAGTTGGTCTCAATATTTTTCTCACGTTTTAATTTATTTGGCTGTGGCCTAGAACCACCGATCTCACTGAAAATACAGAAAAACATTTCTCACTGAAAATACAGAAAAACATTCATTTCACTGAAAAGTTAGAAATACATATCAAGATTCTTGTAAGGTAGTAACCACAATGAGCACTTAAGAATTTCAAAATTACTGGCAAAAAAATGTAAAATATCTTCCTAACAAGGGCACACTTTAAAGGAATATGAGGAGAGGATTTCTTGACTTAATGATGCTATTGTGATATGTGTCCTGATTATAAAAGCACATATTGAGGGTACTCATTTAAATTATCTCGGCAAGTTTATAAAAGCATATGTTAAGCACGGTTACTCATTTTAACTGCTTGTACTTGTAGATGAAATTCAGAGTAGTACCCACAACATTTGTTATTATAAAGAAATAAATAATATAACACATACTGCAATCTGAAGATTATGAAATTGCTTGACTGTGCGCTTATAGGGGTATGTGTGGTAATTAAGTCAAATATGGTACTTTCTTATTTCTGCACAAAAACATATTTAATGGGTACTCATTAGAAGTGCCTCCCTAAGGAGCTTCTAAATGTGTATCACAACATATGCTTTTGTGGAGAATTAAAAGGAATGTCAATATTTTATTGTTTGAAAAACATTTCTTAATCCTTATGCTGAACCCAGATATACCCTGTCTTTGCAAACAGTGTAGATCCAAATCAGTTGGCTTCTGAAGATCTGCACTGTTTGCCATTAAGTATGTGAATTCATAGCAATAATTCAAATCAAGCAATCTGATTGGCTGAAAATTCGATGCAGGCGTGGCATCTTAATCCATTCAGCATGACAATGGTTAACTTGAGGTATGATAAATATGAACGTGAAATATAAGATTTTTTTCCTGATGCAAAATAATTAATTTAAAAACTGAAGCCAGGAAACACAGGGGTGCAATTATTCTTTTTACATGGGTAAAGAGATGTGATTAATTCTGTGTCACAGTTTTGTTGGGAAGTAGGCAGGGTGATGTCCAATTTTTCGGGCAATATAATAACCCTTCACCATTAATGCAGGGACAAACAGAACAAACAACACAAACAGAAAATGAATGCTGCAAACCAATGAAATGTTTGAGAATATAGTCTGCAAGAATCTAATTACATATAATACAGACATGACATGGTATTAAAAGGTACTTAAACTTTTAAATGGGAAAATAATTACTTTTCTCAACATTTGAATTTCTCAAGAAATTAAGAAATAATGGTAAGTTTAAAGTAATATGCACAGTAAGCACTTACCATGTCTAACATTATGGTTTTGATTTAAACAAATTAATTTAAAAAATATTTACATATACAACACATACAAAAAGTACACGTCACAAAAACATATCTATATAATTTTGACCCTCTTAAATCCCACTTTTATTTAGTAAAACTAGGGTTTACAGGGGTATACATTATTTTCTTACTTCTGCTCAGAAACATAGATTGTGGGTACTCATTAGAACTGCCTCAGTGAGGCAGTTCTAATGAGTTCCCACAATCTATGTTTTAAGCAGAAATATGAAAAATATCAGAATTTTTATCTGAAAACTTTCAGTTTTTGGTGGTGAAATTTTCAATATATTTGGATAGGCATGTTTTTGTAATGACAAAAGGATTAGAACAAAAGTATAAGAGCTTACTTAATTAGTTCCTTTCCTAAGATGTGTTTGAAATGTTAGGTCATTTTATTTGAATAAAATTTTATTATACCCTGTAGTATGCTAAGTTTTTCATATAACACATATATTGTATTTACCAGAAATATTCAGACATATTCATAGCTCAAGATAAGATGCATTTTTGCAATCCAAAACATACTGATATTTTCTTATTTCTCCACAAAAACATATGTTGTGGATACTCATAAGAAGTACCTACAACATATGTTTTCATGGAGAAATAAAAAAAATATTAACCTGATACCCATTAACCTGAAATTTAGCATGTTTATTTTTCAACCTACTGATGTGCTTAACCCTTAAACTACTGAACCCTTAAACTGCAAATCACAACAATTGTCATCTGCTTTGTCATCTGCTTGTGATTTAACAAGTCATTTTTGCAAACAGTTTGGACCCAGATCAGACTACTCCTCTAGGAGCAGTCTGATCTAGGTCCACATTGTTAGTCTGTATGCAAAAATAGGTTTGAAAAGTTTGCAAGAATATTCAGCAGATGACATAAACAGATGACATTTTCAGATGCAGGTTTTCTTGGCATTTTAAAGCTTAAGAGTTCCTGGATGAGTGGCAAACAGGATCAGATGCCACATTTTGCTTACTTTTTTTGCTCAAGGCCATAGTTTTTTTTATTTTTAGGTTTACGAGAGCATACCCTATGATTTTAGCCCCTCTGAAAAAATAAAATTTGCATTTCAATTTCTATTTTTATTTCATGTCCCTACACTTCAAATTTAGGGCTGAAATGACAGCTTCTATGGTCTGCACTTTTGTTGTTCGCACATATATTAAGGCGGTTTTCTCAGCGACTCACCATAGATCAAGCACAAGATGCACTACTTTTTTATGGATAGCTCTTCAATGGCGTACTAATATACACACATTAAAATATTAGGTCTACTTTTGTGCGCGGATAAATACGAAATTGAATAGTAGTCGAAGTGACTTTCTCTAAAACAGTGCGTGGCAACGAAGAATGACAGAATGATAGAATCTGTCATTAATAAATATAGTGCAGATCCTGACCAAAGTGGTCCTCATATCATGATACAAGAGATTAGTCTTTTATTTCTCCATTAAAAAGAACATGTTGCTGGTAGAGAAACAACATATATTTTTGTGGAAAAATAAGAATATTTTTTTTTATCTACCATATTCGACTAAAAATTGCAGATACCCCTATAAGGCAACAGTCAAGCAATTCAGTAGTCTTCAGGTTATAGCCAGTGTACTTTTTGTCTATAAAGGCATATATTGTGGGTACCCATCTGAATTGCATCACTTGTCAATGCAATATCAGAAAAAAAAAAAAAAAAAAAAAAAAACAACAACAAAAAAACAAAACAAAGAAAAACATCGCATAAGCATCATTAGATAAGTCCTTCACAGATCTTTTTTTTAAGTGTACCCTTAGTATAGGTGGATACATATTTTACCACAACAAAGTTTTCCAAGTAATTTTGAAAAACCTAAGCACACAGTGTGGTAATATGGTCAAATACAGTTACTCTTCTCTAATTACTGCAGCATGCTTCTCTGAGTATTTCGAGTGACTATAGCAGACGTAACATTTGCTGAATCTACATGGGGATCAACAAGTGCCCTGACCAGTAAATAACAACACACAATTTCATGATTTTTATGAGATAAGCAAGGAAATTTGTTTGCTAATTGGCACGCAAGTATTATTCTTCCTTAAGTATAGACAGTGCATGTAAAAATAACAACAACCAGAACAAAACAAAAGAAAAAAAAAATAAAGAAGTTGAAGTTTATTTTGCACCTGCATACTAAAATGTGAAAACACGCACCAGAAGACTGAAAGTTGTCATCCTTGCTCAATGAAATAAAATAATCAGTGAAGTAAAAGTTTTTAACGCTTAGCACTCTGGGTAAAATTTTCAGCAGATGACATTTTGAAATATTTTTCTTATTTTTCCCAGAAAACAGGATTTGACATTTCATGCAAATTGTCTCCTATGGAGATAATTTGCATTAAATGTCAAATCCTGTTTTCTGGAAAAAATAAGAAAAATATCATCAATCTGTCGTCTGCTGAAAATTCCTAGAGAGTGGTAAAGGTTAACTGTAAAGTTTTACAGTCTGTAGACCTCATTTCGGGTGAATGCTAGGGTGGACATAAGTACATGGATGAATGAAGGAACACATGGAAATTTGCATGCCCAAGTAACACATGCTAATGCAAGGTGTGTTCTTTGTTTCCAAAGGCAATCTTTTTGGCATTTATTTTGCTACACTGCAGTTGGTATTAGTGCCCTGTGGTGGCTGTAGAACGTCTCACCCGTACTTTACCATAGTTCAGATTATATTTCATTTCCTTTGAGATCACTGGGCCCATTGTGGTATATTTGAAAATGGAGTTCTGCTCATGTATACGCTAGAGGATGTAAGCAGTGTTGCAAACTTTTACTGCTTATGAAGAGTCTCAATAAAACAGAGACTTCCATTTTCTAATCTGTAGTATGTTCTTTGTTTCCAAAGGCAATCTTTTTGATGCTTATTTTACTACACTGCAGCTGGTATTAGTGCCGTGTGGCGGTGGTAGAACATCTCCCCATACTTCACCATAGTGCAGATTATATTTCATTTCTTTTGGGATCATTGGGCCCATTGTGGTATATTTGAAAAAGAGGAGTTCTGCTCATGTATACGCTAGAGGGTGTAAGCAGCGTTGCAAACTTCATAACTGCTTATGAAGAGTCTCAGTAAAACCTACTTTTTAATCTGTAATGGGTTTTTTGTTCGCAAAGGCAATCTTTTTGACATTTATTGAAACAAACACATCAGAATCACAAAATATATGTAGGGGATCAAAAACTGCCCTGACCAGATATATGATATATAAAATGGCCCTTCAATGTTGCAAAATTGCAAAACAAAATGAATAAATAAATAAATAAATAAATAAATAAATAAATAAATAAATAAATAAATAAAAACAAAACAAAAACAAAACAAAATAATGCAAGTAACTTGAAACCAACACATCAACATCACAAACCTGTATGGGGATCTAAAACTGAAGAGACCAGACAATTGTTACAGTGCTCCAGCTAGACCTATATAGAGGGGTGGGTTGCCCTCTCCTGCTGTCCCTCTGTCCTTCTTAAGCTGCCCTCTGCTCTATTTCAACTCCAGACATAAAAACCTGTATTTTGGTGAAAATTTCACAAAAACTGGACCAAAATCGAAAAAGCTATCAATATTTAAAGGTCAGTTTTATTTATGTGTATTCTAGTTTGAGGCTATTACTATGGAAACAGATTATATTTTGTAACATGTCTTGTTACTGAGCACATCACATGACACATGGTGCCCTCATTCTTATATGACCATGCACAAAGTGCCCTATCTGGAACCCCTCTGCCCTCAAATCCTAGCTGGAGCACTGACAATGATATATATGAATATACACATTTACTGTTGCAAAATTGTGAAAATAGTAATAAAACAACAACAAAAATAACCCCCAAAAATCCTCCAAAACACCATAATACAAGTGTCTTAAAACAAACACATCAAATATCACAATATGCTACTAAGGGTACATAAAGTACAGTAAATGTCCTAAGCTTCTGAACAATTTTGGCTTAAATTTTGCTTTTTATGCAGTTGTGTTTTAAAATACTTAGTGGAATGGCAAACAGTGTAGACCCTGATCAGACTGCTCCTTCAGGAACAGTCTGATCTGGGTCTGCACTCTTTGCATATGCCATTTTGTCAGCAACTTTGGTATACAAAATTTTAGGACATTTACCGTACTATATTTAATGCTCACATATTCCTGAAAATAAAAATGCGAAACGATAATACCCAGCCCCACTATCGTGTGGCTGGCAGATAACTCTGTCAAAAACAGACAAAATTTGCCCATTAGCAATCCCAAACCAGATGTCCACAATATATGCACATACCAAGTTTAGTGACAACCCATTGATATTTACTCAAGTTAAATTAGTGTCTGGAGATGTAATAATGGATGGAGGGATGTCTGTCAACTGATGGACACATGGATGACCAACGTGAAACCATAATACCCTGCCCTTTTATGTGGTGGAGTATGACAAAAATGTAAATAATCCTAAAGTGATTCCATGCCATTACCAGCTTACCAGTAAAGTAGACCACTATTGTCCATATAGATGTCACTAAATATAGAAATGTATAAACTGGATACTAGAAGAAAACATTTTGCCATATTCAGAATGTCAAGCCTGGGCAAACTGTGTAGACCCTAATCTAACTGCTGCTAGGAGCAGTTTGATCTGGGTCTACAATGTTTGCTGTTCAACTACCACTTTTAGATACATCAAGTATTCAAACAGACTAGTTAGAATTAAAAAAAAAATCATGTAGTGTTATTGCGGTATGGCATACACAGACATCACAGATCACCAATTCAGTATCAAAGCAAAAAAAACCCTAGAGAGCCCCAAATTTTGGCCTAGACTACAGAGGTATTAATGAACAAAACCATATCTGTCTTTGTTAAAAGAGCTCATGAAAAACATACCCAGATAAAGAAATAAATTTACTATTCTGACCTGTATTAAGAGACCACCTACCTTATAAAATCATGGCCCAGTTATTTAAAACATTGTAAACAAGCAAATTCCATGGGGAATTTATGTCCCCCGCCTTATTTTTATTTGAGGTGTTAAAAATGGGTAAGTTAACCAGAGGACCATTGGTCCTGTATCACTTACCTAAGTATTGAAGCAGGAAACCAGTGATAAAAAATAATTTCAGGATTCTGAAGAAACCACATGCATATCTTCAGACCATCCTTAAAGCACCTGTAAAGTTTCAAAAGGATCGGCTTAAAACTGTGGTAGGAGTTACGGGGACAAGGTACCTACTCCATATACGCTTCTGTAGTATTAGAACTCAAAAAATGTCTAAGTTAAAAATGCGAAAAAAGTGAGAAAAAATTAAATCAGGATTCTGTTAAAATTCACATGCATATCTTTAGGCCATCCTAAAAGCCCATGTAAAGTTTCAAAAGGATGGGCCAAAAACTGTGGGAGGAGTTAAGGGGACAAGGTACCTACTCCCTATACACTTCTGTAATATTAGAACTAAAAAAAAGTCTAAGTTAAAAATGTGGAAAAAGTGAGAAAAAATTATTTCAGGATTCTGAAAAATCCACATGCATATCTTAAGGCCATCCTAAAAGCCCATGTAAAGTTTCAAAAGGATCCGCCAAAAACTGTTGGAAGAGTTAAGGGGACAAGGTACCTGCTCCCTATAGACTTCTGTAATATTAGAACTCAAAAAATGTCTAAGTTCAAAATGTGTAAAAAGTGATAAAAAATAATTTTAGGATTCTGAAAAAAACACATGCATATCTTCAGACCATCCTTAAAGCACCTGTAAAGTTTCAAAGGATTGGCTTAAAACTGTGGTAGGAGTTACGGGGACAAGGTACCTACTCCCTGTATTAGAATTCAAAATATGTCTAAGTTAAAAATGCGGAAAAAGTGAGAAAAAATTACTTCAGGATTCTGAAAAAAACACATGCATATCTTCAGGCCATCCTAAAAGCCCATGTAAAGTATCAAAAGGATCCGCCAAAAACTGTGGGAGGAGTTAAGGGGACAAGGTACCTGCACCCTATACACTTCTGTAATATTAGAACTCAAAAAATGTCTAAGTTAAAAATGTGGAAAAAGTAATATAAAATTATTTCAGGATTCTGAAAAATCCACATGCATATCTTAAGGCCATCCTAAAAGCCCATGTAGAGTTTCAAAAGGATCGGCCAAAAACTGTGGGAGGAGTTAAGGGGACAAGGTACCTACTCCCTATAGACTTCTGTAATATTAGAACTCAAAAAATGTCTAAGTTCAAAACGTGTAAAAAGTAATAAAAAATAGTTTCAGGATTCTGAAAAAAAACGCATGCATATCTTCAGACCATCCTTAAAGCCCATGTAAAGTTTCAAAAGGATCTGCCAAAAACTGTGGGAGGAGTTAAGGGGACAAGGTACCTGCTCCCTATACACTTCTATAATATTAGAACTCGAAAAATGTCTAAGTTAAAAATGCGGAAAAAGTAATAAAAAATTATTTCAGGATTCTAAAAAATCCACATGCATATTTCCAGGCCATCCTAAAAGCCCATGTAAAGTTTCAAAAGGATCCGCCAAAAACTGTTGGAGGAGTTAAGGGGACAAGGTACCTACTCCCTATAGACTTCTGTAATATTAGAACTCAAAAAATGGCTAAGTTCAAATGTATAATAAGTAATAAAAAATTAATTCAGGATTCTGAAAAAACCACATGCATATCTTCAGACCATCCTTAAAACACCTGTAAAGTTTCAAAAGGATTGGACAAAAACTGTGGTAGGAGTTAAGGGGACAAAGTACCTACTAAAAAGTCGGAACCACGCACTACGCACCACGGAAAGCCAAAAACAGTGTCCCTCCGCTTTTCTTCGAAAAGGCGGGGGACAACTAATCATGCTGCAAAGCTGATACTTACTAAACATATATAAAAGATACTAAAAACACATATATTTTTTGTGAAAGCAAAAAAAAATAGATCACATTTTGCACATTCCATGTGTTTTATATTTTGGTTTTCTTTTTTTTTTTTTTTATGAAACGCGAGCTAACTTTTTCTTACCATTCCAAGACAGTACCCTATTTACAGGCCTGAGCAAACAGTGTAGATCCAGAAGAAATGCCACAGAATATGGTGTCTCATCAGGGCCTACTCTGCCACTCATTCAGCAATTTTTTAAATAAAACAACAGGTAGTGAATAATACCTCTTCAAACTTTAAACAGGTACGGTTAAAAAATTGATGTGTCCAAATACTGAGGGTATATACTGAATTTCTGTTGTATTTCCTCTTCATTCCTTTGTTCTGCCTTCTTTTATTGATTGTTTTTGCCGAAGTGGTGTTTTGTGTAATACAGTAAACTCTTGTTACAACAACACCATTTGTTCCCAAAGATATTGCCATTAAAAGAAATTTTCTATTATAAAGAGGCCTTAATGGATAGAAAGACCTAGTTTTATTATCATTTTCTCATAGAACATATGTTTTGGATATTTGTTAGAATTGCCTCAGCAAGGCAATTCTAACAAATATCTAAAACATATGTTGATCGGAGTTTTAATGCAATATTCTTGCATAATTTCTTAACTGACATTTCTTCAGTAAAGGTTTCATGACATTCAAATTGTCATTTTAACAAATTTTGTCGAATAGTGCCGGTATAAAGAGGGTTGTCTGTAATTGTTTTATGTAAATAACCCATTTACCAGTGCCAGGCATGTTGGGAAGGTGGCGGGGCTTTTGTCTGTGATTGGCCTTTCCTGGTATCTCCATAATTGATTTTTACATTTTGTTATACAAATATCAATCATTTAAAATGTTTATGCAACAATATTAAATGTGATGTTAACTTCATGATTTTGTTGAGCAAAAAATGGTATGAACTACTGGGTCCATACTTTTTGACTTAATAAGATGGTCTCTTGAAGCAGGTTTTATCTATCTAATCATAAAAGTTCATGGGGAGAAAACTATTATTATTATCTGAACCATCAGCCATTTTGTTATGCCATAACATCACAAAAACATGCCTATATAATTTTTGACCCCCTTAAACCCCACTTTTATATAGTAAAACTGGGGTTTATAGGGGTATACATTTTTTTTCCCTTTTTCTGCATAAAAACACAGATTGTGAGTACTCATTAGAACTGCCTCATCAAGAGGTGGTTCTAATGAGTTCTTACAATCTATGTTTCTGAGCAGAAATATGAAAAATATCAGATTTTTTTTTATCTGAAAATTTTCAGTTTTTGGAGGTGAAATTTTCTGCCTGTATCTGAATAGGCATGTTTTCATAATGAGCAAATTTGAAATCTTCTACACTATTTTTAGTAAGGAACTCACAATAAATTTTGTCCACCCATATATATGTCCCTGCAGAAACACAGTATGATACAGAAACAATATACAATCCATTCTCATTATCTCGAAGTCCAAGGGATTCTCTGAAATACTTCGAGATATCCCTACCTCGAAATATTAGATCAGTAAAATTGAGGGAAAAATAAATTGAACAACCTCATTTCACAAATGAATATGTAATTTGACTTCTGAAGTTAGAGATATATTAAAAATATTGTGGAGAAGAGGAAAAAATGCTGCTTAGGAGCAATTTCTCCTCTTTTCCACAACATTTTGTTAGCTGTTGTTAGATTTCTACATTAAAACAGGGACTAGATTTTCACTTCGACATAAGCAGTTAATTGAGATAAGCGAAGTCGAGATAACATGAGTCAACTGTACAATAAATGACAAACAAAATGATATTAAATGTGAATGAACACACACCTTAAAGGGAAATTGCTCTTAACTAAAAGTATATACCTCCTCATATAGGGCTACTCTGGGAACAAATTCCTTCCTTTTAAAGAAACCCTATTTCAGAAGGAATTCAAATACCTGTTTCTGCTAGAGTGGTCTCCTTTGAAAAAAAAACTTTCAGCTAGAATGTTCCATCTTCGATGCACATCATTGGAATGGAAAAAGATTCAGGCCTTTCCCAGTCAGCATTCTACGTAAATCTATATCGGGCCGTCATCGGCCCGTCAGGGTAGCTGACGGGCCGATGATGGCCCGATGTAGATTTATGTAGAATGCTAGCTGGGTTGCTTTTAGCATATGTGATAAGACCACTTTTATATAACACTGCGGTCAATCTATCAATCTATACATATAAGACATTTTTTTCCAACCAAAATCCATAGACATTTATTCTAATTTCTCCACAAAAACATGTTGTGGGCACTCCCTAGAATCACCTCACTTAGGCTACCATTATGAAAACAAGCCTATTCAAATATACTGAAAATTTTACCACTAAAAAATGAAAATTTTCAGATAAAAAGTTCTGATATTTTTCATGTTTCTGCTCAAAACATAGATTGTGGGTACTCGTTAGAACCGCCTCGTGGAGGTGGTTCTAACAAGTACCCACAATCTATGTTTTGAGCAGAAATAAGAAAAATAGTATATACCCCTGTAAACCCCAGTTTTACTACATAAAAGTGGGGTTTAAGGGGGTCAAAATTATATAGGCAGGTTTTCGTGATGCACAATATATGTGTTTGTGGAAAAATAAGACTGCTACTTATTTGGATATTTCTGTTATATTGGGTTATCATGTGACTCATGTAATTAAATGCCTGTTTCAGTATTATATAAAGGACCAGTTCTGGAAATTCTGGTTTAAAAATATAACCACAGCATTTGTGAAATTATATACAAAAGCTATATGATGCACAAAGCACAAAAAAGGACATTAGCTTGCACATATGAGCAGGCTGATCTGAGCTTTTGTTGTCCACTTATTGAATCAGTTAAAATTTCTATAATAAGCTATTTTACCCACATTTATAATGTAAATATGACCTAGTTAGAATTATAAGAAATCAATTTTGTTTTTGTGAATTTTGTCAATATATGAATGCCAGAGAATCACTCACAAACTTATCATAATGCCCTTTGGACTTTATTCAGTTTTTGAGTGATTTGCCTGTATTTAAACATTGATAAAATCAATAAAAAAGAAATTCATTCTTTTAAGTAGCAGGCCACTTGCAAAAGGTATTAGCCTAAGCCCCATGCAAATAATATAACTGTCAATAGTAGATCATTGGTGAAAGTTGCTTAATTTCCCATTATGGCCATTTTCCTATATAACCTACACCTGTTTGTTCTGATACAAAATTACTGTTTAATTAACAAGATTTTTGCTTTTATTCCAGCAACAGTACAGTGTCATAAAGAGATAGTGGTGTATATCGAAATACAATTATTTAATGAAAAGAACTTTGTTGAAGTTTATGTTGCACCTGTGTAATAAAATGTGAAACAAGCACCGAAGAAGTAAAAATTGTCATCCTTGTTTAGCTCAGTGAGCTAAAACTATCAGTGAAGAGAAACAAACTTGCAGGCCTAATTTAAGTCACCCATACTAACACAGGTGCAACAAAAAATGCACCCATTATATGCTTTGAATTAACTCTAGTCCTGCTGAACCTTGATATGTCCTGCCTTTGCAAACTGTGTAGATCCAGATCAGTTGGCTTCTGAAGAAGCCAACTGATCTGGATCTACACAGTTTGCCATTAAGTATGTGAATTCATATCAACAATCTGGATCAAGTAATCTGATTGGCTAAAAATTAGAAATGGGAGTGGCGTCTTAATTTATTCAGCATGACAAGGGTTAATCCTACAAAGGATCTAAGATTCAGAGGGAAAGATTGAAACTTACGTCAAACTCCAACAAGAAGTTATCGGTGACATGGCAGACGGAGGATCAGTACTCATAGCTTCTAGGATCCAATGTAGTACACACAGTTGGCGAAACAGTGCATCTCTGAAATTAATAAGTGAGATCTCTTTACAACTGCCAGCACTGGGAGGAATAGAGTTTATTTATTCTCCTATTTTAAATATGGAATTTATAAACCGAGGGAGGTAAAAAAATCCGATAAAGAAACAAGTGCGAAGCACTCGTTTCTTTATCAGATTTTTTTTACCTCCCTAGGTTTATAAATCCCATATTTAAAATAGGAGAAATGAATAAACTGTATATTACATGCATTTCGCCACAATAGTGTACACCATTTAAGAGGCTTTTGTGGCAAGTCTAGTCTGCCAGTTTGTTTACGCTGTCATTTCTATTTTGGGTTGGCGTAGTAATAAATAATATTTTTAGGATAGCTTTTGTTTTTATCCTAAATGATATTGACAGCAGGGTCAAAATCTAGGCTGTTCATATGTTACAAAAAACAAAAGTAGTTCCGGTTAAAGAGATTTACTTCCCCGGCTAAGAGGATATATTTCTTCTAAGAAAACAAGGAAAATACCAGTTTTATGTCTGGTAGAAATCATGGTATTTCTTAGTTATGCATGTACTATTAATCATTATCATGTTATATTTACAGTGCAATCTGTGTACTATGCTATGGAATGATAGAGCTTTTTCAGCATCTGGCTTAATATGAACAGAAATCATAGGGAAAATATATAACATTTGGGAGTCATAACAGCCAAAACAGAATTATTTCGATGAGCAGGTTATAATGAGATTTTCAAGGACAGATTTCATCTTTCATTTTTCTTAACTATCACTATCCAGTGTCAGTTGCTTTCACCACCACTGAATATGCTTCCAAACAATGTAGTGCAACCTATACACAAGTTTTGCTTCATGTAAAAATGGATTTAGTCAAATCATATTTATTTGATATTTAAGAGCATTATTTCTGGAATTTTGAAA
Source organism: Anodontia alba (assembly GCA_964016985.1). NCBI lineage: Eukaryota > Metazoa > Mollusca > Bivalvia > Lucinida > Lucinidae > Anodontia > Anodontia alba. The sequence continues at coordinate 71,220,458 of OZ024835.1, forward strand.
GTAGTGTTAGATAAATATGGAAAAAATCAGGAAGAAAAAATGTCTAGTCTAAGTAACTAATGCTTAACCAATGGATGTTCCATTGTCTCTATGTAAATAAAACTAAGGTTAAATCTCAATAACCGAAAATTATACCATAGCTGGACCATGGGATAATTTTCATATTTGAAAATTAACCCATGGTTTATTTATAGATCTCACAGGTGTACTTTAGAATGACTGTCAACTCATCAGTGCACCTTAACCTTTTTCACTCTCTGGGCTAATTCCGCAGGCGATGACAAGTTGATATTTTCCCCCAAAAAAAACAGGTTTTTGTTTTCTGGGAAAAATATTTCAAAATAATATGTTGAATTTGTTTCAGCAGACATTTTGAACATTTTCATATTTTTTCCTAGAAAACAGAATTTGACATTTCATGCAAATTGTCTCCAAATGTCAAATGCTTATTGGAAAAAAATAAACTATCACCAATATTTTGTCTGCTGAAAATGTCCAGAGTGCTAACCATCAATTTTCAGCAGATGACATTTTTAAATAATTTTCTTATTTTTTTCACCATTAACTGGATTGACATTTCATGTACATTGTCTCAACTAGAGACAGTTTGCATGAAATGTCAAATTCTGTTGGCTGGAAAAACTAAGAAAGTATCATCAAATATATTGTCTGCTGATATTATCCAGAGAGTGGTAAAGGTTAGAAGAACTTCAAATTTACTTCTGCACTAAGCAACTTTCTATTTAAAAATGACATTTTTTGTTGAATAAAACACATGAAACCAGACAGTCTGTCTGGAGTATATTATAATGACCAAAGCTACAGCTGACCAACCAGATTGCAACAAAGTTTGACCAAATTAAGATGCTGATGTAATTTCTTTTGATTGACAAGATTGCAACCAATCAGATTTTAGCAGTAGTGCCTAAGTTTGTTTAATTCAAAAAAGGTGGGGTGTTGCATCTTTTTTAGTACACAAGGTCAATTGGTACAGCATTTCATCAGACTGCCTGTTACCACTTTACCATAAAAATATAAAAAAAAAGAGAAATAAAAGAAAAACAGTAGAAAAAAGATATACTAAATAAATAAAAGTATAGTTTTTGTAAGAAAAAAACAAACAAAAACAGTCCCATACATTGGTTAAAACAGATAAACCATGTTATTGTCTTGGTTTTGGGAATACTGTAAATTATATCATAATTTGGTGAATTTTCACTGTCTGACCCAAACTCGGCTCTGCCTCGTTTGGGGTCAGACAGTGAAAGGTCACCAAACTATGGTATAATTTACAGTATACCCAAAACCTCGACAATAACCATGGTTTATCTATAACATATGCATGAGGAAAATGTAAACAAACAGGACTAATTATGATATATCAATATGCAATCATTGTTGCTACTCATGAAATTTCTGCCAAAGAAGGCATACTTCTTGCCAGTGTTGGCTTCTGCAAAAAATCTTGCAAGGTCTTGAAATCTTAATTTCAGTGCCTTTAGAAGGTTGATTTACTTGGGTGTTACATCACTTTGAACACTTCTTCAGTCATATTGCACCCATGTTTAGATGCGACTCATTTTTCTTATCAATCCATGATAAAATATGTTGTGGGTATTCATTAGAAGTGCCTCAGCAAGGCATTTCTGACCGGTACCCACAATGTATATTTTTGTGGATAAATAAGAAAAAATATCACATATTTACAGTCAAACTTATATGGCTCAAACATCTTTGGGACCATAGAAAATTGTTCGAGACATGGGTAGTTCGAGCCACTGAGGGTTAATCATGGTGCCCGATCAGGAAGCAAATAGTGATAATTTAGGTAATTTTTTCTGGATTTTCTACACAATAATTGTACGTTGAGTGTACTCATTAGAATTGCCTTGATGAGGCGATTCTAATGAGTACACACAACATACAATACCATGATAAAATTAAAAAAAAAAACCCTAAATATTTGTTTTCTTCAGCTATTGGAAAGATTTTGTAGGGACAGAAAAAAGAGTTTGAATCATCCATGGTAAATGAGCCATCCGTGTTCGAGCCATTGAGGTTATACTGTATGTTTGAACAACTGGGACCTAGAGCTCATACCTTGATATGTCCAATTCCTCTTCTCCTTCTTCTGTTTCTTTTACGGACAAATTTGCCGACAAGTTCGTGTGCTGTGGTGTATACGGCCTTGGAGTCTGCTGCTTCTTCTTTCGTACACTTTCTGGGCGGGAATAAGCCGTCATTTCTGAGGTCACTGCTGCTGACCTTGACCTGTGCCATTCTTCATCATCCTCTGCTCGAGCCATTCTGTAAAGATCATATTAATTTCAATTACACTGCAACATTTGATATCAAGAAGTTTTTCGAAAATATCAAGAAGTTTTTAAAGGATACGTTTTAACCCTTTTAGTTTAGGGTTAGGGTTAGGGTTAGGGTTAGGGTTAGGGTTAGGGTGAACCCTAACCCTAACCCTAACCCTAACCCTAACCCTTTTAGTTTACACTCCATTATATTATCATGGTTTGAGAAATGTTGTATAACGATTCAATTAACCCATTGTAGTCTGGAAACCCTAAAAGGGAAACTGACAAACAGTGGCGACCAAGATCAGAACCCACAGAATGTGACATTTGAGCAGGGTCTCCACTGTTTGCAAATAGTTCAGCAATATTTCTCCAGAAATCACAAATGGGTGGTTATGCATAAGATCTAAATAAATAAAAACAAAACTTACAGCTCTAATGTGTAACCACCCATTTTCGCCCCTTCCCGTGGTGATTTCTCAACAATGCTGCATTAACAACCAAATATTCTTAACACAAATAACCATGTGTGTCCATCATGTGTGCGTTATGAAATGCTGAACTTCTAGCAAAGCCCAAAATTAAAGGATAGTACAATAAACACCACAAATTTCCTTGTATTTCCTTGTGTTTTCTATAGCTTTCGGTACACCTTCAGCACATGAAAGATAATTCAGCCAATATGCATGAAGAAGAAGGTCAGAGATTTACTCCACAGATGCTGATATCAATGGGCTGTTGAATGTAATTACCCATTTTAAAAAAAAAAAAAAAAAAAAAAAAATTCCTCAAAACATTTATATCGTTCATGAAACACAGAAAATGCAAAGTTTGTTTATTTTTTGAGTCATCAAATGCCTAACCAATGCTGCCCTAATTGTTTCACGTTCTTAACCAAGGGTTAAGCATTCTTTTGTTTTGTAGGCATGATTAATAGTGTATAAAGAATAATGGCCATCATTTTAAGGACCCTATTTACCCTAAGTATTGGGACAGCTTATCTACTTACCATACTTGTCCTAAAATTTGAAATAGTCCATTCTACTACCTCTTGATGTGTCTAAAATATTGCTGTATGAGTGTATGTTGGGCAAACATTGTAGACTCTGATCAGATGCTGAAATTCTGTGGCATCTGATCTGGGTCTACACTGTTTGCAAAGGCCTATCTGTCCTAGTTCTTAGGATTATTATGGTATGCCACAGCTAGGAATATTGTTAGAAACATAGAGCTCAGAGTTCAACTCTACAATCTTCCAAATACAAAGCTGACACTCCACAGACAATTATTACAATGTACGCAAGCTGGTCAGGTTGTTACTAATAGTATAGTTTCTAAAAGAAAATCACAACATACTGTATATATTCTAATATAAGCCCTGAGGTATTGCAATTCATTACTGCTAAAATGGCAGCATGGAGTCAGAATTTGGACTTTAACTAAGATATTTTGATGGTCTTCTATCAATTTTGTATGTGTTTGGTAAAGCTTTTCTCCTAGAAAAGTAGGAGGGGGCATTTATTAGAGATGGTGCTTATATTAGAATAAATATGGTAAACAGCTATCCCTACACCTTCAATAACCACAGCAAAAAAATGACTTTCTGAAAGATGTCGAAACCACAGTAATTAAGTTTATACAAAATATTAATCCTGGCCCTGCTGAACCCAGATATGCCCTGCCTTTGCAAACAGTGTAGATCCAGATCAGCTGGCTTCTTCAGAAAGTTGGCTTCTTCAGAAGCCAACTGATCTGGATCTGCACTATTTGATATTAACTATGTGAACTTGTATCAACAACCTGGATCAAGTAATCTGACTGGCTAAAAATTAGAAGTGGGTGTGGCATCTTAATTTATTCAGCATGGCAAGGGTTAATTAATCATACACATTATTAAACACATTCAAAGCTTTTGCACTGACAGAGGCATTTTAAAATGGGCTTCAAAGTGTACTGAAACAATCTCTATCCACATAAAAAACATACTTGTGACATGTTATGCATAAGATTTTCTAAATCAGCACGATACAGTGGGAGAAAATGTACCTCACCTGGGTCTGACCGTCATTACTGATATTTTTCTTATTTCTTCGCAAAAACATATGTTGTGGGTACTCATCAGAAGTGCCTCACCAATAATGTGTTTTTGTGGACAAATAAGACAAATAATTATCTGGATACTCAACCTATCTGAAGATATGACCTTACCATAACATCTGTGCCAAGCAAAGACACAGATCAGCTTGTACACTGTATTGTCTGATCAGTGTCTTTGTTTGGCATTCTGTGGCTAGTCAAGGATGCCAGATTTTCTTTTGGTGGATAGCAAATACTCAGATGAGACTGTACAGGTGCTATGCTGTAAGATACATTTTCTGATGTAGCAGCCAATATATGCAAATTTAGAAGGTTAGAGGTCAGACAAGCAGATTCTGGAACATTGAAGATCCTGATAGGCTGTCTGATCTTGGCATTCTCTGTTCCAATACCCAGCAGGCACATGACGTAAATATAACATCGCCTCAACGTCGATGCAACGTCATGACGTTGCATCGACGTTGAGGCGACATTATATTTACGTCATGTGCCCGCTGGGTATGTACCAAGGAAGCTTTTATGCAGCAAAGCTAATTGAAGAGACATCCAACTACATAATAACCTCTTTATAACACTTTTACTCGTGTCCAAAACAAAAATCACTTTCTCTAGCAAATTTGTATGAAAATATAAAATGTATAGATTATATATGATAAAGGCCATATATGGCCATTTTTCTATATAAGCTACACATTTTTACTTGGATACACCATTTTTGGGCTTCATCTCTAAAACAGGGTTATAGCCAAAACCCTTCTATCATGTTCAGTGTTATATCCAGCCCCTGATATAATGAACTGTGTTATATACAAATCCCTGCTATAATGAACTGTTTGTTATATCCAGGCCCCTGCTATAATGAACTGTGTTATATCCAGCTCCCTGCTATAATGAACTGAGTTATATACAAACCCTATGCTATAATGAACTGAATTATATACAAAGCTCTGCTATAATGAACTGTGTTATATATAAACCCCTGCTGTAATGAACTGTGTTATATCCAAGCATCTCAACAATGAACTGTGTTATATCCAGGCCCCTGTTATAATAAACCATTATATCCAAACCCCTGCTATAATGAACTGTATGATATCCAAATCCCTGCTACAATGAACTGTTAAAGCCAATCCCCTGCTGTAATGAACAATGTTATATCCAAACCCCTGCAATAATGAAGTGTATTTTATTCAAACCCCTGCTATAATAAAGTGTTTTATACCCAAGCATCTGCTATAATGAACATTGTTATATACAAATCCCTCTTTTAATGAGCAGTGTTATATCCAAACCCCTGCTATGATCAGTTGTGTGATATCCAAACCCTTGCTATAATGAATGTGTAATATCTCAACCCCTGCTATGATTTACTGTGTTATATCCAAACCCCTGTTTTAATAAACTGTTATATCCAAACCCCTGCTATAATGAATTATGTTACAGCTAAACCCCTGGGCCCAGTTGTTCAAAGCTAACGATGTCGTTAGTTAACGATTTGTTAAAATTTTAATTGAATGATACGCAAATATGCTGAAATTTTTTGCTGAAAAAATGTGAGTAGCTTTTGCAGTGCAAAAGCTACTCACATGTTTTCAGCAAAAAATATCAGAATATTGTATATTGAATTCGCTTGAACAGTTAACGAAATGACCTTTAACGAGCTCGTTAAGCTAACGACACTTTGAACAACTGGGCCCTGGTATAATTAACTGTGTTATAAAGAGGTTTTTGCATACTTACTTCTTCTTGACTGGCTCATCATACATTGCTCTTGAAAACATATCATAACATGGCAGTGATTCATGTGTTCTCATTTTTCACTTTTTTTTTTAAATCCTAACAACAATGTGCTCCAAAATCAAAAACAGTTTATGCAATCATTAAAATGCTTTATGATTTATTTAATACTTGAATTTAAGACATTTTCAGGGTGATTATTTTTGCAATCCTGCAGAGCTTGGAAGGTTGAAAACAAAGTTTACATTATAACTTCTCACTCTAATACCATGTTCTACAGATACATCTAGAGCACATGCTTTTGTTGTTGTTATTTTTGTTTGTTTGTTTGTTTTTTCTACAATTTTTTGATAAAATAAAGAATCAGACTTTCATCAACCAGGATTATAAAATTTTTCCTGTAATGACATCAACTTTACTTAAGCCATTGAAGTTTGTGTTATACACAATGAAGTACATTTGAGCCAGTGCAGGACAAAACCTAAAATACGACTTGTGTGACCAATGAAAGAACAGCCTTGGCATCGGCCCAGTCTTATCAGAGTCTTTGCTGTGCACTCAATGGGTAGCTAAGGACGCAAGCTTTCTTCATGCAACTAGCAAAGATTTTGATCAGACTGGGCAGATTCTCAGGCTGATCTCAGTCTTCACTGGCTGCACTGCTCATATAAAAATTATGATAGTTTAGATACACTATATACAACTTCATTTCAAACAACTTCATTTCAAAAACTCTGTGTGTGTGTGTGTGTGTGCGCGTGCATGTGTGCATGCACGTGTGTGTGTGTGTGTGTGTGTGTGTGTGTGTGTGTGTGTGTGTGTGTGTGTGTGTGTGTGTGTGTGTGTGTGGAAAAAATGTGAAATGACAACTTTCCCACAGTATATATAGCCAATATATGAAATTTAAACAGAAGGACTGTGTGTTATGCTGAATATATTTTGTAAAGGAAAAAACACACATCTGTGAACAAAAGGTATCTTCAAACAAAATATCCCAACACTAAGTATATTTAGACTAAGTAATCTAAAACATTGAAACATGCTACCAATACTCCAAATATTTTCAGTGCTCAACAGAGTTACTCAGCAATTATAGATAGAACCACTGCTTCAGATAAGATATTTCCTTTCAACCAAACAATATTGGTACTTTTCTTATGTCAAATTGAAAATTCTGGTCCCTTGGAGTTTGCGATAATGGAAGTTGATTGTACAGCCATTACTCCAGGTAAGACAATTCCTTTCAACCAAAAAAAAAAAAAAAAAAAAAAGATATTTCTCCAGGAAAACATATGGCGTGGATACCACGCCATATTTTTTTCCTGGAGAAATATCTTTTTTTTTTTTTTTTTTTTTTTTTGGAAGTGCCTATGAGTACCCACAATATAAGTTTTTGTAACAGAATAAGGAAACTTTTATCTGGATACTGGAACAGTGGAAATTTGTTCTAGACATGGGTAGTTTGAGCCACTGAGGGCTTATCATAGCACCAGCTCAGATGAAAAATGGAGATAATTTAGGGATGCCCTTTTTGATCTCCTATAAAACATTGTCATGTTGAGTGTACTCATTAGAATCACCTTGATATGGCAATTCTAACAAGTACAGGCAACATACATTTTCATGATAAAATAAGAAAATTTCCCTAAAATATCCCTAAATATTTGTTTTCTTGTGCTATGGACAGAATTTCCTTTGGACTCAAAAATGGGTTCAAATCATCCGCAGTAAACCGGCCATCCATGTTCGAGTCATTGAGGTTTTACCGTAAGTAAAAAAGAACATACCCAGAAAATGTTATTATTTCTGTTTCTCTCTCTGGGCTGTGGTCAGATGCTGTTTCATCATCAACAATTCCCAATTCTTCATCCGTGTCACCACCTGGGACTTGTGTCAGGAAGGTAGGTGGGGCTAGTGGTACCATGTAACTATTAGGGTTGGAAAGGAAAAAATTAATATACTATATGCTAAGTACTCAGACAGACATGCATGAGCAAACACTGGAGATCCAGATAACACTGCTTTTATCAAGTATAAGAAATCAAACTGTTTCTCAAGGAGAAACTGTGCATTGCTCTCAAGGTTCATTTCTTTTAAAAAATATTCTGTAGTTGCTAAGAAACTCGTGATGCAAAAAGGATTACAATAAATTTCATAGCTTAGATAAGATGCTTTTTTCAACAAAAAAGTATTTATATTTTTCTTATTTCTCCACAAAAACATATGTTGTGGGTACCCATTAGAAGTGCCTCAATGAGGCACTTCTAAAGAGTACCCACAAAATATGTTTATGTGAAGAAATGAGAGAAATACTTACCTACCTACTCTTATCTAGACATATTGATTACATACTTATGTCAGCAAACCAATGTTTTTCTGTACTTCAATATAAAGGGAAAATGATGGCTTTCGAGGAAGAACACTAATAAAATTGTTTTATTTGGTCCTTCTGAAAACTTGGTCAACCTTTTTAGAGCAGATCCCTTGTCAAGTGACTGGTGTGCAGAATTAAGAGCAAAAGGAAGTCACAGAACTTAACTAAGCCAATTTACTCTAAATACTGGACATCTTAACTTCTTATTTTACTTATCCTAAAATTTCAAGAAATCTATTTCTATATCTTATGATGTGTCTCAAGTTAACCTTTGTCCCGCTGAACATGGATATGCCCTGCCTTTGCAAACAGTGTAGATCCAGATGGAAGCCAACTGATCTGGATCTGCACTATCTGTCATTAAGTGTGTGAATTTGTAGCGACAACCTGGACCAAGTAATTTGATTGGTTGAAAATCAGAAGTTGGTGTGGCATGTCTTTAAAATGGCAATAGAATGGCTAATAGTTTAGACACAAATCAAACACTGCTCCTTGATCTGTGTCTACACTGCTTGCCCAAGCCTGTTGGGTAAATGTAAGAGACATACTTTGTGAGATCAACATCATTTTCTAGTTCATCATCAGTTTCATCTTCACTCTCTGTCTTTGGTGGCTGAAACTCATTTCTCTGGAGCTCACGCTTCTTCCTTAATTCTAATTCAGAAGCTGCTTTCTGAAACATAAGCAGAAGTTGTTTCTTATAACTTAACAAATTATATACTTTGGGTGTATGGAAAGAAATGCTCTTGTGCAATGTATAGTAATAAGTGGAATTAAATTTATGTGCTAGCGTTCAACTTTGGAACCTCCAAAATGTGCTTGCACAAAGTTAGGCTCTCTCCCTTTTGAGTAGCTGATTTAATAAACAAAACAGTTTCATAAGTTATTTCTAAGGCTTTAATCACTATTTGGGCCAAGCCATGCAAAACGTCTTTGAGTATATGAAGATAGTGAAGCCCAGATCAGTTGCACATTTATGCAGACTGATCAGGGCTTTCACTTTCCACTCACAGAATAATTGGATACTACAGAATGTATAAATAGACAGCAAATTATACATGTGCAGGATGAATCTAAATCTGTGCATTTTGCCCATGCTCGAAGACATATTTTAGCTTGGCACAGCCCATTTTATATAGTACAAAAACTAAAAGTCAGAATATGGTGATGCTTTCAAGAAACTGATTCCTAAGGCCTTAGATTTTTATTTTATAAAAACAAACTTATGGATATGAAGGAAGGATATCAAAAAGTAAGTGACAGACTCCTCAGTCAATGAAATCAAAATACAGTCGACTCTCGTTATCTCGACCTCCCTTATCTCAAATAACCCCTTACCTCGAAGTGAAAATCTTGTCCCTGTTTTAACATGGAAATCTCACAATAGGTAACAAAATATTGTGGAAAAGAGGAGAAATTGCCTCTTTTCCACAATATTTTCAATATATCTCTAACATCAGGAGTCAAATTACATATTCATTTGTTAACTGTGGCTGTTCCGATTTATTGTTTTCCCTAATTCCGCAAATCTGATATGTCGAGGTATAGATATCTCGAAGAATTTCAGAGAGTCCCTTGGACTTCGAGATAACGAGAGTCGACTGTAGCTGTGAGCTAAAATGCTTGTAAAACATTGTAGATTTATACTCAAAAGACGATTTTTTAAGGATTTAAAATGTATGGTAAGTTCTATGAAGCAATAACAAAACACTTTGGCCTCAATGGAGCAGTTTGATCTAGGTTTACAAGTTTGACATTCAGACATTCAATCCAAAATTATTGATTTTTTTCTTAATTTTACATGAAAACTTATATTGTGGGTACTTCTTTCAATCCAATTAAAGTATTGACATTTTTCTTATTTCTACACAAAAACATATGTTGTGTATACTCATTAGAAGCCCCTTGGCTCATCCAGCAATTTTAGACACAACACCAGGTAGTAAATTCTATTTGTTCAAATTTTAGATCAAGTATGGTAACATTACGAAAACACGCCTATTCAAATATATTGAAAATTTTACAACCAAAAACTGGCAAATTTTCAGATAAAAAATTTCTAATATTTTTCATATTTCTGCTCAAAACATAGATTGTGGGTACTCGTTAGAACTGCCTCACCAAGGCAGTTCTAACAAGTACCCACAATCTATGTTTTTGAGCAGAAATAAGAAAATAATGTATACCCCTGTAAACCCCAGTTTTACTATATAAAACTGGGGTTTAAGGGGGTCAAAATATTATAGGCGTGTTTTCGTGATGAGGAGTTGAGATGTTGGAATATTTAGGGTATGTACAGTACTTTTCTTATTTCTCCGTGAAAACATATGAATACTCATCAGAATCAAATCCAATGAATCCATCAACATATGTTCTTGAAAGAAATAAGAAAACTATTTATTAAAGTACCCCTCTCTCATTTTGAGCTATGCTGGTACTTGAAATGTTAACGCTTAGCACTCTGGGTAAAATTTTCTGCATTCGACATACTGAAATATTTTTCTTATTTTTCCCAGAAAACAGGATTTGGTATTTCGTGCAACTTGTCTAAAATGGGGACAATTTGCATAAAATATCAAATCTTGTTGTCTGGGAAAGATAAGAAAAAAATCACTTATTTGTTGTCTGCTGAATTAGCCTGGAGAGTGGTAAAGATCAATCTTATACCAAGAAGTACTTTTGATTTTATAAAGTGCAGTCACATGTAAGTCATATCATAATATAAGCACAAACTCTTTACCTCTTAATCATGTCAAATTTTCTGTAATTACCTTAACTCTGGTCCTGCTGGTCCAAGATATGCCCTTCTTTGCAAACAGTATAGATCCAGATCAGCTAGCTTCTGAAGAAGCCAACTGATCTGGATCTGCACTGTTTGCCATTCAAAATGTGAATTTGTACCAACAACCCAGATCAAGTAATCTGATTGGCTGACAATTAGAAGTAGGTGTGGCATCTTAATTTATTCAGCATGACAAGGGTTAAATATTAGACAGATTAACTCTCTACCAGACTAATCCTAAAATTTTTAGAATTAGTCTGCTAGGGAGTTAATCTATCTAATATTTAGCTTTTGTCATGCTGAATAAAGTAAGATGCCACACCTACTTCTAATTGTCAGCCAATCAGATGAACAGACCTTGTGCAGTATGATCTGGAACTACCATATTTACCATAAGTATTGGGACACCTTTATTCCTTACCATACTTATTCAAAAATTTGAAAAAGTCTTTCTACCACCTGTTGATATGTCTAAAATAGAGCTGGGTGAGTGGCAAACACTGTACGTAGACCCTAATCAGATGCCACATTTTGTGGCATCTGATATGGGTCTACACAGTTTGCTCAGGCCGTCTGTACCAATGTTTAGGGTTATTATGGTAAGATGTTTGTTGAAACATCTGTATTCATAATTATGATACCTTCAACAGTGAAAATGTTTGTTGGCAAGCTTACTACTTTACACAGAAGAGAATCTGTGAAATACGTTCTATTAAAATCACACGCTATACTTCCATACATAGGTCTAAATAAGTGGAGTCTCAAAATAAATAGTGTATTTGGTTGTTTTGATTGATTACGGAGAAATAATTCACTAGTGTAGAATTCTAAGGCTTGCGAGTAAAAAAGGAGTGAGCGAACAAGTTTTTTACAAGCAAACCTTAGAACACAAGTCAATTATTTCTCCGTAATCGAGCAAAACAACCAAATAAACTGTTTATTACATTTTTATCCATGTTTTACCTTTGATTTTTTACATTCAGCCATTATGATTTCCTACCAAAATAGTTAAGGTCAGTGCATAAATTTCAAGAGGGATGGTTTAGTTTGAAAATCAGTCGCCATCTTCGCCATCTTGTTTTCACTTTAATGCAAAAATCACCCTGTGCTTGAAATACAGACACAAAAATGTCACGAAGTTTGAACTGGATTATCATGAAAATCATACTTTATCATTTGTGTTGAAGGTCTTACCTCAAAAACGCCAACTGGACGTTAAAATTGCAATCTGATTTCCATGATTTTATCAAATTTTCCGCGAAACGTCAACTATTGTTATTGTTGTTACCAGCAACGTCAGCAATGTCGCTAGGCAATTATGACATCAGAACGTTTGAAATGAAATAATTCACTCGGTGAATTATCGATTATAATTCACTGATAAATCTCAGTAAATCACTGCCGAAAATGTAATAAATATTTATTCATATTTCTTCATGAAAACAGGAGAGCTGCATCTAATGAGTACCAACCGGGTATGTTTTTGCTGCTTATATCTTTCATCAAAACTTATGTTGTGGGCACTTATGAGAACTTATCAGAATTTTGCTTTTTATGCAGCTGTTTCTTAAAATACTTAGTGGAATGGCAAACAGTGTAGACCCTGATCAGACTGCTCCTTGATCTGGGTCTGCACTGTTTGCATATGCCTTTTGTAAGAAACTTTGGTGTTCGAAATTTTAGGACATTTACCATACATTTAACAGTTATTAGAAATGCCCACAACATATGTTTTATGAAGAATTTTAAATGAGTGCCAAGAACATATGTTTATGTGAAGAAATAAGAAAATTCTTATCTGGATACCAGTCTTATCTAGTGCAACATACGTGTTAGCGACAGAACATCAAGGTATAGAGATAATTACCTTTCGCTGTTTTTCTTTGTTTATGAGGTCAAAAAGACTGTGTCCCAACTGTACATTTCTGATCATACCCCTGAAAATATAACAATCATAACAGTAAATCTGAATTTCATTTTTATTTTTATCTGCATTTGCAATGCATAAATGATTAAAAATGAATGAAAGGATTAAAAGTCAATGGAAGTACCATTTCCATTTACATGTCATCTTTTTCTAGCTGTTTCCCGGCAGCGCTATTCCAGTAATTATCAGTGACTGATCGTTGGGAGCAACAAGTAGAAAGTACTCAATGTTTCTCTAGTTTCTGCTTTTTTACTAGACTGAAAATTTTTGTCTATGGAGAAGAATACTATACAATGCAAGTAAATGTAATGTTACAAGTCGAAACACCGGTATACTGTATTTACCCAGATTATTTGGAAAGACAGCCCTCAGTAAAGATGTATAAACTCGGGGGAGGTGGGGGGTAACTTCCTATATATGGCATAGTACGGATGTGCGTGCCGAATAGCCCCCTTTTTCAGAGCTGCCAGGTATATGACTGGCCCCCTTTTTTCAACAAAAAGTATATGAATGGCCCCATTTTTCTGGATTCCTATGTGAAAGGCCCCATTTTTCTGACATCCTGGTATATGCACATATTTTTCGCTCAGAGATTTTTCGAGGCTGCTTATTCTCTTGGTATTACATGAATTGACTATGATATTTGTGTAATAACCAGCAAAAAATGGGTACAAAAAATCAAAGGGCAGTATAGGAATAGGTCAACATTTTGGATGATCAAGTATATGAATGGGTCCGTTTTTTCGAAGGCCAAGTATATGAATGGGGTAGGTTTTGAAATACTGGCTCACACACCCGTACCAAAATTACCCCTAAGTTACCCCCCACTGAGTGTATAAATATTTAGGGTAAATATCAAATTCTAATGCACTCGCGTATGTAACGCAACGTCTGATTGGATAACGTCAAAAATCTATGACGGTATATTCTGCGATATACTGTCGCAAATCCGAAGTCATCACGTAACGTCGCTTCTCATTGGCTGGCATTTGGTTTAACGCAGCTCACAGCACTTGCTGTTTTGTGCAAATAGTACATTTTTTCAATAGAAAAAATGAATAAATGCATTAGAATGGGGATAACTGCATCAAATTTGTCATTTGGGGAGGTAAATCGGTAGTTTAACGATCGCAAATTACGTTTTACGGCTCCGCTGACGCATCGCCGTAAAACGAAATTTCCGACCGTAAAACCGCCGATTTACCTCCCCAAATGCCAAATTTGACGCGTCGCCGTAAAACGTAATTTGCGACCGTAAAACCGCCGATTTACCTCCCCAAATGCCAAATTTGAATGCAGTTATCCCCTAATTATCACCTCTTACCAGTGAATGCATTCCACCTCCTCACAACAGCCAATTTTGTCTTTCCAAGTATGGCTATTGTACTGTGTCTTAGCTCTTGAAAAGATGCTTTTTTTTAATCCAAAAGTATTGATATTTTTGTATTTCTCTATGAAAACATATGTTGTGGGTACTCATTAGAAGCACCTTGGTAAGGGGCTTCTAATGAGTACCCACAATATATGTTTTTGTGGAGAAATAAGAAAAATATCTACCTGATACCAACTCTTATCTAGGCCTATGCTATATAATCTATGCACCTTTATAGTTATAATTAGTGAATGATACATGTTCTGACCAGACTGCACAGGTGCAATGCGATGATTATGCTCTGAATGAGGCAATTTTTTTTTTTCCATTAAAACATGCCAGTACTGGTATTTTTCTTATTTCTTGTTTCTCAGTGAAGAGATATTAGTGGGTAATGATTAAGCTCTGAATGAGGCAAATTTTTTTGCCATTTAAATATGCAGGTGTATGGTACTTGTATTTTTCTTATTTCTCATTTCTCAATGAAGATATATTAGTGGGTAGAGCTCCACAAAAAATATATGTAGTAGATACTCGCAGATGCACTTCTAAAGAGTAGTCACTGCACATATTTTTGTGGTGAATTAGAAAAAATGCTTACATACATGCCATATCTCACATTGTGAGATAAAATCTCACAGAATGGCTCATCGGGAAGGCAATTCCCATAAAAAAATTTAAATCTCACAGAATTTTCAGACCATTTTACAACAGATTTTATGAAGAAATAAACATAAATCACATACTGTTGTAGTTTTCACAAGCTTCTTGCATGAAAAACAAAGACTTTAGACTATATTTGGGGAGCTTAAAAAATCTCACAGAATTTTGTCAAATCTCCCTTAAAATTTTGCCCTATCTCACAGATTTTAGTCCACAGCTTATGTCCTGTATGTACTTATCTGGAAACTACTCTTATTTAGAGCTATGTTTAACCCATTTATACTGGTAAGGCTCTTCTACCATAAATCTTTGGGCCAGTCCATTTCCAACAGAAAGGGTGTCAGGTTAATTTTTTTCAGTAACATACTTTATATAAATTATTGTATTTAATGCAAACAGTGTAGTCCCTGATCAGATGCTGCATACTGCAGCATCTGATCTGGGTCTACACTGTTTTCTAATGTCCCTTTTAAGGGAAGCTAGCCATAAATGGGTTAAAAGTTTTGCTTGTGATAGTTTAGTTTGTAACTTACCGTCCGTGTACCACTGCCTTATTGATGGTGTTGAGATCTTTCCGCGACCGTCGTAACACAAACTTGGCAACTGCAAACTGGAAAGAATTTATCAAGCTGCATTAGCATTAATATTCAGGCAGAAATGGTTGGTCAATCAGAGTAAACACAGACCAAAATGCTCATGAAAAAAACAGTTTAATCAAGGTCTACAATGTTTGTCATTCAGCGAGAAATTTTAGAAACTTTACATTATTCAGTATCTTGCCCTATTGAGTGAGATATTTATTGTTACTAACACCAAGTTTGCCAATCAAATTGCCAGTCTCCAAAACAATGACCTGAGGTAGGATATTAAGATTACATAATGGTATGTTATCCATCTTGCAGTAGCCTTTTATCTGTCAGGATCAAGTCACCACAACCTCTTTATAACACTATTGTTGGGGTCCATAGCATAAACCGTGTTACTTAAACAAACGTGTTATACCAAAACAAAACAGTATAGATTATATTGAAAAATGGTCATTTTTCAATATAATCTATACATTTTCGGTATCCATCTTTGAACCCTGTTATATCCAAAACCATGTTATAATGAACAGTGTTATAAAGAGGTTGTAGTGTACTATGAAGCATCACAAAAATATGCCAAAATAATGTTGACTGACCCCCATGAACCCCACTTTTATATAGTAAAACTGGGGTTTACATGGGTATACAACATTTTGCTTATTTCTGTTCAAAACACAAATTGTGGGGTCTCATTAGAACTGGCTCAATGTGGCAGTTCTAATGAGTACCCACAATCTATGTTTTGAGCAGAAATAAGAAAAAATATTAGAATTTTTATTTGAAAATTTCCATTTTTTGGTGGTAAAATTTTCAGTATATTTGAATAGGCATGTTTAGTGATAGAATCTAATATTACATAAAACCATGCTGTCAAACAGAAAAATTGTAACTCATTAGGCCAAGGGGAAAACAGTGTAGCTATCTGAACCTTGGTGAGCCTAGATCAGTTGTGAGTGGCCTTGACCTTCATCTCAATGGCCTAGAAATAGGTATCAGTCTATACACAGCTACACGCTGGATAAAAATGACATAATTTCCGACTCACCGATGGTTTTGATTTCTGACGTGATGCATCTTCCTCTTCCTCAGATTCCTCAGAGCTGCTACTTGTTTCATGGTCCTCCTACAAACAACAATAAAAATTTGAAACAATAACACCTTGTTACATGATACAGATAGTGTCAGGCAGACAACTCTGTCAAAAATTGACAAAATTTACACATAGCAATCCCAAACCAGATCACCACAGCTTTAATGCACATACCAAGTTTGGTGAAAATCAACTGACAATTACTCAAGTTATGGCTTGGAAATGAAAATACAGACAGATGGACAAAAGATGGATGCAATAACTGTCAACAGATGGTTGGACTGACACATGGACAACCGATGTGCGACCTCAATATCCTTCCACTATAGTGTGGTGGAGTATAAAATAATATCTACTACATTATATTATAAGCTCTAGATAAGTCTTACTTCTCCATGAAAATGTATATTATTGGTATATACTCACTGGAATATCTTTGCCGGGGAGATACCAGTGAGTACTGGTAACCGAAACATTTAAACTTTAATACTTTTGGGTTGAAAAAAAATCTTATCTAGATGTATGTGCAATGGCACATACATCTAGATAAGATGTATGCACATACCATTTTTATCTAAACTGGTGGACAGAAAAATGCCTGAACAAAAAGTTTAGACCTGATTAAACAGTCTGATCAAGGTGTGCACTGTTTGTCAATTTGTCAGCACTTCTTTCAAGGTGTGCACTGTTTGTCAATTTGTCAGCACTTCTTTTACATCCAAACATACTTGTTATAATTTTATGACAAGTATGGTAAGGAATTACGCTATCCAAATATTCAGGGTAACTGTGGTATTAAAACTTGTCCTGCTGAATAAATTAAGATGCCACACCCATTTCTAATTTTCAGCCAATCAAATTACTTGATCTAGATTGTTGATATAAATTCACAAACTTAATGGCAAACAGTGCAGATCCAGATCAGTTGGCTTCTTCTTCTTTGCAAAGGCAAGGTATATCCGGGTTCAGCAGGACAAGGGTTAAAAGGGACAGATTGTTTGTTGTTTGCTGTTGTATTTTTTGCTTTCTTTAGAACATAAATTTTAAAAACGTTTATTGTTATAACATGTAATTATTATTCTGAAATATGAAACTCTGGAGATCTCTAGCATAACTTATAAGAATCAATGATATTAATATGCAAAACACATCAACTTTTACTACCTTTTAAAACCCATCAAAAATTCTTTTATTATTCTACAGTATATATATCTATTATTATTATACATACATTCAGATAATTATGTTTGCCCTTTAACTGTACAATAAAAATTTCCACTTTATATTTCCTGTTATCATATTTACTCTGAATATTCAGACAGACATGCCTGCACAGTGTAGACCCAGATCAATGCTGCAGTTTGATCAGGACTAGCCTTCCAGCCAGCACTGTCTAGACACATTTGGTTACATGATGCTGTCAAACAGATGCTCAAAAACCTTAACCCTTGTCATGCTGAATAAATTAAGAAGCCACACCCACTTCTAAGTTTCAGCAAATCAGATTGCTTGTTCCATGTTGCTGACTCAAATATACATATCTGATGGCCAACAGTGCAGATCCAGATCAGTTAGCTTCTGAAGAAGCCAACTGGTCTTGATCTACACTGTTTGCAAAGGCAGGGAATACCCGGGTTCAGCAGCACCAGGGTTAAGATGCCACATCCCCTTCTAATTGTCGGCCAATCATATTACTGGATCCAGGTTGTTGATATGATTTCACATACCAAATGACAAACTGATCTGGATCTACACTGTTTGCAAAGGCAGGACATGTCTGGGTTCAGCAGGACCAGGGTTAAGATAATTACAATAAGGAGTTATTGAGCCTAAAAATTTAGGATAATTACGGAACATGTCAGGAACCAGAGCCCAGTTTATTTATTCTTACTTCGCAGGGAAATTACAAATTGCCAATTAAATAAACAATTAAGGTAAAATCACACACTACATGTTAGCTGCAATGATATGTGTGGATTTTTTCTATTTGTAATTTTGGCAAACTTTCATTTACAATATTTACTTAACAATTAAATTTTGACAAACCGGCCTGAGCAAACAGTGTAGTCCCTGATCAAACTGTTCCTAAGCAGCATTTTGGTCAGGGACTATATACGTATACTGTTTGACTTTCTGTCAATGCTTTTTACACATACCAGCAGACCACCAAAATGTTAAAATAATAGGATCAGTATGGTACGGTATTAATGTGTCCGATCATTTAGAATATGTATGGTACATGGCTGGCCAGATTGTGAGGTTTGACAAATGTTGGTACCATATTAAATCAACCTACAGTCAAACGTCAATGGCTAGTACATCTTTGGGACCGTGAAAACTTGTTCGAGACATGGGGTAGTTCAAGTCACTGAGGGTCAATCATGGTGCCAGGTCAGGAAGCAAATGGCAATAATTTAGGGAAGTCTTTACGATCTACTATACAATAATGGTATGTTGAGTGTACTCATTAGAATCTCCTCAATGGAGTGTTTCTAATGAGTGCACACAGCATACAATTTCATGATAAAAGAAGAAAATTCCCATAAATATTTGTTTTTTTATGCTATTTGAAGAATTTTGAAGGGACTCAAAAATATGTTTGAATTAGCCATGGTAAACAAACCATTGGTGTTCAAGCTATTGAGGTTTGATTGTATATATGCAGACAACTTCTCGCCTTGCCATTCTTATCTTAAAATTTGAATGTCGAGTTTGACTACCTCATATTAATGAGTCTAGTTTGATGACCTCATATTACAGGTCTAGTTTGACTACCTCATATTACTGGTCTAGTTTGACTACCTCATATTAATGAGTCTAGTTTGAGCACCTCATATTACAGGTCTAGTTTGACTACCTCATATTACAGGTCTAGTCTGTTCATATTAACAAGTCTAGTTTGATTACCTCATATTAATGAGTCTAGTTTGACTATCTCATATTACAGGTCAAGTTTGACTACCTTATATTACAGGTCTAGTTTGACTACCTCATTTGAATGAGTCTAGTTTAACAACCTCATATTAATGAGTCTAGTTTGACTCCCTCATATTACAGGTCTAGTCTGACTACCTCATATTACAGGTCTAGTTTGACAACCTCATATTAATGAGTCTAGTCTGACTACCTCATATTATAGGTCTAGTCTGACTACCTCATATTAATGAGTCTAGTTTGAGCACCTCATATTACAGGTCTAGTTTGACTACCTCATATTACAGGTCTAGTCTGACTACCTCATATTAAAGAGTCTAGTTTGACTGCCTCATATTAATGAGTCTAGTTTGAGCACCTCATATTACAGGTCTAGTTTGACTACCTCATATTACAGGTCTAGTCTGACTACCTCATATTAAAAAGTCTAGTTTGACTACCTCAAATTAATGAGTCTAGTTTGAGCACCTCATATTACAGGTCTAGTCTAACTGCCTCATATTAATGAGTCTAGTTTGACTACCTCATATTACAGGTCTAGTTTGACTACCTTATATTACAAGTCTAGTTTGACTATCTCATATGAACGAGTCTAGTTTGACCACCTTATATTAATAAGTCTAGTTTGACTACCTCACATTAATGAGTCTAGTTTGACTACCTCATATTACAATTCCAGGTTGACTACCTCATATTACAGGTCTAGTTTGCCTACTTCATATGAATGAGTCTAGTTTGACTACCTCATATTAATAAATCTAGTTTGACTACCTCATATTAATGAGTCTAGTTTGACTACCTCATAGTGCAGATCAAGTTTGACGACTTCATATTACAGATCTAGTTTGACCACCTCATAAGAACAAGTCTAGTTTGACTACCTCATATCAATGTGTCTATATAAGGTATTTATGGTACATATCTGTTTATACTGTGAGACTGTGATGGTTTAAATGACTTAGTTACTTTTTTTATATTGGCAAATGTCAGAAATACTAAATTATTTTATATTTGAACACATTAACTCCTTTCTATCCTTATCTTAAAATTTGAATAAATCCATTTGACAACCTAGTAATGTGTTCAAAATGAATGTAGGAATGAAAGTCACAGGAAAAAAAAGTCATGAAAAAAATGTCCCAGATTTGGATAGGAAAAAAAAGTCACAGAAAAAAGTCATAAGGTGGAGCAAAATAATTTGAATTTGCTATAATCTTGGTTTTTCATAGCTTTAATGTGAGGTAATGATTTAATACTGTACAATTTTGCAAAGAACGTCAAAATTTTAAGTTTTCACACTTTTATTTTGAACTCAAAGCTCAATTGCAAACAAAAGAACACCAAACTAATTGACAGGACACCATCTTTAAGTGACAGAGTGCACTATTTTTTAAATCTCTGGGTCAGGTATATGCATCAGGAAAACTGACAGTAAAATGTCTTTAACGACAGAGTGTGCTTTATACATACTCCCTACATCAATTGGAATATGGGGAAAAATAAATAAAAAATGTAGATGTCTACTCTTTTAGTTTGTGAGTTTTTTTGGTTTTTTTTGGAACTTTTTTTTCTGTGACTTTTTTGCTGACAACTATTCAAAATATGCTGAATGAATGGAAAAAGTGTAGACCCAGATCAAACTGCTCCATTTGATCAGGGTCTACATTGTTTGCCCATGCCCACCTGTTCAAATACTTAGAACTAATAAGGTATTACTATGAATTGTCAATTTATTCAATAGTTCAAACCCTCTGGGAAATAAGTTAAATAAAATGCAAGTAAATTGAAAATCAATGAAAATAACTGACAGAAACTACATTAACAAATAAAGCAAGCAAACCTGCATACATTTGTAATTGTTATATATGTCACTCTTTTTTAGTTTAATTATTAGTTTCTCCTATGTAAATAACTTTAATAGAAAAATATGCCACATAGCTTTAGAAAACCTTGACTCTTTTTTCAACTACATGTAAAACACATTTGACTCTTTTTTCAACTACATGTAAAACATATTGTCATATTGATATTAATTTTTCTTATTTCTCCATGAATGTATATGTTGTGAGTACTGATTAGAAGCACCTCAGGGAGGTGGAGGTGCTTTTAATGAGTACCCACAACATATGTTTTCATGTAGAAATAAGAAAAATATTTACTCGATAACTACTCTTACCTAGACTTGTGATATGCAGTATTAAATTGTCCTCTTAACACTGAACTTTACTATATTTATCCTTTAAGTGACAGACCCCCGCAAACAGTGCAGACCCAAATCACAACAGAATGCGGTGTCTGATCAGGGTCTACACTGTTTGCTACTCATCCAATCAGGGTCTATAGTTTGCTATTCATCCAGAACTTTTTTCATACACAGCAGGTAGTAAAAACAACTTCTTCACATTGTACACCAAGTATGGTAAGATGATAAAGACTTTGGGTAATTACTCTATATGTAATTTGGAAAGTCTCAATCTGCATGTAAAAGGAAAGATAATCCTAAATAAAAGTAGTGAAGCTAAATTTGGAGGGTTCTTCATAGCTCCAGACATAAAGGAACTTTTTGCCGGCTTAGGTCACTCAGTTGGATGTTCGTCCGACTGATAATCAGGAGGTTGTGGGTTCGACCCCTGCCGAGTCGGCAACATAATTTCATGGAGATTGATCATGAAATATTTTCTATTGCAATTCTCTCCCTTCTTCGGATTCAAGAAGGGCAGTTGTCAGTTTCTGGCAAAAAAATGTGCACAATACTGGTTAACCGCTTGGAGGATTAAGCCTGCCCTGTAAACGTGTGGTTATAGGTAAACTGACCACACTCAACATGACCCCATTGGGTTGACTGGGCCATAAAACAAAAACTGTTAAGGCATAGCTCAAGGTATAACATGGTATCCACACATTACTTTCTTATTCCTCCATGAAAACGTATGTTGTGGGGACTCATTAGAAGTGCCTCAATGAGGCACTTCTAATGAGTACCACAACATAAGTTTTTGTGAAGAAATAATAAAAATATATTGGTACTTTTGGGTTGAAAAAAAGAGCCTTATTTGGAGCTATAAGTGAAGGTGTTCCAAAACTTAGGTTAAATAGAATATTTGGAGCTATGAGTGAAGGTGTTCCAATACTTATGTTAAATAGAATATGGGAGCTATGAGTGAAGGTGTTCCAATGCTTAGGTTAAATAGGATATTGGAGCTATGATTAAAGGTGTTCCAATACTTAGGTTAAATAGGATATTGGAGCTATGAGTGAAGCTGTTCCAATACTTGGGTTAAATAGGATATTGGAGCTATGAGTGAAGGTGTTCTAATACTTTGGTTAAATAGGATATTGGAGCTATGAGTGAAGGTGTTCCAATACTTTGGTTAATAGGATATTGGAGCTATGAGTGAAGGTGTTCCAATACTTAGGTTAAATAGGATATTGGAGCTATGATTAAAGGTGTTCCAATACTTAGGTTAAATAGGATACTGGAGCTATGATTAAAGGTGTTCCAATACTTAGGTTAAATAGGATATTGAAGCTATGAGTGAAGGTGTTCCAATACTTAGGTTAAATAGGATATTGGAGCTATGAGTGAAGGTGTTCCAATACTTAGGTTAAATAGAATATTGGAGCTATGAATGAAGGTGTTCCAATACTTAGGTTAAATAGGATATTGGAGCTATGAGTGAAGGTGTTCCAACACTTAGGTTAAATAGGATATTGGAGCTCTATGAAGGAAGGTGTTCCAATACTTCGGTTAAATACGATATCGGTGCTATGAGTGAAGGTGTTCCAATACTTAGGTTAAATACAGTACAAAAAGGGTTGTACTTACCTCATCCCACTGCCCCAGGGCATGCAGTATCAGCTTCTTCTGGTCCAGATAAAAGGGGTCACCTATACCAACATAGGGTTTATGGCTCAATGACTTGAACCCCATCGTTGCCATCTGGTTCTGCCGTCGCTCATAGTTCCTCCTTCGTACTTCATCCCGTGTTGGATACTCAGGATTGATGTATGTAGAATCCCTTCTTTGGAGTTTTAATCCCGTTTGGGATTCTATAGGAAGAGGAAGGGATTTTACAAAGGCCCTTGGATGTGATGGGTCCTTTACTGCTGGCATTGTGTGTTATCACTCAACATTTCTGGAAAGAAGAAGAGAAAAACAAAATACAACCATCATAAGGTACATATAAACAAACACTACTAATGTTTTTTTTGTTTTTTTTTTATTTCTCCAACATCTTGCAGAGGCAATTCTACAATTCTAAAGAATGCCCATTAATATTTGTTATTAGTAATCCTTAAAATGCCAAGAAAACCTACATCTGAAAATGTTGTCTGTTTATGTCGTCTGCTGAATATTCTCGCAAACTTTTCAAATCTAATTTTGCATACAGGCAAACAGTGTGGACCTTGATCAGACTGCTTCCAGAGGAGCAGTCTGATCTGGGTCCACACTGTTTGCAAAAATGACTTTTAAAATCACAAGCAGATGACAAAGCAGATGACAACTGTTGTGACTGGCAGTTTAAGAAAAAGTGAATTAATATCCATCTTATCTAGAGCTTCTTAACTTTATTTCGAAAGAAAGAGAGATGTTAATTTTCCTATTTTTTTTTCATGAAAATGTCACTGAGACAATACTCAAGACTACCCACATTAAACCTTATGCTCAAGAAACATGCCTATAAAATATATACAGTGTGAAACTCCCTTCCATATTAATGCTTAGCACTCTGAGTAAAATTTTAATCAGAAGACAGGTGACATTTTTGTTATTTTCCCCAGAAGACAGGATTAGACATTTCCTTCAATTGTCCCCATTGGAAAGCATGGAATGTCAAATCCTGTTTTCTGGAGAAAATAACATAAATATCACCAATGTGTTGTTTACTTAATTAGCCCAGAGATTGGTAAAGGTTAAAATAATAATTAAAGAAAAAAAGGGGAAACTTAAGTACCATTTTACCAGCTAAATACTCTGAGGCTAAATATTGGGACACCTTAACTCCTTACAATATGTGTCCCATTTTACAACTTGTTATCTAAAATCTGAGCACTGTATGAGTGGCAAACAGTGCTGAGTGCAGAGTGGTCAGCCCCTGCATTCTATAGCATCTGATCTGGGCCTAAACTGTTTACTCAGGCTTATCTGTGGTAATTTTTCACTTTCAAACTAACATGCATAAGACTCCTACATACAAACCGGGACATCTTAACCAGTTTAATATGGTACTGTATTTGTCATAAATTTGAATAACTTGCAACAATTGGTTTTACTACCTGGCAATAAGTCAAAATATGTTGATCGAAGGGCAAACGGTGAAGACCCTGATGAGACTACTCCTAGGAGCAGTCTGATAGGGATCTGAATGATTTGCTCTAGCACTGTCTTTTTCTTCTCTGAAAGAAACACCACAACCTACTTTCAAGAAAAATGCCTGTTAGTTTTAAAATGTTAAGTGTCTACTAAATGGTTTAAATGCAATTATAATTTGTTTCACAACTACTTAACCCTTAAAGCGCCAAGAAAAACTGCATCTGGAAATGTCGTCTGTTTATGTCGTCTGCTGAATATTCTAGCAGAATTTTCAAACCTAGTTTTGCATACAGGCAAACAATGTGGACCCAGATCACACTGCTCCTAAAGGAGCAGTCTGATCTGGGTCCACACTGTTTGCAAAAATGACTTTTAAAATCACAAGCGGATGACAAAGCAGACGACAATAATTGTGACTGGCGCTTTAAGGGTTAAGTTATCATAAAGCGTGTTTATGTCATTTCAATATTTATGGTTGTATGACTGTACACAATTCTGCTAACGTAGCTCTAGATTAGAGAAAGTATCAGTTTGTTTTGTTTTGTTTTTTATTTCTCCACAAAAACATATGTTGTGGGTACTCACTAGAAGAGAAATAATAAAACTATCAATACTTTTTGTTTGAAAAGTGCCCTCTCTATAGAGCTATGTTCTAATTTCACATATATTCATAAATGAGGCATATGCCAAAAGTAAACATCTAGGGCAAACAAGAAAAGCCCTGGTCAGTCTGCCCACTACATATTT
Organism: Anodontia alba; assembly: GCA_964016985.1. Classification (NCBI taxonomy): domain Eukaryota; kingdom Metazoa; phylum Mollusca; class Bivalvia; order Lucinida; family Lucinidae; genus Anodontia; species Anodontia alba. Next base: position 71,246,385 of record OZ024835.1, read on the forward strand.
GTTCATTCTTTCTCTGCCCACTTACAATATCAGATGTTTGTTTGTGTTGAGGTTTTATGGCCCAGTCAACCCGATAGGGTCATGTCAAGCGCGGTCAGTTTACCTAACCACACGTTTACTGGGCAGGCTTAGTCCTCTAAGCGGTTAACCAGTATTGTGCACATTCTTTCGCCAGAAACTGACAACTGCCCTCCTTGACACGGAAGGGAGAGAATGACCGTAGAAAATATTTCATGATCAATCTCCACGAAAGAATGTTGCTGACCTCGGAGGCAATATCAGATGATCACATAACTCCAGATAAGGCATTGTTTAAAAACAAAACAAAAACAACAACAACAAAACATTACGAAAACAAGCCTATTCAAATATACTGAAAAATTTACCACCCAAAAAATGAAAATTTTCAGATAAAAATTCTGATATTTTTTCATATTTCTGCTCAAAACATAGATTGTAGGTACTTGTTAGAACCGCCTCGGTGAGGCGGTTCTAACGAGTACCCACAATCTGTGTTTCTGAGCAGAAATAAGAAAAATAATATATACCCCTGTAAACCCAAGTTTTACTATATAAATGTGGGGATTACGGGGGTCAACATTATATAGGCATGTTTTTGTGATGAAAACTGATATTTTCTTCAAGTGGCATACAGCTGGTGGTATCTGATCTTGGTCTACATTATTGCATAGGTATATCTATCAAATAGTTCAGTCATGATAATTTAGTATGATGTTGTTAGTCTTAGGGTAGGTCTGTGATAGTCTCATTAATTTTGTGATCACTGCATGCACACCTCTCCCCTACCTCCCCCTGCACACACACACCACAGACCCCACTCCCCTCACATACACACCAAAGCTTACAAAGAGCCCTCAGCTGAGGCTTCTGAAGAAAGTGTCTCAAGATTTCAAGATTTTTGAGACACTGGTCCAGTCAGACCACTAGGGAGTAGTGGGGACAGCTTTCTTTCAGCAGATCGGGCCAAACTTTTCCCCTGCTATCCACCACCCTACCTGAATGGAGTCACTCTCGCCACCTATTTTATCCTCAGCAGAAGTTTCTGAGGATTGCATCTCAAGATTTGTGACTTCCGTTTCATCTTTCCATCAAAAGGACAGGACCAACTCTAGACAATGGAAGGGTTAAATGGATAGGCCTAAAACAAGGAAGTGCCATACAGCAATGAGCTGAATTGGCATTTTGAATTCAGAAGTGCTAACCACCTGGTCATCTGTATGCTTCCTGGCACATAACAACTTGACAAGGTGCTCTGACAAGTGGTTTATGATTCCTGGCTGATCAATAGCTGCCTGATTTACAGCAGGACACTACATAGCTCAGTATAATCTCTCAGACATACATTGACATCAGGGCCCCATTGTTCAAAACTAACAATGTCATTAGTTTACATATTGTTAAATCTTTGATCAGTAAATATGGCATATACCGGTATGCTACTATTTTTGCTGGAAAAAATGTGATTAGCTTTTGCATTTGCAATAGCTACTCACATTTTTTTCAGCAAAAATACCTGTGAATCAGATATTGTACTTACTAAAACATTTAACATCGTGACCACTAACAAGCTCGTTAAGTTAACAATGCTTTGAACAGCTGGGCCCAGGTGTGCAGACTGATCTTCTTAACTGCACATTCTCTGTAAAAGAATGTCATCTGCAGTAACACCACAATCATCCACTCAGATGTATATATATATTAAATAATTCCCAACAAAAGTGATTAAAAGTGAATTATTAAACCAAAACTTATTTTGATCTTACCTTTTACATTTCTTTGGTATGTTTTTTTTTTTTTTTTTTTTTTAATTAAAATCCAATAATTGTCAGTTTCTTGTGAATGACACAATGTGTCACCCACATGCTTAACTTCACTTAAACTGTATATATTACACACCTGATCAAGTCACCTTTCCAAATGTTATCAAATTACTTGATCCTTTCAAAAGCAAGCACCTGCTTGAAACCAGAAAATTACCATTTGACACGGGAATCCCCGCCGAGACTGAAAATCTACTGTTCCGTTTCAACACTTACTAAAAGTATAAAATCAGTTTATGTAATGCATTCGTATGAAATATGCCAGATTATTGTCTCTTTTAACTGTATGTCATAAAACATGCAATGAAGTCATTTTGTCGTATTTTAGGTAACATCAGTAGAATACCGGAAGTATAAATAAATCTGTGTCTTAGCAACCAAAACTTTGGTGCGATTTATTTTCGTGGCAATTACAATTAAAATAATTGCAGCTGTACATGAAGATATGAACTGGAGTTGCTAAAGGGACATATGCATTCTAAAACAAATGATTTCTTTATATGATAACAAGATTTCACTTTCGCTACTATATTTTGCCACTGGGAAACACCTTTTGCAGCCTCGTTGTTAGATTTGACTGGTTATTGTTTATTTGATGTGGAAAAAATGACTATTTGTACAGTGAACGTGTGTATATTGTGGTAATACGCAATGGAAGTGTAAATAAACTTGCGTGTTAAATATAACTGCAGAGTCAGAGAGAAAATAAACTGATTTCAGGGCGTGTGTGGACAGTGATGGTCGAGTACAGTCTGCGCATATGTGCAGTCTGTTTAGGTTCTTCGCTGTCCACTTACACATTCATACTGTATTTATCGATGCATAGCAAAGGATCTTATTATGATGGGGTGTGGAGTATAGAAAAATAAATACTTTAGTCTGTTTTTGTTTTATGTTAGTCAAATAAAAACTATACAGGGCGGCTGTGTCTATAATCAGATTACAAGATTGTGCAACTTTGCCAGCTGATCTTATTTACAGCTAGTCTACAGCTAGTCTAGCTCTTGGAATGCAAACGATTTAAACTAAATGATGCGCTTTATATGCACCCCCACTCTCCCTCTCTCTCTCTCTCTCTCTCTCTCTCTCTCTCTCTCTCTCTCTCTCTCTCTCTCTCTCTCTATCACACACACACACACACACACACACACACACACACACACACACACACACACACACACACACATTATAATAATGCCACGGGGTATCTACATTTTTTTATTTTTGACTTTTTTTCCTGTGACTTTTTTTCGTGACTTTTTTTTCCTGTGACTTTTTTCCGCGCACCGTATGCACATGTAGTTCTTGAATTCCGTCGGTCTGCTATCAGTTAACTTTTGCGTCAGAGTTTTGCGTTAAGTTCTTTTGCGTGTTTTAGTATATATCTGAAAGTATGCGGCACCTAAAGGTGTCGATATATGATCAATATACAGATCAGAGGCATTATCTTGCTTTTATCAAATGTCAAGGTCACAGATATTTTTCTAGCATTCGCATCAAAGGTTTGCTGTAAACTCTTACCCAGATAGCATGACAACGTTGGCCAACGTTGAAATATGTTTGAAATATGGTCGGACAGTTGGCTAACCGTTAACTGGCATCATATGTACAACATTGCGCTAACGTTGGGTCAGTGTCATACAAATTTGATAAATTACAGAGAAAAATGTCTAACATTGGGCCACCATTGGCCCAACGTATGTATTTAGATGCATATTCTCCCCAAGTGTTTAGTTTATGTGGTAACGTTGGATCTACGTTGGCCCAACGTTGATATGCAATGCACACTTTTTAAAAGATACACAAGCCGCGGATTCATTTAATAATGAAAATACATCACGATTAAATTTTCTAATGGATAAATTAATGAAAATGTTACAATATTTGTAGTTTTTACTTTACTTTTCAAAAGGAAGAAAACTAAAGCCATCTTGTCTTATTTGGGAATCTTACAGTCTGAATACAAAAAATACAGTTTTGATATTGATAAAACATTTTTTTTTTCTTGCAATGTAAAAATAATGAATGTTAAGGTTTCCTTCTAATTCCGTATACAAAATATGATAAGAAATGCTTCATCAATAAATCTTATTATGATACTGTCTTTGACTATTCACCAACTGCAGGTTAAAACATCAATTATATGGAAACATAATACCCTGGGAGTTTTGTTTGTATAAGCCATTATCAATGTATAATTAATACCAGAAAGATAAACATCAAAATCTGCTTTTTAGTGCCTTTATAGCTGGCTGTTAGACAACATCTTGTTTATGTTGCTAAGGTTTATGTGTAAGTTGAACAATGATGTTTTATAAAAGCGAATGAAAATGAACTTTTTCGTAAAATGAATACATGATAAAAAAACAAAACATTCACCTAATTTGTTCATATATAAACCGACAAATAATAAACAAATAATACCAGAGGGGAATATTACTTTTAATTTTTTTTTTTTTTTTTTTTTTTTTTTTTCAGAATGGCTCAACGACAAAAGATATATATCTACTAGATCTTACTCTTCTAAGATATTTCTTCAAAACAGATGTTGATCGACATATCGCTTGACTACTTGGATGCAGGATTCTTTTCGCATACAGTATTATTCAACTTCGATCGATAAAGATAAATGGAAACAGTAACCTCTTTACACCACGGTGCATTATAACACAGATTTGGATATAGCACGGTTCTAAAATGTATAGATTATATAGAAAAATGATATGTCATTATTTTCTTATATACAACCTATACATTTTTGATTGGATATAGCACACTCGTATGTATAACTAACACAGTTTTTGTTTAAACTCAGATAACCCATTTATAAAGAGATTGTTTTGTAACAAACTTTTTCTGGACTTAAAATTTTACGGCTTTATCGGTCAGTGTTGAAACTATGCGTTATGGTATTTGATGCGGACAAAATTTTCATGTTTGATATTGATAAACATTATTTTGCGTCCAAGTTGACGACTGATATGTCGGTATACGTTGGGCCAACGTATACAATGTACGTTGGCATAACGTTGTTTCAATGTTACCCGTCAAACATGTCCTACGTTGGCCCAACGTTGCGCCAACACGTTGGCCCTACGGAGGCCCAACGAGCAAGTTACATTTTATAACGTTGGCCCGACGGAATAACTAACCAAAATACTACGTTGGCCCAACGTTGTCATGCTATCTGGGTAATTGTACTTTGTCTACATTTTAAAATATTTACTTTAAATTGTTGATGTGTGGTCAGTAATTACTACAGGGTGAATATTGAGAGACAGACAGACAAACAAAATTAAATTCTCTTAAGTCATTTACATGACATATAAGAAACAACACATTAACTTGAATGGTAGCTTAGGTGACAGGTATACATATTAATTAGTTCTAAGTATATTTCAGCTTAGCATACTTCAATAATAAACGTAGCACATGTATAATTTAAGTATCATCGCTAGTATTGCTGTCAACGCTGAGGGTGGGGGTAGGGGGAGAATATGCAGCTCTACAACACAAATGACATTATGACTGTAGCAGTGCTACATATACTCAGCTTCGCGTGATACCATTAAAGACGATTTTATTGTGACAGTTAACCTCCACCACTTTCTGGGCGAGTTCAGCAGACGACAGATCGCTAATGTCTCTCGATTCCAGAGAATAATTCCAGATACGCCATGCAAACCGCCACTTTTGGAAACGATTGCATGGTACGTCAGGATCCTACACCCCGATGGAAAAGCAACGAAATGTCATCCGTCAAACACCTTACCAGCATACCAAGAGTTGAGTACACACTAACTATAATAAACCTAGTAATGTCCTTATAACTAGTGAGCCGGGACCCGGCGGAACATGCAGACATACAAAAGTGGTCTGCACAGCAAACACACAACGTCGCAACAACGTCGCTGCAACGTCGTGAAGTTGAAGCAACGTTGTGACAACATTGTAACCACGTTGTGTGTTTGCTGGGTAGTGCCCAGAGTTAGCTTCCCACTCAAGCCTAGCGTCCCGTCCCACAAAAGGGACATAGGAACACAGTGTAGACCCAAATCAGACGCAGGTGAGTTAACATCATCTTGCTATTATTGTATCATGCTCATTGAACTGGCATTATTCTAGTCATTTTCACTTATTCACCCCACGTTATATTAATACCATATAAGCCCAGGACTAAGTACATGACACAATGCGCGAGCAAATGAGTGAAGAAATAGTCCAGGAAGACCCACATGTACAATAAAAGAACAAGGCCAAACAATTCAGGAAGAGCCACATGTACAATAAAAGAACATAGCCAAATAATCTAGGAAGAGTCAAATGCATAATAAAAGAACATAACCAAACAATCTAAGAAGAGCCACATGTTTAATAAAAGAACAAGGCCAAACAATTCAGGAAGAGCCACATGTACAATAAAAGAACAAGGCCAAACAATCCAGGAAGAGCCACATGTACAATAAAAGAACATAGCCAAATAATCTAGGAAGAGTCAAATGCATAATAAAAGAACATAGCCAAACACTCTAAGAAGAGCCACATGTACAATAAAAGAACAATTAAGGCCAAACAGTTCAGGAAGAGCCACATGTACAATAAAAGAACATAGCCAAATAATCCAGGAAGAGCCACATGCATAATAAAAGAACATAGCCAAACAATCTAAGAAGAGCCACATGTTTAATAAAAGAAGAAGACCAAACAACCCAGGAAGAGCCACATGTACAATAAAAGAACAAGGCCAAACAATCCAGGAAGAGCCACATGTACAATAAAAGAACATAGCCAAATAATCTAGGAAGAGTCACATGTACAGTAAAAGAACATAGCTAAATAATCTAGGAAGAGCCACATGCATAATAAAAGAACATAGCCAAACAATCTAAGAAGAGCCACATGTACAATAAAAGAACAAGGCCAAACAATCCAGGAAGAGCCACATGTACAATAAAAGAACACAGCCAAATAATCTAGAAAGAGCCACATGCACAATAAAAGAACATAACCAAACAATCCAAGGAGAGCCACATGTATAATAAAAGAACATAACCAAACAATCCAAGGAGAGCCACATGTACAATAAAAGAACATGGCCAAGCAATGACACGAAGAGGAATAATAAACAAACTAGCATGTTATAAACCAACGAAAAGCAAAGCAACCGACTTCCTCTTCCCTTACGAGGCAGTCACAGTAGTTCTGTACCAGACAGGACTCACCACACACAACAAGAAAAAAAGTTTGTAGTGTGATGGAACAAAAACAGTAAAAAAAGAGGTAAGAGAAAAGTCAGGGAGTGCCACAATCACAAATCGCAGCCCTTCCCAGACACCAAGAGGAAGAGGAAACTTACAAAACCAAACAAGCACAAATCGAACAAACGTAATTAGCGCTCTCTTCCCCAAGAGAGGTAATCGCAATGCTAACAGGACTGAAGTCACAGAAGTTGTCTCCCTTGTGCCAGTGGTTGAAAAGTGTATCCAGTCTTCTGAATCATTTTTTTAGTTATACAGTCATAATCGTCACATTGACCTCTACCCCGCAGACACATGACGTCTATTACAACGTCGATGTAACGTCACGACGTTACATGGATTTGGAGACGACGTTGTATAAACGTCATGTGCCCGCTGGGACCTTTGTCAATCTTATGATGATTTCCGAACTGACCAATTAGATGCACCTCCCATTAAACACACAACGTCATAATAACGTCGTCTCAACGTCACTGCGACGTTATGACGTTACTGCGACGACATGACGTCACATCGACATCGAAATGACGTTATTTCGACTTTATGTTTTTGCTGCGCTAAATAATTTTGCATCCATTTTGCACATGCAGATAGCTTTGACAGACAAGCATTAACCTGAGGTAGTATTAAATTTATAAAAAGGGAGACCATTCTAAAAGGAAAAGAGACTGCAATGAAAAGGAAGGCAGATATTTCCAAACTTTTCCATGTCAGAGTAATTTTCTTTCCAGGTTTACATTCTAGTTCTATCTGAGGCCTCCCCAGGTGTTTTGGGGGAACAAGGGAACATTATTTATTTTCAGGGAACCAGGTAACATTGGCCAATATTTTAAGGGAGCAAAGGATCGAAACTAATTTGGGGGAACAGGAAACATGGAAATTTTGAAAATCACTTTTTGGGAACAAGGGAACAGGGCCGATTATTTTTAGGGAACAAGGGAACATGGACGCCCGCCCTGTGAGGGCATATCTAACTGTACACTTTTCTTCATTCAGACTTCATAAATTGGGATATCCTCTTTATCAGCTATTCAATCCAGCTAATGAAACATATTTAATCCGTTGTAGTCTGGAGGCCCTTACAAGGGCAATTGGCAAACAGTGCAGACCCAGATCAGAATGCGGCATCTGTTCAGGATCTCCACTGTTTGCAAATACTTCAACCATTTTTCTCTAGGAATATGTAAATCACATATCCTGACATACCTAAAATCGAAATTAGAATCTTCCAATATATGGTGTGAGGGAGTTCATTCAGTCCACAATGGGTTAAATATTTGATGATTGATCATCATGTACCTATAATGGCTGAAAATCATAGTTACTGTTCGTATATACTAGGGCTTGACTTTGGGGTCGATTTGAATTTGGGCAAGGCTCGATTGATAATTGGATTATTTCAAGTTAAAGAAGGTCAGTGACGGAGTCTGTAACCTCAATGCCTTATGTTCTTTGTTTCAAATGCAAACATTTAGATTTTATTTTTACCTCATTGCAATTGGTGTAAGTGCCGTGTGGCGGCGGTAGAACGTCTCCCCGTACTTCACCATAGTGCAGATTATATTTCCTTTGGGATCACTGGGCCCATTGTTGTATCTTTGAAAATGGAGTTCTGCTCATGTATTCGCTTGAGAGTGTAAGCAGTGTTGCAAACTTCATTACTGCTAGTCTCAATAAAACCGAGACTCCCATTTTCTATCTGTGTTCTGTGTTTCCAAAGACAACCGTTAAAATATTTACTAAGTTATAAAACCAGATGCTTGTCAGTTTCCTCTTCCTCTTCGTGTCTGGGAAGGGCTGCGGTTTGTGATTGTGGCGCTCCCTGGACTTTTCCCTTACCCTTTTTTGCGGTATTTAGACCTGCTGATGCACATGAATTCCTTGAGTGCTGATAATGAATGATAGAGTCATGATCCAGGAAAAACACTACTACTGCATTTCAGAAGAGATTTAAGAGAAAGAGAAAATTTAATATTAATATATTCAATATTATATTTTACACAAGTATGAAGAAACAATATTTGTGTCACAAATGTAAAAGCGAGCATCACACTTGGCTAAATTCAGATGACTAAGAAATAAGACTATATCGGTCCTTCGTGGTTCAAACAAAGCATGCAGGTCAAAATTACTGATAAATTAAGATCTGAATCTCTTTCTATATAAAGACTGGTGGTCTACACTAAAATCCATTATTAATCAGAAAATTAAGTCCTAAATCCCACCTCTGGAAAGTAGTGGATTGATATTTATGGATGAAAAGGAAAAGGCCAATATCATTGACCATTTCTTTTAAAGCAAAACAGTGATAGAGGAGCAGAATGCTTGCTTCACTACCAGGTTTAACATATGTCAAATTAAGTAGCATTGTCCTTACCCCAAATGAAGTTCAGTTAATCTTAAAATCATTGTCAATGGTAAAGCTTCGAGACCCAATGTAATAAAGAATTGGTGATTGAAATTTCTCTACTCTTTGTACTCTATCTTAAATTTATCTCTCTATACTGGTATTGTACCAGAATCGTATAAAGAAGGTAATGTCTGCTCAATATTAAAAAAAAAATTACCCATCCTTGCCTATAGTGACTACAGACCAATCACCCTCCTTAACTCTGAATACAAAGTGTTTGAATGACTGGTCTTCAAACATTTATATAATCATCTACGCGATAACAAAATATGTTGGCCTCTTTATAGCCTGGTTTTATACCAGGCGATTCGACATTTAATCAACTGACGTATCTGCCAAGCCCTAGCTCATGGCAGAGAGGTCCGCGCGGTCTTCTGTGATATAAGCAAGGCTTTTGACTGTGTAAGGCACGCCGGTCTTATTCAGAAACTTTAGGCAGTTCTAAGGAGTCTCTGGCGCTGTGCTCAACTGGTTCAGGAGCTAGCTCTCTGACAGGAAAAAAAGTATTCTTCCTGGTGCTTCTTCAGACTGGGTTTACATTTTAGCTGGTGTCCCACAGGGATCTGTTCCTGGACCATTACTGTTTCTTCTATACATAAATGATCTAGTAAATGACATCGGTATAAACAATAGGCCTTCTGCCGATGATACGAGTCTTTTTATCACAGTAGAAAATCCAATGACAGCTGCTGTCTGCCTAAATTCTGACCTAAATGTCATATTACAATGGGCGGCATCATGACTGGTACAACCCAACTGAAACAAAATCTCTCATATTCCCACGTAAATTATCATCCACCTCTCTATATGAATGATCAACAACTAATTGAAGTCGAAACACACAAATACTTAATGCGTTTATTTCTTAGCTTATTGTACATGGCCTCAACATATAGATTGTATCAAAGAAAAAGCTTGTGGATGAATCATTGTTGTGAGGAAACTTAAATACAAGCTCCAAATCTAAACTCACGCTATTCTATAAAATGTTCACCAATCTGACTCCATCATATCTTTCTGACTTAGTACCATAGAGTTTCGCGATACAATCTTAGAAATTTTTACAATCTCCAAGCTCTTGATACCAGATCAAACAATTATTACGATTCATTTCTTCCATCAACAATGACGTAAAAACAATCTACCGTGGTACAATCTACCGTATGACATTCCTCAGTCAGAAGCAGTTGTTTCTTTTAAACACAACCTCATAAGAGTGAATTTATTTGTACCCAAGCACTTCTACACCAGTAAAAGACATGCACAACTTCTTCACGTCCGCTTAAGAAAGAATTGCAATGCATTGAACTTTGATCTTTTCATAAAGAATATCATTGATTCCCCATTATGTCGCTGCAGAGCGGTCGAGAATACCTATCACTTCTTTTTTCAATGTCCCTAGTATCGGAACTCGCATACTGTGCTCTTTGATGCAGTTTCACAGTACAAGGAAACCTCTCTTGACCTACTTCTGTTCGGTGATATTACACTGTCCTTTGATAAAAATGAGAAAATATTCGAGGAAGTCCAAAAGTACATAATCACAACCAAGAGATTCACTGCGGGTCCCCGTAGCCTAGTGGATAAGAGAGTTGACTCTTAATCCATTAGGTTTCTCACCGCTGTGGTTCGAGCCTCGCTCGGGTCAGACGTGGGAAAGCCAAGTTCTGCTTACGGATGGTCAGGTGGTTTTTTCCCGGGTTCTCCGGTTTTCGCCCACCTTTGATGAACGATCGGCTCGATATAAGTGAAATATTCTTGAAATAGCCGTAAAACCCAAATCAAAAAGAGATTCACTGCTATGCAGTAATCCTAAGAAAGTATAAAACTATATTTGTCAAACTTGCAATGCGGCTAGTTTTGTTTGGATGCAACGGAGTTTTCCCTACCTGTAGCACTCTCTAGACTTTTCTCTTACCTTTTTCTTTCAAACGTTACTGTCGCGCTCTCTTTCTTTCGCTGTTGTTGCTTTACCTCAGTTCTTGAAATTGATTGCAAAACTTAGTTTGTATTGTTTGTTTGAATGCACATCCACAGTTATTAAGATACAATTCCATAAACTCAGAGTATCACTTGTATAAGATTTTCGCCTTCTTTTCACAGTTGTTATTATGTAAGAACTAAAACGTATCATTGCATTCGGCCTGATCCTTTATTATGTATTCTCACAGCTGTATGTTTGTTTTTATGTATTTGTTTGTGTTGAGGTCTTACGGCCCAGTCAACCTAATGGGGACATGTCGAGCGCGGTCAGTTTACCTAACCACACTTTTACTGGACAGTCTTAGTCCTTAGTTAACCAGTATTGTACACTTTTTTTCGCCAGAAACTGACAACTGCCCTTCTTGAATCAGCGGAAGGGAGAGAATGACCATAGAAAAATATGTCATGATCAAATCTCCACGACAGAATGTTGCCCAGCCCAGATTTTACAGACTACCCCGAAGACACATTTTCTGATGAAGCGACTCCTAAACTAACAGCAAAGGGACAAGACAGATTGTACTGATCTGTAGTCGGATAAAAATTTACAAAAGTTTTGATTTTAGAGGTCGAAATCTACTGATCGATTCATAGATAATGGCAGTGTAACAACGTTGCCATGTTTACCCTTAATATTTGGACATCATGACTCCTAACCTTCCTTACCATACTTATCTTAAATTAAATTTTTAACAATGCAAGTCTGAAAGGTTGCCTTTGGAACCAAAGAACACACGAAAGAACGAAAATCGGAGACTCGGTTTTATTAAGTCTCTTCATATATAGCAGTCTAATTTGCCAGGCTGTGTACGCCCCTAGCACCGGCTTTTATAAGCGGTATTCGACTTTTAACCCATTGTAGTCTGGAGACCCCTAAAAGGGTAATTGGCAAACAGTGTAGACCCAGATCAGACGCCACAGAATGTGGCGTCTGATCAGGGTCTCCACTGTTTGCAAATACCGTAGTTCAACCATTTTTCTCTATGAATATGTAAATCAAATAGCCTGACAAACCTAAAATCAAAATTAGAATCTTCCAATATATAGTGCGGGGAGATCATTCAGTCTACTATGGGTTACAGTAACCAGATCAAGGATCCCAAAGGAAATATGAATGACAGCTACTGTAGAGTGGGTCTACACTGTTTGCTCAGGCAAGTTTGTTCCAACACTTAGAGTAAATATTGTATTCCTTTTTGACGGGTACAAAATCTCGTCTTTGCAAAACGAAAGCATGCTGCTCACATTCACGGTACTATCATACAAGGCATTTTGTGTATTTCGTTGTTCTCCGTCCTAGTTTTTTACTTCTCAATACAGGACACACACAGAGTACTACAAACAAGATTTATCAGTGTATGCATTTTTTCTTCAATACGAAAGGTGTACTTAACCTTGATCTGAAGTTATCATTGTTTCAATGTCATTGTGTACGGTTATTCTAATTGCCATAGCTTAGTGCAGCTCTTCAAAGATTACTGTCATTTATCTCACTTTGAAACAGAGAGACAGACAGAGAGACAGACAGAGAGAGAGAGAGTCAGAGAGATACAGTGAGTCAAAGATACAGACAGAGAGAGAGAGAGAGAGAGAGAGAGAGAGAGAGTTGCGCTTATTAAAAGTAATAGGAAGCAACACTTTCTCTTTAACCATTTCATTCCTGAGCTTCTGAATTGAAGGCTTCTGTCTTTGAACTGCGACCCGTTCATTGTTGCAAAAAGGGTTGACAGCCAAAAATTCAAAAATTAAGAAGAATACAGAATTACAAACAGTATAGCACTTGATGAGAGATCCAAGCGGGCACATGGCGTTTATACATGTCGCATCTACGTCGATGCAACATCATGATGTCGCATCGACGTTGATACGACCTTGTCTCAACGTTTATGACATGAATTTGATGTCAGTGTGAAGACTGCCTTCAGCACAAATATTAATAATTATCTGTCTTTTTTTATTTGGATTTTACGGCCTTTTCAAGAATAGTTTACTTATATCGAGCCGAGCCTTCATCAAAGGTAGGCGAAAACCGGAGAACCCAGGGAAAACCACCTGACCATCCGTAAGCAGAACTTGGCTTTCCCACATGTGTACTTATCTGTTTTCCTACTATTCAGCTCTTATATACACTGTTCAGCTCTTATATACACGAGAACGCGTTATCTTCGTGATTGTGTGAAACAGGAAGTTCGTTACAAAACATCTTTACTATTTCTGTGACAACCTTGGTAGATATCGGTGAGGTATAGGACTTTGTTTATTTGTTCTTTATCTGCTGAAAACCTTTACGTTCGTGCTAGTTCTTGTTATTTTATCTTTGAGAAATGTTAGTTCGAACAATATTCACGTTTACAACAACTGTAGACTGTATGTTTTATTATATCAAGGACCTCATGCATTGTGAGTACCGTTACATGTATATAAAACCATATTTTTAATTAATTAATTAATTAATCAATTTGTTCTGCATCAGAAAAACATGTGTTTTCTAGGCAAAACGAACAGCAGACCAAGATCAACATATACATTTTAAGTTTTACAGGTCTTTAATTGCTGCACGTTAGTATATATATGTACTATACATGTAGTAATTGACTTTGAAAGTGAGTGCGCACGCCAGTTTGAGCTTGTTTTCTACATACGCGATTGTTTCCTCGGTGAGACGGGTGTCTGAAGTTGATGTGGGATGTGAAATAAAACTGTTATATAAATGGAGGTCAATGCACTCTGAGTTTAAAACATACGAATTATTTCCTGAACGATTTTCAAATCCAACAAACAAACTAGGGCATAGCACAAGTTTGTTTAGAAGATTTGCAAAGCTCGAGGGAAATATCTCCTGTATTTAAAGCTTATTGTGTATAAATTTATATATTACATATCAAAAATGATTTTTTTTCTCTTCAGATTCTGTTTTACGCTCTTTCAAATAACGTCAGCGCGTTTTGCGACGTAAAGTCATCTATACTCGTCGCGCGGCGTGATAACGTTCTACAGGAAATATTTCCTCATGAGGATTATAAATTATATTTTCTGCAGAAATTACTAAAAATAACTTCAGATATGTAATATTTATTTATCTACATCAGAATGCAAACTTAATATTAAATGTTGCTACCTGAACTACTTTCGATATTTGGTATTAGAAAATACTTTCTCCAAACTAAACAAAAAGGTGCTCCTAGTTTGAAATATAATATTGCTGAGAACTGGATATCAAAGTATACCTAAAGAAAATATTGTTTAAACATGTAGTTTATTAACTAGGTTACGTAGCCAAGTTGGCCAAGGAAGGTAATTATGCTATCAATTACAGACTGATTACAAAGCGTTAATAACTGTATTTTAACATTTTATGTATTTTCATGATTAACGAGTAAATTTATTTCACAATAAGTATGCAGAATCTTCAGAATTTCAGTGAGAATACATATTATGTTTTGGAAACTTTGAGTATCTAAACGCCTTCTAATTAATTCTACGGAGATTATATAAGCAAATAAACAAATCTCGTGAAAATCAGTTTGATGATCAAAAGTGACATACGTGTAATTTTTATTACCATCACGAAAACATGCCTAAATAATTTTGACCCCCTTAAACCCCACTTTAATATAGTAAAACCGGGGTTTACAGGGGTATACAATATATTTTCTTAGTTTTGCTCGAAAACATAGATTGTGAGTACTTGTTAGAACCGCCGGCGAGGGGGTTCTAACGAGTACCCACAATCTAAGTTTTGAGCAGAAATATGAAAAATATGTGTCTTTAATCTGAAAAAAAACAACAACAGTTTTTGAAGGTGAAAATTTCAATATATTTGAATAGGCGTGTTTTCGTTATGATCTTAAGTAGATCAGACATTAACCATTAACATACCTCTTGTGCCAATCACAACAGAAGCAGGTGACTTTCTCAGAACTTTTTCCAGAATAAATAATTTTTGATAATACATGTGAATCGTCTGCCAAGATTGACCTTGCATGTGAGTCGACTGTCTAGAAAATAAGGTTGGATATTTCGTGTGAATTGTCTGTCTATAAAAAAGGTGACATGGGAATCGTCAGCTGGGAGGTAGATCAGTTGATAGGGAGTCTACCTTCGGATCGGAAGGTTGTGGGTTCGATTCCCATTGATTTCGATGCCCTCATGCGATGGTGGACTAATTCAGATATGCTTTTGAAACGTGTCGATCCTTTCTATTGAAACATTGCTATCCTTTCTAATGAAATATATCGATCCTTTCTAGAAAACACAAGAAACAAGATCGAATTTAGATTTAATAGTTTATGTCATATTAAGAGTTCCAAGAACGCGAGTATAGATGGTTTTGTCCCTCAATGGGATATGGAAGGACAACCATAAGCTCTTTGAAAAACTATCCACCAACAGAAGCTCTAACGGTTTATTTAGCCCTATACATTTTGCCATAAGTATGCGAATGATCTGAATTACCGTAATAATCCTAAGTATTGGGACAGACAGGCCTGAGCAAACAGTGTAGACCCAGATCAGACGCCGCAGAACGCGGCGTCTGATCAGGGTCTACACTATTTGCTGCTCATATAGTAACTATTTAGACACATCAATAGGTAGTAAAATCGACCGGTTGAAATTTTAGGACAAACATGGTCAGGAGTTAACATGTTCCAATATTTAGGGTTAATACGGTGTCCACAACCTAATTACATGTACGCCCAGAGAAGACTCCAATCAGGCTGTACATTTATTGCAGTCTGATCTGGATCTTCTGTAATCGTCAACACAGTGAAAACTCTTAACGGTCATTATGCAGCCATCATTCTTTAACAACTATCCATGGCGGATACCAAACTAAGATTTTCTGTTGTAATTTTTCCTTTACTTTTTTAAAGAGTCAGTAACACTTCCCAGGGTGACTGCTCACTAACACCGGTTTCATTGTTTTGTCTAAAGTATTCAGTAATTCTGGTAGCGGATAACGAAGGACCTTGATCAGAATGCGAATGTGCAGGTCGATCTGGGAATTCGTTGTCTGCATAGGCAATAAGTGTTCCAGCTAGGATTTGAGGACAGAGGGGTGGCAGCGAAGGCACTTTTTGCATCGTCATGCAAGAATAAAGAAACCCTGTGTCATGTGATGTGCTTAGTATCAAGGCATATTACAAAATATAACCCCATTCCACAATGCCTCAAACTAGAATACACTTAAAACTGACCTTTAAACATTGATAACTTTTAACTTTTGGACCGCTTTTCATGAAATTTAGGGTTTTATGTCTGGAATTGAAATAAGATAGAAAGCGGCTTAAGAATGGCAGAGGGGTGGCAGGAGAGGACAAGAGGTTAGACCCACCCCATTATATAGGGCTAGCTGGAACACTGAATAAGGACCCTTTCCTCATAGTGCTGTTTAAATATTTCTGCTTTTCAGAAAATCACAGTATGCACAATAAGGTGTTGATGTGCGATGCTCCCTTATCTGGAAGAAGACCAGACATTCAAATTTCTTCCTATAACGACCAACTGGTGTCAGCTCAGGATCAAACGTTAGTACCGGATTTACCCTTATTACTCTAACACATTTTTTTTAATCATACTTGTCTAGGAGCGGGTTCAGTCCACTTCTCGCTCTCTTTGACTTAAAATTTAATTAAATGGAAAACTGACGATAAATCTGATAAATTTATGAAACATTGTTGTGTAGTAAACCTTCCACTGAAAATGGGTAGAGCATAGCATTGCAAAGCACGTAAGAGAGGTTCTGAAATTGAAAGGTTTAAATTTTTAACCTGCTGTTATAAGACTTGACATGGATAGTATGTGGCAAACTGCGTGCATGGTTGTTAACCTAATTATGGACACTCTTTTTTGCATGACGGTGAGCCGGTCCTCAGGTTAAATGACGGCTGCCCCCTCAATATGTTTCAGAGGGTTTGCGCCTGACTGTCAGTGAATGTGGCCATGGCCGTGGCCGTGGTACTGTTTGTGGTGTTCTTGTGTTCTGGCTTAGATCGCAGTTTAGCCTATTTGCATCATTTCATCACAGTATTTGTGATTATAATGTATGTGTTTTTAACTGCGATGTTGAATGATGAGAGGAGCCATATGCAGACAGAATATATGGTTGTAAATGGGAGCTGCTTCACCAGTAAAATATTCCGATTCTCTGATTCAGATTCTTTGCTAAAGCTTTAAATGTATGCGAGACAGAATAGATGATGGTTGTTTAATTAATCGGCCCAGTCCTTATCTTCTACCTGTCCATTCTCTAATCCCTTAAAATATGACATATTTATTCCTCATCTGTCCTTCTTTTGGTGCCTCGGGAGGGCTGTGCTTTGTGCTTTGTGACTGTGGCATTTCCTGGGTATCCACCAATATTTTTACAAAACCAGAGGAACGTGAGATATGACCACACAACTGAGTAAGTTTCATTTCTTAACAATGGTGAGGAGGTCATCAAAGAAACCAATGGTATCTCGAATTTGCTTGTGTATTTCCTGACGGTTGATGTGGTCTAACTATGAAATATACTCTGTACTTTGCGGTAGCATCTCATCTTCAAGGTCTGGATTCTATTCTAGAGTTCTGATGGCAGTCCGGGTTCCTTATGCATATACTTATTAGAAGGTTGATTGTCACCAAGGAACGCATCAGTTTGACTTTTAGTGATAGTCGTTTTATGTTACTGTCCTTCAACAACTGTTTCAGTTTGTTTCAGTATCGCTGTTGTCTGAGCATTTTAAACAGAATCTCGGGTTTAGGGCCTTCATCAGATATAATGGATCATAGGTATTTGAAACGTTTTACTGTTTGAAGCCTGGTTCCGTTCACTCTGACAGCAAGTTCATATTTATCTGGGTTGTCTTTTCTGGTCCGATTTTGTAGGTCTTGATAGTTTTGTCGACTAACCCGTCCTTTGAGTTCTTTTCTTCTTCAATTCCAGCAATGTTAACTGCGAACTACTCTGCATTCAGTGCTGACATTCACTTTATGATCTGCTAAGGCACCAGCCATGCTTTCGAGGTCTTTATAAGACGGTGGTTCTGGTCTCGTTTGTTGGCCATAGGCTGCTTGCTGCGGGGCCTTTTCTGTGTTTTATCCTGTTCATTGTCTTATTGTTCTGTTTAGAGGATATCCTATATAGAAATCTGATTGTCTTGTAGGGGAAGCGGGAGCTGGTTGCTATGCTCGTCACGAAAAGACGCCTATATAATTTAGAACCCCATAAACACCACTTTTATATAGGAAAAAAGTGTAAGAGAAAAGTCCAGGAAATGCCACAATCACAAACCGCATCCCTTTCCGGACACCAAGAGGACGAGGAAACCGACAAAACCAAACAAGCACAAATCGAACAAACGTACGAAAAGCACTAAGATTAGCTCTCTTTTCCCCAAGCGAGGTAATCGCAATGCTAAAAGGACTAAAAAAACAAAAGAACAAAATAACACAAGGTAAGACATAAAACAAATCGCCTCGAAGAATAAATCACAAAGCAACAAAGAGTAAGCCTAACACCGGGACCATCGCCTTAGAACGGTCAGTAGAATAAACAGTCATGGGGTTTAAAGCACTTTTACAGCTAGCCAATTTCACCCTGGGTCCCGATGCAACTCTTAATACAGAAATACATGAAAATTCGGTTCGCATAAAGGCTCCCAACTCAGTCAATGCATCAAAGCGAAAACATAAAGATCAAATTAATCGCTATAATAAACAAAGACGAGTACTCATGGCTAATTCTACTGTATGCCAGAGTAAATGAAAACCAATAATTGAACCAGTAGGGTTTACAGGGGTATATATTATTTGTCTTCTTTTACTAAAAACAGATAAACTTAGAGGCGGTTCTAACGAGTACTCATAATTTACGTTTTGAGCAGAAATATGAACTATGAAAAATATCAGAATTTTTTTATCTTAAAATTTTCCTTTTTTGGTTGTAATTTTTCGTAATGTTTTCTTTAGTTTGTGGCTTTTGTGCTGTCTGTATTGGTTTATTCCCAGCTAGCATTCTACATAAATCTACAGCGGGCCGTTATCGGCCTGTCAGCTACCCTGACGGGCCGATAACATCCCGCTATAGATTTATGTAGAATGCTTACTGGGTTTTCTCTTCCTTTTGGTGTTATTTGTAGGCTATGTTCTGTGATTATGGCTCTTGGATGACCTTTTCTATTCATATGCTGTAGCCGAGATCTCAGCCGGCTGTAACTCCCAACACCCCTAAGACCGCAAGGCTATGGCAATTCAAAATATTTTATTTATTTATTTTATTTATTTATTTATTTATTTATTTATACAATATTTAAAGAGGATACACAATTAGCTTCAAAAGCTAGTCTACCTTGTGGTCCTCTAGAACATACAAATATAAAATACATACAAATATATACAGTAAAATGACACAGCATTGTAACACAGAAAGATACTAATATGCAAATCGATTTACAAACAATAAAACTAAAAGTATATGATAAATGTTTAGAACAAAATTAAAATTTAATTTCATAAGAGATATCCATGAGACTTTGCATCATGCAGGGCACATAAAACCATAAAACTGGGTCATGGGCATATTAGCTAGTAAAAGGTAATATGTTCTTTTTTTTTTTTTTGTTTTTTTTTTTTTTGTTTTTTTTTTTAAACGTATCACATAGTAAGATGTAGCCATAAAGAAGAAAACGCACCACACGCACAATAGTATCGGAAGGTGCACCGGAACGTTACATAGAGTCTCTCATCAACTTGATATGAGCCAACTCGGTTCCGACCGCGCCATTCATACAGGCACCGCACCGAAACCCGATGGTCGAGAGCATGCGGCGGAAACGAATGTCCAAACAGCACGTCCCTCACACCGGGACCCGCCACGGTGACATATTAGGCACAGCCGATACAGAGCAGGCCCTAAGTGTGCGTGAGGTGTGAGATGGAGCAGCATCTCACTATGTCTGATTAATTAACAGCGATAAAATACCATTAAAAGTAAAAATGTTTCGGAATAAATTATATTCCTTCTAAACCACTGTTTTAAGACTTTTCTTAAAAGCATTTAATGTATCACAGTTTCTGATTGGCTGAGGTAGTGAGTTCCACAGCTTAGGAGCTGAGTAGGAAAACGCTCCATTATAGAGTGTTGTACGTGATTTTGGTACATATAGGGTCCCGTTTACACTAGAGCGCAAGTTTAAACAATGAGTTTGAGAGACGGGCTTTAACATGCTTGAAATGTATGCTGGTGTCATATTATTCAGCGCCTTATATGTTAATACCGCTTTATTGTATTTAAGCCTCCTTTCGAGCGATAACCACCCAAGATCTTTGAACATGCCTGCAGATGGTGTTCGGAAGTCTGTTTTAAGAATTGTTCTCGCAGCTCGCTTTTGTAATTTTAGGAGTCTTTCAAGATTTGTCAGGGACGTCGAGCCCCAGACATCAGAACCATAATCCATCAAGGGCATTATGTAACTTTGGTAAAACTGTTTTTGAACTTCTACCGGTATATATTCGGATAATTGCCTTAATAGTGATATTTTAGATGAAACATTTGAACACAGGTAATCAATATGCGCAGACCAATTTAGGTTTTCATCAATATAAACGCCTAGGAGCTTTTGTTTAGAAATGTTCTGAATGCAAATATCGTCTGATTTCAGCTCTATTTCACGAGAGTCGCCTAGTCGTTGTCTTGTACCTATGGACATGCAGGTGGTCTTTTTATAATTTATTGGCAATTTATGCCGCTTACTCCAGTGCTTCGCTTCTGTGAAATCGGCTAGAAGATTATGTTCAATAACATCAACGCTGTTACTATGTGTATGAAAAGTAGCATCATCGGCAAAGAAATCTGCAAAGCAGTGATTTAAAAAAAGCGGCAAGTCATTAATAAATAGGAGAAATAGTGTAGTGCCCAAGATCGATCCCTGAGGCACACCAGACGATACATTTGCGAATTTAGACAGACCGACATCGTTTGCTATTGCTTGTTTACGAGACGATAAGTAGGACTGGAACCAACGTAGGGATAGTGGACTGAATTTGTACAAAGACAATTTGTTGATGAGTATAGAATGATCTACGAGATCGAAGGCTTTACGAAAATCTACGAAAAGAGTACCTACTATATCTCCTTTGTCGATGCATGAAAGCCACTGATCAACAAGTTTTACCAAAGCTGTTTGGCAACTGTGCTTTTGTCTAAATCCAGACTGAGTTTCATGAATAAGTTTGTGCTTATTGAGGTAACCTATTAAATGTTGGTTGACATGTTTTTCGAAGATTTTTGAAATGGTCGGTAAAATCGATATTGGTCTGTAGTTGGAGGGATCAGTTGTTTCTCCACCCTTATGTATTGGGAACACTTTTGCCAGCTTCATTTGGGAAGGAAAACACCCATTCGATATACTTTTGTTTATCAGCGTGGTAATGGATGGAGATAATGTACTAGCTGCCATTTTGATTATTCGTGGTCCTAAGCCATCAATACCTGTAGCTTTAGTAGAATCGAGTTTATTGATAAATGTTAAAACTTGGTCACATGTTATCAATGGAATAGTAAAATGAGTTATGAGGGACTTTGCTGTTGACAAAATTACTCAGTTTGTCATCTTCAAATGTCGATACTTGATCTGTGTGGTCATTTAAAATGTCAGCGATAGATGAGAAATATGCATTTAGTTTAGCAGCAATATCCTCAGAATCGGTTATTGTTTCACCATTCATAATTAACTCTCTGGGGAGGTTATTCAACGTTGTTTTCTTTTTGTTATTAACTGCACGCAGATGATTCCAAATTGTTTTAGAATCTTTAGAATTTTTAACGGAATCGGAAAAGTATTTTCGTTTGGCTTGACGAATAAGTTGGATGGTCTTATTTCGATACATTTTATAATCAGTCCACTGTTTAAGTTTTTTGGCATTATCGCGTCGCTTTTGCATATGCGTGATTTCCGGTGAGAACCAGTCTGGTAAACGTTTGCATTTAACTCGCTTGTTTTTTGTAGGCGCATGATTATTTAAATGTTTCATTATAATATTATGCCATACAGCAAAATCTTCATCTACAGTTGACTGATTTGCGGTAAATGTAATAAGGTCATTTTCGAGATCATTTAGAAACATAGTTTCATCAAAATGCTTAAAACAACGGTAATTTGTAGTAATATGGCTCGATTTAGAAACTCTTGAATTTATTTTTCGAGTGACGCATATAGGGAGGTGATCGCTTATCGAAAAATCTGAGATAAAGCATTCAGTAATATTTTCAACGTTTGTTGTATAAACATGATCGATTATCGTTGCCGATGTTTGAGTAACGCGCGTTGGCTCTGAAACAAGCTGGGAAAGGTCAAAGAGCTGTACCAGATTCAACCATTTCCTGTTTGTACATGAAATATAATCGATATTAAAATCACCCATGAGTATAATTTCCAAACCACTAGCTTGTGCAACAGATAGTTCTTCTTCAAAGAGATCTATCCAATTTGAGAGAGAATCGGGTGGGCGATATACACTACACACGAGAAACGGTTTAGCATTTGGCAACGTTATTTCTGCCCAAATTGATTCTAAGTTAGAAATTTCTATTTCAGGTCGGCGTTTGACATTTAACGATTCTCTGAAATACATGATAAGCCCGCCTCCATATTTGTTTAGAACTTCAACTCTGTCCTTTCGTATAAAATTATAGCCATCCAACGCCACCTGGCCATCCGACACACACGGATCCAAAAATGTTTCGCATAATCCCAATAAGTCAGGGCACTCCTCCGTAGCCATAACAATACGGAGTTCATCAATTTTAGGCACTAAATGTCTAACATTGAGATTACAGAGATGTAATCCTTTAAAAGAGAAATCAAGATTAGCACACCTTGCAGGAGCCGCGGCAGGTGGACAGGCAGCGTCGTTGGTACAAGATTCCGTATTAGGGTCAGTACTATCTTGCGAAAGAGCATCTAACCTGGGGTTTATGAAAGAATCACTGTGAGGTGGGGCCTCAATAACACTGGATGTCCGTTCAACGGAATCCAATATATTTTGATCGGATGACTCCTGATACTGGATTGTATCTGGAGATCTCTGTTTTATATGCCCAGTGGACTCCTATCGTGTCACATGACCCGACCTACCAGTGTTTCTCCCGTTAAACCAACACTCATGAGTGCTGTGATTATTCATAGAACATATGTGACAGTACCTTGATCTGGATTTATATCTTTTATCTACATGGGGTTTGTTTGATTGAGGATAACTTTGGAATGCCTTCCGGGGGCCTGCAGATCCGGTAACCTTATATATTTTATCAATGTTTTGAAGAAATTTTCTCGTTCCAGACTTATTCAAGTGCGTTTTGTCAGTTTGGAAGTATGCATCAGGTAGTTCGCCAGATGCTAGTAGGAATTCATCGAAGTGATCGATGAAAGTAATGTCGTTTTCAGCACATAGAGCTTTCAGCTGATCATTGTATGGTTCCAGGTCTACAGACTCCCTGGAAAGAAGGCCCGAGACTATGATTTTGCGCTCCTCTGATCCCAGTTCATCCAATAAGTTTTGATAATTTTTATAGAAAGTATCTAGATCTTTACCATTGTCGGCGTCATTGCCACCTACGTGCAAGATAATTGTCTTACAATTATTAATATCAAACCGCTCTAGTCTCTCTTTGAGTGTTTCAGTGGTGGCGCCTGAAAATGATCTCACTGTAGTATTTGTTTTTAGATCAATGTTTCTAACACCTTTGAGTATGGAACTCCCTACCAGGAGCGTGGATTGATTTATAACTTTCTTCGGTGTATCCGTCAGGTCAACTGTTTCTAGGTCAATTTCGGTATCTGGTGCAGCCTGTAACGGTCGCACAGGTTTCTGTTTTCGTTGTTTCTGGTTTGTGTTAGGTGCCCTTAAGTTTGCAAGTTGACTGTTGGCTTCCTTTCTCTGCTTAATTGAGTTTGGTTTAGTGATTAATGAATTACTATTTGATCTTGTTTTATTGGCTTCCGGTTTCTGAATCTTCTGCGATTTTTCCGTGGTTGTTTTTAGATTTTCGGTCTGTGATTTCAGCTTTTCAAAAACCGCTGCAGTTTTATTTACTATCTGACATGCTTTTTGATCAAATGAAGTTTTTAAACTGTTTGTTGTTGATGAAAGTGTTTCCAGAGACTCTGAAACACTTATGTCATTGGCATTTATGTTTCTTTTGAGGGAAGTCAAACGATCATTTAAATTATCAAAATTGCTTTCAATTTTTGCTGTAAGTCCGTTTACTGCCTCTAGAATTGTCTGAGTGCATTCTTTTAGCTGTTGAACGTCAACTTTGAGAATGCTTATATCATGTTTTAACGCGGTTGGTATACCGCGGCAAGCTAAACAGAACCACAGCCCTATAGGGTCACCACTGGATATGCCGACACACGTTTCATGATACCAGTGCACACAGAGGGGGCATTGAATCCAGTTTACGTCGCATTTCTTTGAACTTGGTTTGATTTTGCATGTGTCACAACATTTTGAGTTTTTCTTTGAAGCTTTTGGATCAGTCTTGGGTTCCGCTGTAGTTTTTAATGATTTGGTTTCAATGTTAATGGCTTGTTTCAGTTTGGTAATACTATCGTTTAAATTATCTGGAGGTTCTATGTTTGCTTTGTTATCATTTTCATCGCCATCATCATTATCATCATCATCATCATCACAACCATCATCATCATTACTGTCGTCGTTATCTACGACAAAGTTGGCATCCGGTTGGATGTCTATGACATCAGCGCCATCTGCATGCATTGTCTTTTCAAGATCATGCAAAACAGATGTAGACAACATACTTGATGTATTTGGCGTAGATTCCCGGGATGACCTAGATAATAGGGACCGTACTTCTCTAGCTAAGAGGTTTGCTACGCATTGTGCCGTCTGTTCAAGCCGATCCTTGTTACAGTCTGGAAGTGACGTCATAATTTCTTTTAGAATGATTTTTTTGTATTCATGTTTTTTTGAACTTCTTGAGCTCCATATGAGTCATTTGGTTGACAAGACCAAGATATTTTTCTTTGAGGGTATCCTCCTCAGCGTAGAGTTTGGAGTCTATTGGCATACTGCTTATACACTGTGTACTGCAAACAGTCAGAACAGAGTTAACTCCCTTGTTTGAATGAACGTCGAGCGTGGGTCGTCTTCTACAGTGAGTTCAGTTTACAATAGCTATATACTATTGAAGGGCCTCAGGGCATGTTAGTATGGCCACTGTTATTCATAATTGATTTCATTAGTGTTTTTGTTTTGTTGTTGTCTATGAAAAAAGTTCTACAAACTCACTGTTGAAATTATATACATCCCATGTTCTAACACTAATAAGTATGCCAACAAAGTTCCAGTATTTAACACGATGTATTAAGTCAGATTTTATTGTTTATTTTTACAACGAAGTTTTTATGTTGTTTTAACACTACTGGTTCATATAGCCATTGCCTGTCCATTATGTCGTCTTGCCAAATGAATTATGTGAGCTCCAATCAAGATCAACAGCTAAAAGTGACTCCGTCCACCTGTGGAAATTTCTTTTATCATTGTAGAAAAAAGACAACATGTAATTCTAAGCAACCAGGAATGTGCACTAACATGGTTACATCGTAGGAGTAAGTCACCTATATAGGATCATACTACTGCAGACGGTCTCCAAGCTACATGTACATGCATCTCTTTTAATAAATACAGATACCTGTATTTTTATTTACAGATATCTTGAGTTGAAATGCACATATCTGTAATTGATATAGAGATATCTCTAACTGAAATGCAGATATTGGTATTTGAAATTCTGATCTCTCTATTTTCGATCACAATATAGATATTTGAATTTCAATTAAAGATCTACATTTCGAATATAGGTATCTGCATTTCAATTAGAGATATCTCTAATTAAGCTGAATTCTTGAAAGCTGCATTCCAATTACAGGCATCTCTAATTGACATGCATCCATCTGTATTTGAAATAAGATATCTGAATTTCTAAATTAAATACATATATCTGTATTTCAATTAGAGATATTTGCATTTCAATTAGAGGTATATGGTATTTATGATTGAAATAGATATATCTCTATTCGCTCCATTTATGGGTAACTGGTACATCCCTCGCGGATATTTACATGCGCACTGTTCACCGGTTACAAATACCAATATGACGGAGGACACAGTTCGCCCCCCTCAAAGACGACACAAAGAAATTCATTAAAGATGCTTAAGATCATTATCTCTTTACAGTCAAACCCTTCGCTATAATCGTTTCTGTTGTTTTGGTTACAAACAAGGAAACTTATTCACATAGGCCGTCATCTTTGAGCTTGAGAATAGCCCTTCTCTGATCTTTTTATTTCGTAAGTAGGACCGCGGCTAGGGTAACTTTTTTAGAGATTACTATAGAGCGCGGGCTTTGCGCCGATTTCTGATGGCATCTCACAGTTTAATGTACTGGATGGGGTAAAAGAAAGAAGAAGAAAAAGAAGATGAAGATTCCCGCAATTTTCTGCGCGATTTTCTTTTTTCCGGACCTAAAAATATCTAACAAGATGTCTTTCGTTCATTATTCTCTGGCATGAAAGCAATGTATCAAATTTATTGATAAAAATTTAATGATATCACTCATCATATCAGTAGACAGATCAGTTGCTTACACGTTACAAGGGAAACTACTCAACTTATACGTTACCGAGGTTATACAAGGGAAACAACTCAATCACCAGGTAGCATTATGTTGGCAGGTAAATATTTTATTTTGAGTATAATCGTAGATAGTTAGTATTTTAAAGACACAATTTGGATTGCATAACACCCTAATGACTCTAAGCAGATTAAGATAAGAAATTCTTGGTGACTTAGGCCATACTTACAGGTAGGGGCCCGATAAAGGATAATTACATTAGGTTTCAGCAAAGTTTATGATGATGCCAGGGAAACAGATAAGATGGGTAATTTGGTGATAATTTGACATTTTTTCTCTTTATTCAATGAAATATATCTGGTTGTTATTCATTAGAATTGTCTCTCCAATGCAGTTCTAATGAATAATCACATGTTTTATGGAGAAATACAGATACTTACGCTTTTATGCTAATTTATCATCAAATGCCCTCTTTATCTGCTTCTTTAGATCAAATACAGAAATTTGGTAAGACAGATAGTATTTACTTATTTATTTATTTATTTATAATGTGTTGTTTTACTGAAGTCAAAATATTTAGTTTTGAGACAGCTATGGAAAAAATATGAAGTGTGCTTATTTACTTTAGAAAAGTAATATATATATATATATATATATATATATATATATATATATATATATATATATATATATAAAAACTTTCAATTTTATATTTCTATTTCAGTTTCTTTGTATTTTTTTTCACTGTGAAAGAAAAAACAACACCTTTGTATTTTGGAAAAAAAACTATCAATAAATAAATAAATAAATAAAGTAATATAATACAAATTAACAAATTAAATGTAAAATTTGCAAATGAATTTATTTGGTTCTAGAGTAACATAATGAATACCTTGGCTTAAATCGGTGTCAACGCATAATGCATGCGCAAACTACCTCGCTTGATCGAACCATATGCATAAAGGTCAAGGTCTGCAAGTTTCAAAATTGAAAATTCTGTCAAAAGAAAAGAGCTTCAATACGTGTGTATTACCAGTGCACAATGTAATCTCACACTTGCTCAATCGTGTCACCACACCGGGAGAGCAGTAAAAAGAACCACCAACCTTTTTTCCGGTATAGGCACCTCCTCCTCTTCCTCGTCACACCAGCAGCAATACGGGTTTTCCTCCTTCGACCCCGACGGCTTCTTTTAGGGTCATCCAGCCATGGATCTTTCGGAGACACGGTTAGTTAACGTTAGTTGATTCATGCCTCCTACACCGACCCGCTAGATGCCAGCGAGTCCATGGCTGATTTGTCAGTGTTTTTCCCCTTCGACATCTTGGCCGCCATCTTGTGGTACTACGAGGTGTGCTGTCCGAGAATTCGTGGTGGATGATCTGCTACAAAACGTTCCGCCTATATAACCGAGATATATAGGTCAGATTGGTCAATTCGAGCAATACCTCTCGCTCAGCTTTTACTAGGGCACTAGATAAGTAAGTACTTTACTGGAGTACTGGAGTATTCATATTCGTCTGCCGATTATGTATTCAATATGATCAAAATCTTATTTCTTCCGGAAAATTTTTGACGTTTTCTTTGCTTTTGTTCATTTATTCGCTATTTATAAGCATCGGAGTGTATAAAGCTACTTTGGTTAAATGCGGAATTTAGCGTTATCAGCTTTAGCAGGGAACTATTTGGGGGCGATTTTAGGTAGTTATTAGGTAGGTATTTTCAGTTGAACGGATAGCTGAAATGCGTTATAGCAAATCTGGTGGCGGTAAACCGCCCCTAAAAATAGAAATAGCATATGCTACATCAATTGTTATGTAAGGTTGTCAATATGTTTTTGACAGTTTGTCTTATTTTTTGTTAAGATTGACTGGTTAACTGAAAAATGATTGTAAGGCACCATTCATGCATCGTTATCTTATCATTGCTCTTTATATTATTTTTTTTTTTATATTTGTTTGTTTGTGTTTTTTTTTTTCTTCTTTTAATTCTGCATCTTTAATTCACATTCACAAATTGAGATCCATATTGTTTAACAGTTTTTCCGTCACTATTTGTACAACTGTAATTGTTAAGGAGAAGAACTAAATAAGTAGTCATACTTTCGTTCTGATCCTATTTCTTATGTGCTACAATGTATAGTGTTATGTAATATTTAGATAATAAAATATGTTTAAACCAAGGACAAACTGATGATATTCTTAATTTTCCTAGAAAGTAGGCTTCGACATGTCATGCACATTCTTTCTAAAAGAGACAGTTTGCATAGAATGTCAAACCCAATGAGAGATAGCAGCAGTATTTCTATTATCTCCCTTGACAGGTAAAGTCAAAGGTTACCAGGTTCTTCTATTGGAATCCTCTGCTTTTATCGCAGGTCACCGGTGGAATTGAACAAATTCTTAACTTTACATTTCTCCATATCCACATGGAAGATTAATTAATATTATATATTTCATTGCACAGAAAATATTTCTTTTAAATATTTTGGAAGCTGTATTGGCATATGACCTTGTTAAAATTAGATTTATTAAGGAAAAGGAAGCGATACTTAATGGAAACACTAATGATAAAAGCAGAGGAATCCAATTAATTGGACCTGGTTATTTACAGAAAGTAATCAAGGGAGTTAACTGACTGCTTTCTCCTATTTTTGGTTAATTATATTTAAACCTTTAACCTTTACCACTCTCTGGGCTAATTAAGTAGACGATGAATTGGTGATATTTGTTTTATTTTACCCAGAAAGGAGGGTTTGACATTTCATGTAATTTGTTTCCATCGGAGACACTTTACACGAAATGTCAAACGCTTTCTTGTATGTGTGTGTGTAGGGGTGGGGGGGGGGGGGGTGGGGGGGAGGGTGTGTTGGGTTGGGGGGGAGGGCAGGGGGCGGGGTACGAAGTCAATTCGGACTTAAGTCAATTCGCTCTAATTTTGTTCAACTCGTACACATTTTTCGGTCAATTCGCACTTAACAATATTTTCTTCGGTCAATTCGTCCTCATTTGGTCAACTCGTACTCATCTTGGTCAATTCGTCCTCGTTTTGGTCAATTCGTTCTCACGCTAAATTCGATTAATTTCGACGGAAAGAAAGAAAGAAGGAAAGAGAACGATAGAAAGAAAGAGAAAGAAAGAAAGGAAAAAAGAAAGAAAAAAAAACTTCCAACGATCGCGCAATCGATGGCACGCCATCGCAAATCCCTACGCTGTCTCCTGACTAAAATGTGAAACCTATAAATGTGAACAACTCCATCGGACAACCTGATGACACCTGATGATGTTTCAAAAACCCTGCTAGGTGAAGGGCACAACGCGGCGTCTGATCTAGGTCTACTGTTTGCTAAGGCCTGCGTATCTGACTGCTTAGTCTAAATAGGTGTATCTGTTTATGTATGTGAAAATTGCTGGATAGATGTCAAGTATCGAAGACTCTGGGTCTACACAGTTAGCTCAGGCATGTCTGACCGAATACTTAAGGTAAATAGGTACATATTATGGTAAATACGGACGCACAGTCTGCTCAGAATCTTCACTGGGCGCATTTTGGATACTCAAGGATACAAAATTTCTTAATGGGGACAACGAAAACTCCGATCTAACCGCGCGAGTGCACAGGCTGATTTGAGTCTTCGTTGGGCGCACATGTCAGATGGTACATTCCCTCACGTTGCGGCTCAAGTATGCATTAACCTTTACCACTCTTTGGGCTAGTACAGCAGACGACAAATTGATATTGTTTCTTTTTTTTTTTCCAGAAAACAAGATTTGACATCCTGTTTTCTGGGAAAAATAAGAAAAATATTTCAATATGTCGTCTGCTGAAAATTTTACCCTGAGTCCTAAGCGTTAAAGTACATGGGTCATGTCATGCAAAAAAAAGGCATAACGCCCATATCAGCCTGCACGCCCACGTACTTTGATCCGAGCCTTCATTTTCCGCTTACAGACTCATTTCAAAGCAGACAGTTCATGAAATGTCAAACTCTGTTTTCTGGAAAAAAAATAAAATAATAAGAAATATATATATATTTTTGTCGTTAGAGAGTAGTAAAAGCTACAAAAAGGTACGTCCTCATCAGGAATGCCTAAACTGATTTGATGCTATTTATCTCATTCGCTTTTGTATGCATAAAGGCAGACTGAAATGAATGCACTCTTGTATTGTGCACACGGCACGTAAATAAATAAGGAAGTTTAAAACGCTGTTTTCATTGTTGGGTTACATCATATATAGTGCTCAAAAATACCCCTTTTATACACCTGCGGTTTTAGTTTAAACATATTTTATTTCATCGAAATCACAATACAGTCATAAACACAATTCTCATTAGGATTTGGACGAAAGCAGACTGCTTATTTAATATATTCATCTCTTAATACATACAATATCTATTGTTGGCCGGCGCGGCCGGTCTCTAAATACAGCTTTGGATTTTTATATATGGTAGAGTATTCGATTAGCTCACAAAGGATTTTTTTATATTGCCGGGATCGTCGGTGTGAGACGTTTCACCCACGCATTTAAGTGTTTGTATCTGTCGGTAACACCAGTGTCTGACTTTTCATCCAAGCTGTTAATTTGTTGATTTCGGTAATGTCTAACTTTGAATGTGCATGTTGAGACACTCATAGGGGCTAGGACCTGGTTGTTTGGCTGAGAATGCTCGTATGAGCATCTAGCTAAGGTTCTGGCGAGATTGCACAATTGCGCAATGAGTTAGAAGATTGCTCAACGAGCCGCACAAATAAGTGTTTTGAACCAAAGTTAAAGTTGAGGGCGAGGATTATAACTGACCGTTCAAAGTCAGTTCTTTTGTTGTGGTTTATTACTGTTCTGTGTTTATGTTGTTGATGATTTATTTCATTTTCCGGTTTTACTGCAGCAGACTAGGGTCTAACTAAAGGCTCCTATATCACCATTGATGTTGACTGATTTAGAATTTATTCTCTCAAACAGAAATTGTTCTGGTATTGATCTCGAGTTTACTTCTGATGATGTAAATATGTATAATTCAACTTTTTTTCTTGTTATATGCTGATGATACAGTGATATTTGGCACAGATGAAACAGAGTTCCGGAACAATTTAAATGCCTTTTATGAATATTCTAACATGTAGAGGTTAGATATTAATTATGACAAAAAAAAAAAAAAAAAAAAAAAAATTGATCTTTGGTAAACGTAATGATGATCGTTTTGATTTCAAAATGGGTGAGAATAAAATACAAATTTGTAAAGAGCTTAAATATCTAGGGACAGTTTTTACTAAGAGCAGGAATTTTAACAAAGCCAAAAAACATAATTATGGCCAGGCAAAGAAGTCAATGCATCTTTTATACAAAAGAATACGTAATTTGAATTTACCTATTGATTTACAACTATTATTGTTTGACCAGACAGACGAAAGCAGACTGCTTATTTAATATATTCATCTCTTAATACATACAATATCTATTGTTGGCCGGCGCGGCCGGTCTCTAAATACAGCTTTGGATTTTTATATATGGTAGAGTATTCGATTAGCCCCTATAGCCCTTTATGCCTGTGAAGTATCGGGGTTTGAGAACATCCAAATAATTGAGAAACTTCAAAATGAATTTTTAAGACATATCACAAATGCTAAGAAAAGTACATCAATATATATGTTGTATGCAGAACTTGGGCGTAAACCTATTATTGTCAGTATAAAAACAGAATGATAGGATACTGGCTTAATATTATAAACAGTAAAGCAAAACGGTTATATAACGTACTTCTACATGAATATAATGCAGGACCCTTTCAGCATAAATGGATTCATAGTATAAAAGAGATACTCATTTCAGTTGGACGTATGGATCTCTTCAATAAAGTTAATGTTGAAAATGCAAAATCACTGAAAGCACAAATTTCAAGAGCTCTGGTTGATCTACATATACAGGAATGGTTTTCTAAAATTGAATTGTTTCCTAAAGGAAGAAATTATTATTTATTTAAGTAGGATCTAAATTTTGAAAATTACTTAATAAATCTAAGTAAGAAACATTATAGTTCACTACTGAAATTTAGACAAAGTAATCACAGGCTTCATATTGAAACAGGCCGTTGAGAAAACATCCCATTAGATGAAAGAAAATGTAACTTATGCCCAAAAAACGATATTGGGGATGAATATCATTACCTTTTTGCATGTGATTACTTTCATTCAGATCGGAAACAGATTTTAAAATCTTACTTCTACAAGAAACCAAATTTTATGAAGTTTAAAGAGCTCTTTTCTGCCAAAGATACTCAAACACTTATCAATTTGGCGAAGTATGTTGACATTATTATGAAGAAGTTTCCAGCTATGAATTCGGTTATATATATGTATATAGTTTAGTAAGGAGTGAAGTGAGCCAGTTTGCATGTGGTAGTGGTTTGTTTCCTCTACCGGTTTCATTTGTTCATGGCAGACAGTTAACCTCCTGGTGAACGAGTGTGAAGCCGGTGGAGGGGATAGGATATTGTTGTGTGTGATTATTTTTCCTACTTACTTATTGTGTGTACGCGTACACGTGTACCTACACACATGTATATGTGTGAATGTATGTATGTATTTGTGTGGATAGTATGTGATGTGTATAATGTTTATTTGTAAACATTGTCACTTGCTTTGTTAATTATGTATTTTTCCCCTTCTCTTACGCCTCCTGCGTGTGGCCTGAGAAGTAGTTAGATTGATAAAGTTCTGTTCTGTTCTGGAAAACTATGGCAGAAATAAAATAAAACCGTGATATGCATTTCAATATTAAGAGTCTAAAGAATAAGCATACAAAAATGATAAACAAAGTTCGTGTTTAAGGCTCACGCCTCGGGTGGTGGGGGAATATCTACTGATGATTTTGGTACAGATCTGTATCTTAAAATCTGAAAACCCACTCCATTCATATACTTGGACTTTGAAAAAAAGGACCCATTCATATACTTAAAAAGTTCAAACATATTTATATCTGACGCACGCTAAAATAAGCTTCTAGATAAGATCTGGTAACTTATTTAAGTTCTGGCATGTCATTTTTTTTTAAAATAATAATGTATAAAATAAATCTCGTGGAGATCCCAAAACTAGTAAAGAAGTACAAGAAGAAAAAAATGAATTATTAATGTAGAAAAAAGAAAGAAATATTTCATAGACATAATCCATACAAACGGGTGGAGATTAATTATACCGAATCTACAGAGGGTTGAGAGCATAGGTCAAGCATACAAAGCCCGGGCAGCTGAGGGATTCTATATTCGGTTTCAAGAGATTCTATACATGTATTATATATACTTATGTATCTTCCCAAGACTAACTAAAAAAGTACTATATTCAAAGCCAGTACAAAATCATAATTATAAATCATATAAGTTATAAGTTAGGCTACAGTGCCAGTGGGCCTGTCTTAAAATCTCTTACTGTTTTTGATGTATGCTTGCACAGCCTTGAATATACGTACATTTGTTTGATATGATAATCATTGTTTCCAAGCAACAAACAATCAATAGTTACCCAACAGAATTGTGAAACGATACGAACTAGTTCCGCTCGTTTGTTCTGTAAAAAAAAGTGCACATCAAAAAGTAGAGTTCTGCATTTTCTACCTCTCCGCATCGACATAACTGTACCCAAGTTTGACATGTTATACATTTTGATCACTAGCCTAATCCCAGGGCATGACCCAGGGGTACCTGTAGCACAGAGTCCAAGGTGTAAGTAGCAAACAAAATTGGAACTTCCTAGCGTAAAAGATATTTAAGTTATGACCTAAGTAGCATACCAAATTGCAACTTCCTAGCATAAAAGGTACCCAAGTTTTACCTGTAATACATTTTGACCCCTAACCCACCACAGGGTATGACCCAGGAAGAATATTAGCATATAATTGAAGGTTTAGGTCTAGCAAACCAAATTTCAACTAACTTTTCGGAGCAATTCAGAAAACTTATTAACCGTTATAAAAGAATTGGCTATAGCCTGGATATTATGCGGCAGACTGCATGCCTAGTTGTCAAACCAATCATTGTTGATGGCTATGCTTCACTCTTTAATTGCACGACGGCGGTTCGGGCCTCAGACTCAATGACGGCCTCTTCGTAAATCTTTAACCAGTGGGTTGGGGCTTGACGATATGTCTTTGGCTTGGCCCGCCGTGGTTCAACTACATGTATTGGTTTTCATTTACTCTGGCATACAGTAGAATTAGCCATGAGTACTCGTCTTTGTTTATTATAGTGATTAATTTGATTTTTATGTTTTCGCTTTGATGCATTGACTGAGTTGGGAGCCTTTATGCGAACCGAATTTTTTTATGTATTTCTGTAATAAGAGTAGCATCGGGACCCAGGGTGAAGTTAGCTAGCTGTAAAAGTGCTTTAAACCCCCAGGTGGTTTGCTCTACCGACCGTTCTAAGGCGGCGGTCCCGGTGTTAGTCTTACTCTTTGTTGCTTTGTGGTTTATTCTACGAGGTGATTTGTTGTATGTCTTTCCGTGTGTCATTTTGTTCTTGTGTTTTTCAGTCCTTTTAGTATTGCGATTACCTCGCTTGGGGAAGAGAGAGCTCATCTTAGTGCTTTTCGTACGTTTGTTCGGTTTGTGCTTGTTTAGATTTGTCGGTTTCCTCTTCCTCTTGGGGTCTGGGAAGGGCTGCGGTTTGTGATTGTGGCACTCCCTGGACTTTTCTCTTACCTTTTTTTTTTCCTAGCGTAAAAGGTACCAAAGTTATGACCTCCAAGAGAAACGCGGACGTAAATGTCAATGTAAACTTGAATGTAAACTTAAACATTTGTAAATATTTGTATACATTTTGACCCCTAGTCCCACCCAGGGCATGACCCAGTAGAAAATCTAGCATAGAGTTGAAGGCTTAGGGCTGGGTAAGTAGCATACCAAATACGTGTATCAACCTCATCGCGTAAAAGGTGCCCAAGTTATGACCTCCAAGAGAAACGTGACATAGGCATGTACGCATGTACGCACGTTCGGCAGACGGGGCTTATAACGCGCGAGATTTTATCCAAATATCAGTTCATTAAAAGCAAAAGGCAACCTTATAATCTAAAACGTCTACCTAACCAAGCAAAACTTACCTCAAATGAAAGTCGAAGTGTCACAAAATATAAGCGACCGAACTGCGGCCTCTGTATTCATCTCAAAAAGAAAGGAATTAAAGAACATTCAAATGCGGAAACAACTTCAAAATCCATGAAATGTCATGTGAGGTAAAAAATGTCATTTATGTTATGAAATGCAGCGGCTGCGGGGAGGAATATATTGGGGAAACCTGTAATTTCTCGCGAAAAGGGGTTACCGTACCTCACTAGCAAATCCGTGGCCCCCAAACAAGAATGCTAAAGGTAAGTGAACATAAAAATAACTGAGCGAAAAATATGTATATCAAAGGTAATCATAAATACCCGTAAGGTTGATATTAATTTGGACACCTCCAGTATTGCTGTAATTATCTTAAAACTCGAACTTTATCAGATACAAACATGGCCGAAAGCATACTGACAGCACGGCAAGCAGTTAAGACTGCTCATCCAGGAGCAGTTCATTTAGTACTGGTTTATAGTTTGGGTCTGTGGTCTGTACTTTTTACCTAGACTTGTAGGACAAAAAATTTAGAAGTACTAAGAAAGATGACATTTCAAAGTCTGCAGTGAAAGAAAGAATGATAGAAAGAAAAGTAAAAGTAAGAAAAAAGAAAGACAAAATATGAAAAAATAAATGAATAAATATATTAATATACTAGCAGACTTCATACAGCATATATGAAAAAATTAAGTCAAGACGCTATTGATGTTTAATAAAGAAAGAAAAAATGAAAGAAAAAAAGAAAGAATCATTAAAATAAATATATTAATATAATAACAGAATACAAATAGCATGTATGAAAATTGTACACGCTATTATATATAGTGAAAGGTATAGTATTAAAAATATTAAATGACAAAATATGCATTAAATTATAATTGAATTAATTCACTAATTTACTTTGATCCTGGAAGCCATATCACTACATTGATATATATATATATATTTTTTTTTTTTGCAATTATATATGTGTGATGTAAATTTTAAGTAAATTATATATAAAAAAAAAAATCCTGTAATAGAATCTGCAGTATGTTAGGGTCTAGTTAACTCCATGTTAGCTACTAGTTAACTTTAGTTAACCAGGGCGTGAACTTCCAGCCAACTTCATGGTTTAGTTGTAGTCTGAAAGTAGTTGACTTGGTATAAAGAATAGTCTGAAAGGTACTGTATGGTCCATAGCATGTGTAAGAGAAACAGTCTACCAAAAACAACACCTTAATATAATTTAAATAAATAAATAGTGGTCTATCCACCCTTCTAAATTTACAAACATTATACAGCTAAATATCTGGCCTTAGTACCAGAAAAAAATGAGGGCTTGTTATAACTTACATTGCTTAATGCACATGTACCACAGTGATGACCTGAAGTACTTTAATTTCCAGGACTTTGCAGAACTGTCTAACGAACTGAGACTGCTGAAATCATTTAAACGAGAGGTTTTTAATAATATATTTGTGACGTACTGCATGTAAAAAGTTTTAATGCCTCATCCATTTTCTATTTTTGATAAATTCTAAATTTAGCCATTAACCCGCCTGGTGGATGATCGCCACCTATCCTTAATCTACACGATAATCGTAACAACAGATGTGTCTTACACGACCGTCGTACAAACCGTTTGGACAATAATAAATTTTGAACCAGTCAAGCACCTGTTTCACGTGACAAATTGATTGGGCAACCAGAGTGAAAAAAAAAAAAAAAAAAAAAAAGAAAGAAAAGTTAAATCATACCATTCAGGATATTTTTTTTTCTGTAGTCTGTGATAACTATTAAATATTCTAATTTGATCAGTTTGCTGGAATTTATGACTTTATTGAGACTTGTTTGAACTACATCATTCTGTTGAAAAAGTCGCGAAAACTTATGACATAGTTTTGACAGTTATTTGTTTACAAACTGACAAAGTCCATTTTGTTGACAGAGAGCTGTATAACTGATATTGCCCGTCAGCCTGATTGAGTAGCCATCCACAACAGGGTTACTGTCATCTGAGGGCATTGGAAATAGATTGAATCAAGATAAATAATACCTAGATATATCAAACAGGTAAAGTATGACCTAATCGCAATTTAAAATGAAGCTGTTTCTTAATATTTGATACAGTCAGCTGATCAAGAATAATCTGCTGGCTGCCCATACCTGGTTGTGAAATTTGCCTATTCGGAGTCTTCTCTGACCTTAAAAAGCCTTTTTAACTCCTCTGTACAGTACAAGAAGATACCTACTGCCCCCCCCCCCCCCCCCCCCCCGGCCAGTCTCCGTGGCTCAGTTGGATGCGCCGCCGTCCGACTGGAGACCAGGAGGTCGCGGGTTCAACCTCCCCCCCTCCCCCGAGGTCGGCAATATTCTTTCGTGGAGATTGATCATGAAATATTTTCTACGGTCATTCTCTCCCTTCCGCTGATTCAAGAAGGGCAGTTGTCAGTTTCTGGCAAAAGAATGTGCACAATACCGGTTAACCGCTCAGAGGACTAAGCCTGCCCAGTAAACGTGTGATTGGGTAAACTGACCACGCTCGACATGACCCCATTGGGTTGACTGGGCCGTAAATCCTCAACACAAACAAAACCTACTGCCCCCGCCCACCCCCCCCCCCCCCCCCCACGTCATTGTTAACAAAAATGTTATAATTTTAAGACTGAAGTTTTGCGTCAAAGTTTTTAAGAGTTTTTACTTTCTAAATCCTTGCATGGATTTACTTTTGGCATCATTATAGATATTGGTCCAAAATTTTATTTCGCACTATCCCCACCCCTGCTTATGACCTAGAGGTCAAGGTCACAGACTTAGAAATTTATGTTAAAATTCTGCATCAAAGTTAATTCTGCATCAAAGTTTAGAAAGATCTATTAATTTTTAAGTCCTTGCATGCATTTACCTTATATTAGGCATGATTATAGATACTAGTCTAAAGTTTCATTCAGCACTATTACCCTGTGACCTAGAGGTCAAGGTCACAGATTTCTGAAGATATTTTATATTAAAAATTTTGTCTCAAGGTTCTTATGATCTTGTATTTTCTCAGCTAGTTTTCAATTCATTCTATTCATTTAGTTTATACGGGCATGGACAACATTGCCGAAGGCAACGTTGACGCCAGAATGCCATTATCAATGGCAGCAGGCAATCCATGCCTGCCCGCCTATAGTTAACATACATTAAACTCGCCACTGTATCCTTCCCATGTCTCTCAGCTGATCTGTGCCAAAGTTAACATCCGGGATTGGAATAGATTGCCAGCCAATTCAACTGACAGTCAGACCCTAGAGGAGTTTGTAGCTGCCATCCAGATCCCACTGGCAGCTATCACCTTCGTCGCTCCATAAACAGCCATCCCCTTGTGTTTTTAACTGTATATAGATGTTTTTTAATTGTTTTTAACCGGAAGGAGACGGGTGTCCCCTCCTCCTCACCAGGTCAACAGTACAGTCTACGAAGACTCCTGACCTTTTCATGGAAGATGAAGATCAATCTCGCAAATTGGAAACTGGCAAGAAACAGTTATTTTCTTAAAATGATTTATTTTTCTTTATGTGAATCTTTAAAGATGTTATAAAATGGAAAGAAAAATACACACATTATTTTAGTTAAGTAATGCAAAAATGAAAAAAAAAAATGACTAATTTTGAATGATTCACCTGGCGCTTTCATCTCAGTTCGTCAGAAGCATATCAGATACTGTAACTCAAAGCTTCATCTGATAATCATAATGCTATAGAACCAGTCAGAATTTGACACTGTATTACAGAAATCATTTTCATACTTATTTTTTCTACACTCATTTAACTTCCATTTCATTAATTCAATTGAAGCAACTGCAGAAATTTCTAAGCTACATAAAGCATTTAAAAAAATATAACTAATTCAGTAATGTTGGTCAACGTTAAAGAGACTCTCATTGGAAACGAATAGCTGTTCATGGTGACATTCAGCAGGAATCATGATGAAAAATAGAGCCAGTCTAGTGTATTTTTTTTCTCAGCTGCATCGTTACAGATTGTGACCCTGTCATGCTTGTCCTGCATCAATAAAAACAATAACATTTTTTGGCTAACTTTGAAAATTAAGCGATTGCCATGCCCGTTTCTAGGCTGTTCCTTAATTCATATTATTTGGTATACAAATAGCTATGGCAGGTAGGACTGTCATTGATTATCGCGATATCGATGAATCGATATTTTTTACCTATCAATACAAGTATCGACATGTTAACATCAGAAATTATTTCCATGTAGACAAAAAGTTTGATACTACATGTATAAAACTGGGGAAAAAAACAAAAACAGAAAGAAATAAGATGACAGGCTTGTTTATTTGGACAATCAAGAATATATAATTGAAATCTAGTGTGTTCTAAGTAGACTACATAATTATATTCCTGTTGATGTACTGTAATATTCTGTTACTCAGATATAATGCCCTACATATGTACATAAAAACAACAGTAATTTCCCTAGCATCTTCAGGAATATCATAGTATACAAACACATTGTACATTATTTATGATACCATTACTGTGATAAATGAAAATAGATGTAAAAAGTATGAGAAAACTTTTGAGGCTCAAATACCTTCAGTTCACGTCTTAAAACTAAATATATATAAGACAATTTTTGGATTTCAACAGGACAGAAACCTATTTTTAAGTCGTAAACATTAATGATTCGATATATTGTGATATTTACTATCAATCTGTCGATATGAAAATGTTCCAGTCAATGACAGGCTTGACAGCCCTAACTTTGAGTGATTTAAAAAAAAAAAGTCAAATCATGACAGACAGTCAAAAATAAACTTGAACTATTGATGGTGTGTTATATTGATAGATAATGTAGATTTATTGTATTCCAAAAAAATGTGGGTGGTTCACCATGGTCTGACCACATTTGTCCAGAAATTATCATTTAAGTTGATCTTTAACAGCATTTTAGAAGTTCTGTATGAAGATTTTGGCTACTAATCACTTTTGAAAGAAGTTGTTAAATCTTGTTTTTTTTTTTCTTTTTATGATTTTCATATGTTTTGTTGTGTTATTGTATACACAATGAACAATTAATCTTAAAGGAAAATTCCACCTGCATGCATGAAAGGGAAAATATGGATACATGTATGATATAGCATTTGTCTTGCTTATTCAGTGGTACCTCCCAGTGCTTGCACTAACTGTCAACATCAGGAAGACCCAGGACTTCCTAGCTCCAATATCTGGAGGTCCTGGTGATCAAATTTTTTCAGTCACTGTCAAAAATTCAACCACAGTATTTTTAAACTCTCATTTATGGAGTAAAACTGCAATTCTTAAGCTAAATAACACATAAATTCATTCTAATTTTTGTTATAAATGACTAAATATCTTTAAAAGTAGGGAGTCCTGGCAGACATCCTGGCACTGATATTTGGAAGTCCCAGGGCAATTTTTGGTAGTCTCTGACTCCCAGACTTTCCTTAATGCAAGCACTGACTGCCAAGAATACAAATTTTTGTAGGCTTTGGTATTTTATGCAGACTGGTACATTTTTATACAAATGATATTTAAAGGGAATTTATTCTTTTTTTTTTATATTTTTTTATCTTTGTGTCAAGACTGATTACCAGCTGTGTATCTTGAGTGATCAAAAAGAAAAAGAAAAGAAAAAATTGTTGATCCTGAACAGACTTGTATGAATCTTTGCTTGTGACATGTTTTTTTAGCTCACCTGAGCTCTGCTCAGGATGAGCTATTGTGATCACTTTTCGTTCGTCGTCCGTCCGTCCGTCCGTTAACATTTTCAAACGACTTCTCCTCTGAAGCCGCTGAGCC
The DNA here is from genome assembly GCA_964016985.1 of Anodontia alba. Classification (NCBI taxonomy): domain Eukaryota; kingdom Metazoa; phylum Mollusca; class Bivalvia; order Lucinida; family Lucinidae; genus Anodontia; species Anodontia alba. Next base: position 71,288,428 of record OZ024835.1, read on the forward strand.
AATTTTGCTCAAATTTCATATGGAGCCTCCTTAGGATGGGGGAACAAAAGATTGCTAAAATGGTCGCGGTCCGTCGACCAAGATGGCCGCCATGCCCATATACGGTAAAAACCTTTAAAAATCTTCTCCATAACCGAGGATGCCTTGGGGCTGAATCTTTGCACGAATCATCGGGGACGGGAGGTCAACCAAAGTTGCTAAAAGAATTGTCGTACATTGACGTTTGACCTTTTTACGACAAGGTCAAGCTCGCATCCCTATGCATTTGTATGAGCTCTATACATTTGAATGGGAAAATTGTTAAGAGTTTCAAACGACTTCTCCTCTGAAGCCTCTGAGCTAATTTTGTTCAAATTTCATATGGAGCCACCTTAGGGTGGGGAAACAAAAGATTGCTAAAATTGTTGCGGTCTGTGACCAAGGTGGTCGCCATGCCCATATATGGTAAAAACCTTTAAAAATCTTCTTCTCCAGAACCGAGAATGCCTTGGGGCTGAATCTTTGCACAAATCATCTGGAACGAGAGGTCTACCAAAGTTGCTAAAAGAATTGTCGTACATGTACATTGACATTTGACCTTTTCTACGGCAGGGTCAAGTTTGCTTCCCTATGCATTTGTATGAGCCCCATACATTTGAATAGGAAAATTGTTGAGAATTTTAAATTTCTTCTTCTCTGAAGCCACTGAGCCAAATTTGCTCAAATTTCATATTGTGCCTTCTTAAGTCAGGGGAACGAAAGATTGCTAAAATGGTCACGGTAGGTCGACCAAGATGGCCACCATGCCCATATATGGTAAGACCCTTTAAAAATCTTTTTCTTCAGAACTGAGGATGCCTTGGGGCTAAATCTGTGCACAAATCATCAGGGACAGGAGATCTACCAAAATTGCTAAAAAGATTATCGTACGTTAACATTTGACCTTTTTACGGCAAGGTCAAGTTTGCTTCCCTATGCATTTGTATGAGCCCCATAACATTTATATGGGAAAATTGTTGAGAATTTGACGACTTCTCTGAAGCCACTGAGCCAAATTTGCTCAGATTTTTAGCTCATCTGAGCATGAAGTGCGCATGGTGAGCTATTGTGGTCAGTCAGTGTCCGTCGTCCATCATGGGTCATGCGGCGTGCGTCATGCGGCATTGACAATTGCTTTAAAAGCCTACTCTTCCTACACCCCAGGGCCAATTGACTTGATACTTGGTAGGAAGCATCAGGGTGAAATGTAGATAAAAAATAGCTAAAATTGTTCTGATCGGAAATCCAAGATGGCCGCCATGGCCGCCATCTTGAAAATCTTTTTCGCTTCTTCTCCAGAACCGAAAGGCCAGTTGACTCCAAACTTGCTAGGAAGCATCAGGGTGACTTGTAGATCAAATATGGCTAAAATCGTGTCGGTCCAAATTCCAAGATGGCCGCCATGGCAGCCATCTTGAAAATCTATTTTTCGCTTCTACTCCTAAACCCAAAAGCTAATTGACTCCAAACTGGTTAGGAAGCATTGGGGTGACTTATAAATCAAAAATAGATAAAATTGTGCTGATTAGAAATCCAAGATGGCCACCATGGCAGCCATCTTGAAAAGTATTTTTCGCTTCTTCTCCTGAACCGAAAGGCCAATTGACTCCAAACTTGCTAGGAAGCATCGGGATGACTTGTACATCAAAAATAGCTAAAATCGTGCCAGTTGGAAATCCAAGATGGCCTCCATGACAGCCATCTTGAAAATCTATTTTTCGCTTCTTCTCCTAAACCTAAAAGTCAGTTGACTTGAAACTTAGTAGGAAGCATCAGGGTGACTTGTAGATCAAAAAATAGCTATAATCATTCCGATCGGAAATCCAAGATGGCAGCCATCTTGAAAATCTTTTTTGCTTCTTCTACTGCACTGAAATGCCAGTTGACTCAAAAGTTGGTAGGAGGCATTTGGGGTGACTTGTTTTACTTGTGAAGTTTTGAAAATTTCAGCATTTTAACCTTGTAAGCAAGATATTTCAAAAACTATTTAAGCCATTGCCTTGTCATAAGAGTATTGGAAAAATGTTGCATGCCATCTGCATATCTACAGTGGCGGTTTCACTCAGGTGAGCGAGTTGTGGCCCGTGGGCCTCTTGTTTTTCTTTTGCAACCACTGATCTTGATGGTTTACTTAAGATGGGCAAAGATAGAAATCAGGGTCTTTTAGAAGGCTGTTCCCATCTGTTTTAGTTTGGTGTTGTTTGTAATTTAGTTGCAATGTACACATATTCTGAACTTATCCGCTTGGCAGCGTTGTTCCTTCTTAACATCAGGGGATCAAATTGTTCTCATGCATGACTCATGTAAAAACATATGTACATGGCATACGTATAAACATGCATGACTCGGTAATAATCCTGCATGACTCACGTATAAACCTGCACGACAGGTATAAACATGTATGACTCACATATAAACATCTTTTAAAGGCGTTAAACAAACTGCTAAGTTGGGATGCATCACTCAGGCCAGCGTTGAATTTTTCTTCTAATGACACTCATTTAACCCATTTTAGACTTAATGAACTCCCCCACACTATATATTGGAAGATTCTCATTTCGATTTTAGGTATGTCGGACTATGCGATTTCTATATTCTGAGAGAAAAATGGTTGAACTACATGTATTTGTAAACAATGGAGATCCTGATCAGACGACACATTCTGCAGTGTCTAACTCTAATCTGGGTCTGCATTGTTCGCCAATTACCCTTATAGGGGTTTACACACTACAATGGGTTAAAATCTTTCTGCTTCGCTTCAAACTCAAAAGAACAACACACAGAGTTTGTTTTGTTGATTTTCCAGCCATCTGTCACATCCGGTATACAATTGGACAGTAAATATTGATACTACTGCACTGCTTATACATGTCATTTCTTATTAATCATAGTTCAAATTTGTAAACCACATGTGCTCTTTACTTGATCATACTATTGTATCCAAACAAAAATGTATAGAATGTATAGTTTATATAGAAAAATGATCATTTTTCTATATATAGTCGACTCTCGCAATCTCGACCTCGCTTATCTCGAATAACCGCTTATCTCAAAGTGTAAATCTGGTCCCTTTTTAAACATGAAAATCTAGCAACAGGTAACAAAATATTGTGGAAAAGAGGAGAAATTGCTTAATATGTTCTCCACATTATTTTCAATATCTCTCTGACTTCAGGAGTAAAATTACATACACATTTGTAAAATGTGGTTGTTCGATTTATTTTTCCTCAATTCTGCAAACCTGATATGTCGAAGTACGGGTATCTCGAAGTATTTCAGAGAGTCCCTTGTAGTTCGAGATAACAAGAGTAGACTGTAGTCTATGCATTTTTATTGGATACAACACATTGGGGGTACACCTTTAAACTGTCTTGTATATGAAACCATCTTAGAATGAACCATGTTTTTTATTTCAGAATGAGATTTCCTTACCGAGAGATAGATGAGATAGAAACAGACTCTGATCAACAGATTCAAGTAGCAATGAGAGGAACCCAACATAATATTAACCCACCAGTTAAACCCATGCTACCCTCGTGGCCTTTGTGTGATGGTATTTTTCAGATTGTAGTTGGCTTGTTGGCAGCTGGGCTAGGTGAGGCTGTTTTTATATCCTTACCTAAAAATAAGCCTTATCCAGAATGCTAAATGGGCAGCACCATGTCTTCAGGCATGTGTGGACACCAAATGCACAGATCAGCTTCCACATTCATGCAGTGATCACAGCCTTCACCGTCTGCTAACAGAAGCATTGAATACTACAGATAGTATGAATGGAGACCTGAGGTCTGGATGATCTGAATCTGTAAATTATGAACATGTTCGAAGGCACTTTTTCACTTGACATATCCCAAGTAATGAGTCAGAAAAAGTAAAGATAGTAACAAGTCTGTATTGATGTACAGCATGGCCTTAGGTTTAGTTATCCATGCCTTCTCTGACTGTACAGGAAATGTTCTTTGTTTTTCTCATTTAATTTTCTGTCTGTGTTCTCTGGGGACACTCTTCAGTATACCAAAACATATGGCTTGTTTATCATGGCTAATTATGGGAAAATCTTCAGACGGTTCAAGAAAACAAATATTGAGGGATATTTTAGGATTTTTCCCTATTTTATCATGAACATGTATGTTTTGTGTACTCATTAGAAGTACCTCATTTAGGCAGTTCTAATGAGTACACTCAATGTACCATTATTGTATAGAAGATTGAAAAGACTTCCCTAAATTTTCACCATCTGCTTACTGACTTGGTGCCATGATTAACCCTCAATGTCTCAAATAAACTTCCATGGTCACAAAGATGTTTGAGCCATTAAGGTTTAACTGTAATGAATGTTTTGAGATCTTTGTATACTAGTTAGAATCACTGAACTGAGGTGATTCTAATGAGCACCACAGCATACATTATCCAGAAGAAATAAGAAAAACATATACTTTTTATTTGAAACAAAAGAAATAACTTTTCTAAATGTGATCTAAAGGGTCATTCTAGGTTGATTGTATATTGTTTTAACCCTCGTCCTGCTGAACCTGGATATACCCTGCCTTTGCAAACAGTGTAGATCCAGATCAGTTGGCTTCTGTTTGTCACTATGTGAATTTATAGCACAATCTGGATCAAGCAATCTGATTGGCTGAAAATTAGAAGTGGGTGTGGCATCTTAATTTATTCAGCATGACAAGGGTTAATGCCCATTTGCATGTATTGTTCTAGTTAAGATGCATAACTTTTTCATCAGTTACATACAAGGCTGTAGATAAGAAGAGTGATAGTTCAAGATAAGATATGGTGTCCACACAATATTTTTTTTTATTTCTCCATGAAAACATATATTGTGGTACTCATTAGAAGTGCCTTGATGAGGCACTTCTGATGAATACCACAAGGTATGTTTTCATGGAGAAATAAGAAAAATATCATTACTTTTTGGTTGAAAAAAGTGCCTTATCTGTAGCTTATATATCTAACTAAAATTTTTCTTATTTCTCCCCAAAAGTGTATGTTCTTAGTAATCGTTAGGATGCCTAAGGAAATGTATTGTAATGGGAAATGGTAAACATTGGTTACATACAAAATGTAGCTCCAGATAAGAGAGGTAGCCACATAGTGGTTTTCTTATTATATCCCCCTGCAAACTGTGTTTGTGGGGGTTGGGGGGGTGGGGATATACTGTATTAACATTGTCCGTCCATCTGTATGTCTGTTACATTTTGATTTCTGAGCTGGGGTATCTAATGAGCTCTGCTTATTGACATTTCTGGTTTCTCCATGAAAACATAAGTTGTGGGTATTCATTAGAAGCACCTTGTAGAGGTGCTTCTAATGAGTTCAGAAGCACCTTGTAGAGGTGCTTCTAATGAGTACAACAACATATGATTTCATGAAGAAATAAAAAAAAATATCAGTACTTTTAGCTAGGTTGAAAAAGCGTCCAGAGCTGTAACTGAAAAGAAGTTAACATCTAGTTCGAAGGAAGATTTGTATTAATGGTTACACATATCATCATTGTATATATGGTCCATTTCATAACAATGATAGGCATGTACCATATACATATACTCTGTCACCGTGATAAAAGGTTGTTAACATGTTAGAGATATATGATGTATATATGGTTTCATAAACAGCTACCTATACTTTTGGTGATAAAAAGGCAAAAAAGTAGTCCTTTACAATAAAGTACCATGATAACCCTAAATATAGGGACAGGTAGGCTTTTGCAAACAGTGTAGACCCAGATCAGATGCCACAGAAAAGCAGTGGTTTAGACACACCAAGAGGTAGTAGAATGGACTGTTTCAAATTTTAGGACATGGATGGTAAGTAAAAAGGTGTCCTAATACTTTAGGTTACATTTTTTTACCATAAATATTTGGACAGACATACATGTACATGTACCTGTGCAAACAGTGAAGACCCAGATCAGTAGCTCAAGATAAGAGAAAATATAAGATATTTTTTTTATTTCTCCATGAAATCATATGTTGTAGTACTCGTTGGAAGCATCTTTATGAAGTACTTCTGATGAGCAGTCACACAGTAAGGTTTTGTGGAGAAATAAGAGGAAAAGGAAGAGGTCAGGCTACTCAGTATGATCAAGATCTACATTGTTTACACAGCATCTGTCAACCACATAAATGGGTAGTAAATTAACCCTTGCCATGCTGAATAAATTAAGATGCAACACCCACTTCTAATTTTCAGCCAGTCGGATTACTTAAAAACAGATTGTTGATATAAATTCACATACTGAATGACAAACAGTGCAGATCCAGATCAGTTGGCTTTTTCAGAAGCCAACTGATCTGGATCTACACTGTTTGCAAAGACAGGGTATATCCAGATTCAGCAGGACAAGGGTTAAAGTAAGATGAGCAGGTTAAATGTTTGAATTAGTACCATGCACAGTAAGTGTCTAAATACACTGTACATGTATTTAAGTCATTGCATGCTGGGTAATAAAATGTACTTTTTTGTTGTCTGTGGATTTTTTTTTAAACTAACTTTTTCAAAAAAAATCTTTCAGGAATACCATCAGGGTTTCAAACAGTTTGGATCCAGATCAGGCCTGACATTTTGATCTGGGTCCAAACTGTTTGCAAAGTTTATTGGCAGTCAACAAAAGTCACCACTAGCAGGGAAAGAGTTAAGCAGGGTTTTCAATAAAATGTTTTAGAGGCTGAAAGAAAATTTTAGGCAGCCAAAATGTCTGCTGCCTACTGGAGCTGTAATGAGGAGTATATTTCTAAATTCCTATAATTGTTTATTGCAGGTGCTGTTGATGTGTTTGTTGTACCAATCTTGATGAATGTGGAACACACAATATCACTGAATTCCTATAATTTTTATGGTGCTGCAATTTGGTCAGGCTTTTTGGTAAGTTTTACATTTTTATCTTACAACATGCTATATTTATCCTTAACATTCAGGGGCGAAGGTGTCGTGTATCATACATCACCAGGGCGTCCAACTGGTATTAGCTTACAGTTTGGCAAGGCCTGCTATCCTTGTAGCAGGCAAGGTAGAGGGGGAATTTATTTATTTCTTCTGTTTCTTCATTTTCATTCCTGTTCCTCTTTCTTCCCTGTCCCTCACTTTCATCCCCTCCACTATCTCTTCTCTCCCTTTCTCTGGGAGATGACACAAAAGGACCCACAAGGGTTGACATGTCATTAAACCCCAACAAAATCAATTAAATCCTAAACATCCAGGCAGTCATGTCTGATCAAACCTTGTATATCTAGGTGAGACTGCCATTGTATATCTAGGTCAAACTGCCATTGTATAGCTAGGTCAAACTGCCATTGTGTATCTAGGTCAGACTACCATTGTATATCAAGGTCAAACTGCCATTGTATATCTAGGTCAAACTTCTATTGTGTATCTAGGTCGGACTGCCATTGTATAGCTAGGTCAAACTGCCAATGTATATCTAGGTCAAACTGCCATTGTATAGCTAGGACAAACTGCCATTGTATATCTAGGTCAAACTGCCATTGTATATCTAGGTCAAACTGCCCTTGTATAGCTAGGTCAGTGCCGTTGTATATCAAGGTCAAACTTCTATTGTATATCTGTGTCAAACTGCCATTTTATATTTAGGTCAGACTGCCAGTGTATATCTAGGTCACACTGCCATTGTATATCTAGATCAAACTTCTATTGTATAGCTACATGTAAGTCAAACTGCCATTTTATAGCTAGGTCAAACCATTTCATATCTAGATCAAATTGCAATTGTATAGCTAGATGAAACTTCCATTGTATATCTAGGTCAAACTGCCCTTGTATAGCTAGGTCAATGCCGTTGTATATCAAGGTCAAACTTCTGTTGTATATCTGTGTCAAACTGCCATTTTATATTTAGGTCAGACTGCCAGTGTATATCTAGGTCAAACTGCCATTGTATATCTAGGTCAAACTTCTATTGTATAGCTAGGTCAAACTGCCATTGTATAGCTTGGTCAAACCATTTCATATCTAGGTCAAATTGCAATTGTATAGCTAGATGAAACTGCCATTGTATATCTAGGTCAAACTGCTCTTATATAGCTAGGTCACTGCCGTTGTATATCAAGGTCAAACTTCTATTGTATATCTGTGTCAAACTGCCATTTTATATTTAGGTCAGACTGCCAGTGTATATCTAGGTCAAACTGCCATTGTATATCTTGATCAAACTTCTATTGTATAGCTTGGTCAAACTGCCATTGTATAGCTAGGTCAAACCATTTCATATCTAGGTCAAATTGCAATTGTATAGCTAGATGAAACTGCCATTGTATATCTAGGTCAAACTGCCCTTGTATAGCTAGGTCAATGCTGTTGTATGTCAAGGTCAAATTTCTATTGTATATCTGTGTCAAACTGCCATTTTATATTTAGGTCAGACTGCCAGTGTATATCTAGGTCAAACTGCCATTGTATATCTAGGTCAAACTTCTATTGTATAGCTTGGTCAAACTGCCATTGTATAGCTAGGTCAAACCATTTCATATCTAGGTCATATTGCAATTGTATAGCTAGATAAAACTGCCATTGTATATCTAGGTCAAACTGCCATTGTATATCTAGGTCATACTGCCATTGTATATCTAGGTCAAACTTCTATAGTATACTTAGGTTAAACTGCCATTGTATATCTAGGTCAAACTGCCATTGTATATCTAGGTCAAACCTATTGTATATCTAGGAAAAACTGCCATTGTATATCTAGGTCAAACTACCATTGTATATCTAGGTCAAACTGTCATTGTATATCTACATGTAGGTCAAACTGCCATTGTATATCTAGGTCAAACTGCTGTTATATACCTAGGTCGAACTGCCATTGTATATCTAGGTTAAAGTTCTTTTGTATATCTAGGTCAAACTGCCATTGTTTATGTAGGTCAAACTGCTATTGTATATCTAGGTCAAACTTATGTTGTATATCTAGTCAAACTGCCATTTAGTCAGTAGCTTGAAGACAAAACGTGGGTCTGCACTTGTTATCAAATTTTGTGATAATTTAACTTGTGATAATTTAAGGAATTACAGTTTCCAGAAAATGGTGATTATTATACCCACAATTTTATGTTAAATTTTAAAGATAAAATTTCTGAAGACCTGTCTCTCTTTAATGCCTGGATTGAATTAAATTTTGCTCTTGAGCCCATGTTTGATATCGGTTCAGAGTTATATCCATAATGAGGACTACCCTCGCCCACTCATCTTGAGGTCAATGTTGCATGCTGAAATTTTATGTTAAAAGTTTTTGTAACCTATGATTGCACCATTGACAGACAAGCTATCATTTGGGCAAGCTACACTTTGCAACCAATGATTGCACCATTGACAGACAAGCTATCATTCAGGCAAGCTACACTGCCTTGCAACCTATGATTGCATCATTGACAGACAAGCTATCATTCAGGTAAGCTACACTGTCTTGCAACCTATGATTGCACCTTTGACAGACAAGCTATCATTCAGGCAAGCTACACTGTCTTGGAACCTATGATTGCACCATTGACAGACAAGCTATCATTCAGGCAAGCTACACTGTCTTGCAACCTATGATTGCACCATTGACAGACAAGCCATCATTCAGGCAAGCTACACTGTCTTGCAACCTATGATTGCACCTTTGACAGACAAGCTATCATTCAGGCAAGCTACACTGTCTTGGAACCTATGATTGCACCATTGACAGACAAGCTATCATTCAGGCAGGCTACACTGTCTTGCAACCTATGATTGCACCTTTGACAGACAAGCTATCATTCAGGCAAGCTACACTGTCTTGCAACCTATGATTGCACCTTTGACAGACAAGCTATCATTCAGGCAAGCTACACTGTCTTGCAACCTGTGATTGCACCTTTGACAGACAAGCTATCATTCAGGTAAGCTACACTGCCTTGCAACCTATGATTGCACCTTTGACAGACAAGCTATCATTCAGGCATGCTACACTGCCTTGCAACCTGTGATTGCACCATTGACAGACAAGCTATCATTCAGGCAAGCTACAATGTCTTGCAATAGCTCTTGTTTCTTATTCCACCACACAAAATGTACTTTGGTGTTGCTCTTTGAATTGCTTCACAAAATCTATGTGAGTATCTGTAACATGTTTTCTCCCTCTCTCTGTCTAGGAGATGACTATATATGGCTGAGATATTGTTGATAGGGCTGCAACTGAAACAAATTTATGCATTTTAGAGGCTATGCAATATTGAATCATTTGAAGTATTTTCAGAAAGCTAATACTTGTTTTGTTGTTTTATTCCAAGCTGGTACTGTCAGGGAGCTGTGCTGTAAGAGCTTATATTAAACAAGACAGAACAGAGGTAGGTAGTTTATTGTCATATTTGAAAAATGATTTAAGGCAGACCCACATACGTAAACTCATATGTTCTATAATTCAAACATACCGTATTCAATCTAATTACTGCACATACCCCTATAAGCGCACAGTCAAGCAATCCTGTAGTCTATCAATTACAGCCAGTTTACTTTTTGTCTACTTCTTTATAAGGGTATAATTATGTTGTGGGTACCCATTGCATTGACAAGTCAATGCAATTCAAATGAATACCCTCACATATGCTTTTATAAAGAAAATCAGAATGAAAAATGCATAAACAGTATCAAATAAGTCCTTTGCTTATCTTTTTTAAAGTGTACCCTTAGTAAGTACATCTAGATACATATTTTTGGCAAACAGTGAGGACCCAGATCAGACTGCTCCTCTAGCAGTCTGATCAGGGTCCACACTGTTTGCCTGTATGCAAAAATAGGTTTGAAACATTTGCAAGAATATTCAGCAGACGACATAAACAGACGACATTTTCAGATGCAGGTTTCTTGGCATTTTAAGGGTTAAATGCATGTCTAGATAAAAGTGGGTATCAGGTAAATATTTTTCTTATTTGTCCACAAAAACATATGTTGTGGGTACTCATTAGAAGCACCTTGCCGAGGGCTTCTAATGAGTACCCACAATATATGCTTTTGTGGAGAAATACAAAAAACTATCAATACTTCTGGATTGAAAAAAGCATCTTATCAGTAGCTATACATATGACCTGCAGTCATGAAACCAGACATTCACTTCCTGCCTAATAGGAATGCAAACGCTGGGGTATCATGTTGTGTGAATGACCTACATTGTATATACAATACTCCAACAACTTTGCCAGTTTTTACATGAATTTTAGTGTTTAACTGATTTATAATACTGACACTGCCTTCCCTTGTATTGTTGATCTATACCCATTTAAGCCTAGCATCCCATAAAAGGGACATTGGCAAACTGTGTATACCCAGATCAGATTCTGCAGAATTTGGCATCTGATCAGGGTCTACACTGTTTGCATTAAATTCAGAAATTTCTACAAAACATGATAATAATAATCACTAACCAGACACCCCCCCATACAGGAAATGGACCTGTCCAAAGAGTTAAGGTAGAAGAGTCCACTCGGCTTAAATGGGTTAATAACATGATAATAATAATCACTAACCAGACACCCCCCCATACAGGAAATGGACCTGTCCAAAGAGTTAAGGTAGAAGAGTCCACTCGGTTTAAATGGGTTAATTATTATCCATGAAAACTTATTGTGGGTACTAAGTAGGAGTAGCACAGCTAAAAAGTATTCATATTTTTTAAATATTTCTCCAAATATGTTTATGTTGTGGTACTCATTAAAAGCACCTTGCTGAAGCACTTCTTAGTACCCACAAAATGTTTTTGTGGAGAAAAAAATAATCAGTTATCCTGATACTCCGCATATCCAGAGTCAGAGGACTTATTAAGGAGTATTTGGTGATTATTTTGGGATTCCTTCTTATTTCTCCATAAAAAACATGTTGTGGGTACTCATTAGAAGTGCCTCACTGAGGTGAGGCACTTCTAATGAGTACCCACAACATATGTTTTAATGGAGAATCAGATAAAATTATTCCAGAATTATCATCAAATACTCCTCATTAAAGGCTCCATATTCCTCAAAAATAATTGTTGTTTTTTTTTTTTATCCAAGAAAGGTTTAATAAATTGATATATAGTATTAATACGATCATAAAATGTGGCATTTGACAGCCTGTAAAATTAAAGTTAGTCTCTCGTTTTTGAGCTGGATCAAAAATGAAATGATTTTTTATCATATCTCTGAATTAATATTGCCAACATTAATTCAGAGATACAAAAAAAAAACAAAAAAACATTTCATTTCAAGAACTAGAGACTAACTGAAATTTTACAGGTGCACATTTTATGATTGTATTAATACCATATATCAATTTATCGAACCTTTCTTGGATAATAAAATGTCTATTTTTGAGGAATATGGAGCCTTTAATAATTTTTCTGCGAGAGACATGTGTTACTGAATGGCTGCTATTTGACTATTTGCACTATATTTTTCTGTGAGAGCCATGGTTTACTGAACGGCTACTATCTGTACTGTATTTTTCTGTGAGAGCCATGAGTTACTGAATGGCTGCTATTAGTACTACTTTCTTCTATGAGAGCCATGAGTTACTGAATAGCTACTATTTGCACTATATTTTTCTGCAAGAGCCATGAGTCATGAATGGCTACTATTTGCACTATATTTTTCTGTGAGAGCCATGAGTTACTGAATGGCTACTATTTGCACTATATTTTTCTGCAAGAGCCATGAGTCATGAATGGCTACTATTTGCACTATATTTTTCTGTGAGCACCATGAGTTACTGAATGGCTACTATTTACACTATATTTTTCTGCTAGAGCCATGAGTTACTGAACTGCCACTATCTGCACTGTATTTTTCTGCAAGAGCCATGAGTCATGAATGGCTACTATTTGCACTATATTTTTCTGTGAGAGCCATGAGTTACTGAATGGCTACTATTTGCACTATATTTTTCTGTGAGAGCCATGAGTTACTGAATGGTTACTATTTTTTACTATATTTTTCTGTGGAGCCATGAGTTACTGAATGAGTACTATTTACACTATATTTTTCTGCTAGAGCCATGAGTTACTGAACTGCCACTATTTGCACTATATTTTTCTGCAAGAGCCATGAGTTACTGAATGGCTACTATTTGCACTGTATTTTTCTGCAAGAGCCATGAGTTACTGAACGGCTACTATTTGCACTATATTTTTCTGCAAGAGCCATGAGTTACTGAATGGCTACTATTTGCACTGTATTTTTCTGCAAGAGCCATGAGTTACTGAACGGCTACTATTTGCACTATATTTTTCTGCAAGAGCCATGAGGTACTGAATGGCTACTATTTGCACTGTATTTTTCTGCAAGAGCCATGAGTTACTGAATGGCTACTATTTGCACTATATTTTTCAGTGAGAGCCATGTGTTACTGAATGGCTACTATTTGCACTATATTTTTCTGTGAGAGCCATGAGTTACTGAAAGGCTAGTACTTGCATTATATTTTTCTGTGAAAGCCATGAGATACTGAATGGCTACTATTTGCACTACATTTTTCTATGAGAGCCATGAGTTACTGAATGGCTAGTATTTGCACTATATTTTTCTGCAAGAGCCATGAGTTACTGAATGGCTAGTATTTGCACTATATTTTTCTGCGAGAGCCATAATTTACTGAATGGCTACTATTTTCACTATACTTTCAGGTGTTTCGGTTCTATAGTGTGACGTTATTTGCCTTTGTTTGTAATTTAGCCTTCTTAATACTCATTCAAGTTTGTTTAACAAAATGGTGGACAGAGTTACCAGCTGATGTAAGTAATGTTTGACCTTTTAAGCTTTGTTAACCCTTGTCATGCTGAATAAATTAGGATGCCACATCCATTTCTAATTATCAGCCAGTCGGATTACTTAATCCAGATTGTTGATATAAACTCACATACTGAATGACAAAACGTGCAGATCCATATTAGTTGGCTTCTGAAGAAGTCAACAGATCTGGATCTACACTGTTTGCAAAGACGGGGAATATCCAGGTTGAACAGGACAAGGGTTAAAAACATTAACTAGTCCGTAAGTTTGTAAGAATTTATAAAATTTTAAAGTATATATTATCGGATGCAAAAACATCTTTAATAGAAAAATGTGATTAGCTTGCCACAGTTTTCACTCAACTGAATGGTTGCCTTGGCAGCCGTTAGTTTTAAAAGGTAATGTTCCAGTGACATCTCCTTCCACAAGACACACTGGCGCGGTTGCAATAAACAATATAGGAACAAAGAACTAAAACAGAGAAACTATCTCAGAAAAAAATCCATGCATAGGTCTAGATAAGAGTGGGTATCAGGTAAATAGTTTTCTTATTTCTTTATGAAAACATATGTTGTGGGTACTCATTAGAAGTGCCTCCTTGAGAAATAAGAAAAATATAGAAATTTTTTAGTTGAAAAAGTGCCTTCTCATAAGATTCGTATATCCATGTATTCAAGATTACTAAAATTTTCACAATTTTGTTAATGAAACATGAATAATTGAAAATCAGAAGAAAAGTAAAAAATATTCTCTGGTAAAAATTTCCCATAACATCAGTAACTATAGAAACTTTAGGTTAACGTTTGTTTTGCCGGCCTTGGATGCGCGCCCAACTGGTGATCAGGAGGTTGCAGGTTTGACCCCCCGCCGGATCAGCAATATTCTTTCGTGGAGATTTGATCATGAAATATTTTCTACAATCATTCTCTCCCTTCCACTGATTCAAGAAGGTCAGTTGTCAAATCTGGTGAAAGAATGTGCACTATACTGGTTAACTGCTTAGAGGACTAAGCCTGCCCAGGAAAAGTGTGTGGTTAGGTAAACTGACTGCACTCAGCATGACCCCATTGGATTGACTGGGCCGTAAAACCTCAACACAAACACAAACAAATATTAACTTTCTGCAGGTTGTTAATTTTAGAGTAGATGTTTTAGAAAAAAGCCAAAAGCAGAAAAGACAACTAGTTCCTGACAACATACTGTCATTTGCAAATATTTTTTGCATATAGAACAAAATGACAAGAAAAATGTATTTCCAAGTGATCTTGAAAACACAGTTATGTAAGATGTTGTTTTTATACATACACCACAACCTCTTTATAACACTATTGTCCGGGTCCAAAGCGTAAACTGTGTTAGTCATACAACCGTGTTATATCCAAACAAAAATGTATAGATCATATAGAAAAATGACCATTTATGGTCATTTTTCTATATAATCTATACATTTTTTGGGATCCATATTCGAACCGTTTTGTATCCAAAACCATGTTATAACAAACCGTGTTATAAAGAGGCGTGTAAATAATTTGGGCCACGACATTCGAAAACGTATCTTAGGGACACGCGGACAGCACTAAACAAGGACCTTCACTGTCTGCTTATAGAATCATTGGTTACTATAGAACATAACAAAGTATAGCAAAGTTCTTGATCTGGGCCCAGTTGTTCAAAGCATTGTTAGCTTAACAAGCTCATTAGTGGTCAAAATGTTAACTAGTATAGTAAGTATAACTAATTATAGGTATTTTTGCTGAAAAAATGTTAGTAGCTTTTGCAAATGCAAAAACTACTCACATTTTTCAGCAAAAATGTAAGCGTATATGCCATATTTAACGATCAAAGTTTTAACAATGCATTAACTAACAACATCATTACCGGCACAGTGGCTCAGTGGTAGAGCATCCACTTTGTGACCGGGAGGTTGCGGGTTCGATCCCCGGCCGGGTCATACCAAAGACTTTAAAAATGGTACTAGCTGCTCTTTCGCTTGGCGCTCAGCATTAAGACAGTAGAGCTAGAACTGGTCAGCTCAGTGTCAGTATAATGTGACTGGGTGGAATATCATGTCAAAGTGTCTGGGGCGTGATATTTCAGTGAGGCAGCACTCTAAAAGTGAGCATTGAGCTCCCTGCCACATCCAGACACCGTCGCGATATGACTGAAAAAGGTTGAAAGCGATGTTAAGCCCAAATCAAACAAAACAACATCATTAGTTTTGAACAACTGGGCCCTGATTATATATCTCTGCTAGCTGATCAGGATCTTTACAGTTAGCATTTACCCTGAGGACACCTTTTCTCGTGTCACGACCCATTTATACATGAGACGTTTTAGAGGAGAATTAAGAAAAAAATGCTTGCCTATGCATCACGAAAACATATCTATATAATATTGACCCCCTTAAATCCCACTTTTATATAGTAAAACTGGGGTTTACAGGGGTATACATTATTTTTCTTATTTCTGCTCAAAACATAGATTTTGGGATACTCGTTAGAACTGCCTCGCCGAGGCGGTTCTAACGAGTACCCACAATCTATGTTTTGAGCAGAAATATGAAAAATATCAGAGTTTTTTATCTGAAAATTTTCCGTTTTTGGAGGTGACATTTTCTATATATTTGAATAGGCGTGTTTTTGTAATGGGAACTATGTTGAATAATAATTTTCTGTCAAACAAGTATAAGCTTTCATAAACAAGCTTGGTCTAAGCTTAGAACACAGTCACACAGTGTCTGCAAAGAGTGGACCAAGCTTGTTTGTGATGTGCATCTGACTGGTGATCAGGAGTTTGCATGCAACACCCGCAGGATCTGCAACACTCTGTCGTGGAGATTGATCATGAAATATTTTCTATGGTCATTCTCTCCCTACCACTGATTCAAGAAGGGCAGTTGTCAGTTTCTGGGGAAAGGATGTGCACAATACTAGTTAACTGCTTAGAGGACTAAGCCTGCCTAGTAAAAGTGTTGTGAGGTAAACTGACCATGCTTGGCATGACCCCAGTTGGTTGACTCGGCCAGGAAAACCTCAACACAAACAAAAGTTTGTGAAAGCTAATACTTAGTTATGTTGAGCAGCACAAGGAAAATAGCATTAGACCAGCGCATGACCTTTCATAAAGTTCTTTTTGAGCAATATGAAACCCTATGATAGTCTACGCCAATGGGCATAGACAACAGTAATATTCTGTCTCTATTTTCAGGAGAAGCCTTACTTTGTCCTGCCACTACTAGGCTCAATATCTTGCCTTATAGGACAGCTTGTACTTGCTGTGACTGTATCAAAATATTTCAAAAGTGCGATGTTTGGGAATGTGAGGATGGTTCATTCATTTATTCTCTGTTGTTTCCCTTGCTGTAGTAACAAGGTAATATCATACTTGAGCCGGCACTCGAGAAAAGGGACCTTATGGTTTTCTGATTTGTGGATCTTCAAATACGCATGCTCAGTCAACTATTTGGGCTACAGACATGCGTTTTTTGCCTGAAGCTTCCTCAAGGTCTCTACTACATGTCTGTGAACAGCAAAGGTTCTCGTAAGACTGTGCTTATAAACAGGCTCACCAGAACCTTTGCTGATTGCATATGTGATAAGTACCCTTTTCTCAAGTGCTGGCACACTTATTGTAATAAGCAAACATGGTGTTGTAATAAATGCACAGTGGGGTTTACTTTTACTTGTATTACTTTGGATGGTCTGCCTTCTGCTGAAACTTTCAGATGGTTAGTCCTATCATAATTGCTTTTATCAGGAAGGCTCTTGTCTTGAAGCAAGTTCCAGGTTGGTCCTATTTCTCATCTATGCCATTTGTCTGTCATTTCTCCCTCTCTCTGGGAGACAGCTTGATAGGACTGAAATATTGTTGACAGGGCCGTTAAACCACCACTCAATCAAATGCTTTGGTTCAGATTTGTGCTAAAACACATCTTAGGTACTGATTGGAATCACATTAATGAGTTAATTTCAATAAATGAAAAAAAAAAATGTCCAAATTTGTCACCCCTGCAAACTGTGTGTGAGGGGTAGGGGCATATACTGTTTTCACATTGTCTATCTCATTGCTCATCATGAATCTTGCTTAAAATGTTTGTACTGATGATTTCTAGGTCAATTTTGAAACTGGGACACTTGGGGTCAAAAACTAGGTCATCAAGCCAAATCAAAGGAAAACTTTGTTAACACTCCAGAGATCACATTTTCCAAGTGATTATTATGAATCTTGCTCAAAATGTTTGTCTTGATGATTTCTAGGTCAAATTCAGAACTGGGTCACTTATGACCTATATTTCATGGTCCAGTGACTTTCTTTTTATGTTTAGGTCAGTTTCTCAGAAACTACTGGTCCTATAGCAGTGATACTTGACACTTGCATTCTTCTTAGCATGGCCTCTTGAATGCAGTCATCCATATTTGACCTTGACCTATATTTCATGGTCCATTGACAAAATTTTAAGTTTTTGGGTTTAGTCAGTTTCTCAGTAACTATTGGTCCTACAGCCAGTGATACTTACCTCATGCATACATCTTAGCATAGCGTCTTGAGTGCAGTCATCCATTTTTGACCTTGAGATAAGATATTTTACAATCCATTAGGCATGCTTTTTTGTCTTATTAATCATCATGAATCTTAGTCAGAATGTTTGCCTTGATCATTTCTAATTCAGGTTCTCTAAGTGCTATTATATTCATATGAGCGTACAAGACCATCATGCCCCACTTTTGCTTGCCCATGAGAACATCTTGTGATTATGTTATTGTCTGGGTGTTATTCTTCAAAATACTTTCATGATGAAACAAGTAAAACATATTTTTGACTAGCTTATGACTGTATGGCATATCATTGCACAGTGTCTTTCATTATGACTCTTGCTTTGTCTTAATATAACCTAAATATTGTAGGAAAATCATCATCGTCGTCATCATCATCATCATCATCGTCTTTTTTGGCCTAGAAAAAACTGTTGTGGTTTCAGATGTGGAACGTAGATAGCTTCATTTAATGGGGATATTTAGACAAATCTGTTTCTTATTTCTCTTTAAAATTATTTGTTTTGGGTACTTGTCACCTGTTCAGGCAATTCTAGTGACAGAGTTAGGCAACTTTCTGTCTGCAGAAGTTATTGAGAACTCACAGCATATGTTTATAGCTATAGAGTATTTATAGTTTCTTGGAGAAAATAACACACTGAATAACACACTGAATGTATATACACATGCAGAAACAGAAATCAGAGCTCCAAATAAGAGAAGTATTCAGAAAATTAGTTTTCTTATTTCTCCACAAAAACATATATTATGGGTATTCATGAGAAGCTTCTAACAGAGATGCTGCTAATAAGTACCCACAATACAGCCAACTCTCATTATCTCCACTTCGCTTATCTTGAATATCAGCTCATCTCGACGTGAAAATCTGGTCCCTGTTTAATCATGAAAATCTGACAACAGGTAACAAAATATTGTGGAAAAGAGGAGCAATTTGTCTTCTTTTCCACAATATTTTCAATATATCTCTAACTTCAGGAGTCAAATTACATATTCATTTGTAAAATGTGGTCGTTCGATTTATTTTTTTCCTCAATTCTGCAAATCTGATCTGTCGAGGTACGGATATCTCAAAGTATTTCCAGAGAGTACCTTGGACTTGGAGATAATGAGAGTCGACTGTACATGTGTTTTTGTGGAGAAATAAGAAAACTATCAATACTTTTTGATTGAGAATAACATCTTATCTGAAGCTGTGAGAAGTGTTTTCAGAAGATATTCTGCATGGGTAAAATTTATCACTTGCTAGCTTGCTAGTTGCCAGGTTATTTCGTTAAAAAGCAGGTTGAATTTTATCATTTATCGCTTGCTAATTTAAAAGCGAATTTAGTGGTAAATGAATCATTTGTAATTATTTGTTGGCATCTATATACATCAACATCTCTTTATAGCATTGTAAATGGAATCCAAAGCAAAAACTGTTTTTGCTAGACAACCTTGTATTCAAAGAAAAATGTATAAATTATATAGAAAAATGACTAGGGCTGGCTAACCAGAGCTGAAAAGATAATTGATTATCAGTTCTGCCATTGTGATCGATAATCGATTAGCAGTCACTAAAGATTTGATTATAATTTTATCTGTCTCTGAGCATGACTCTTACCATATGTTATACTTTACTGTACGAATTTGGCCAGACAGGCCTGAGCAAAGTGTAGACCCAGATGTGACACTGCAAAAGGCTGTGTCTCATCAGGGTCTACACTGTTTGCCACTTATTCAACTATTTTAGACACAACATTGGGTAATAAATTCTACTTGTTAAATTTTTAGATAGCCTAGTGGATAAGAGAGTTGACTCTTAATCCATTAGGTTTCTCACCGCTGTGGTTCGAGCCTCGCTCGGGTCATATGTGGGAAAGCCAAATTCTGCTTACGGATGGTCAGGTGGTTGTTCTCTGGTTTTCGCTCACATCGATGTACTAAAATATACAATGTGGGTACCCTAGAATTACCTGGGCACTGCAGTTCTAATGAGATTACCTTCAGTTTATGTTTAAGTAAGAAGTAATAAAAATAATATACAGGGCCCAGTTGTTCAAAGCATCATTAGCTTAACGAGCTCATTAGTGGTCAAAATGTTAACTTTTCTAGTAAGTACAATATCAAATTCACAGGTATTTGTGCCGAAAAAATGTGAGTAGCTTTTGCAAGTTAGTTTTGAACAACTGGACCCAGGTTGATACCTCAGCTTCTTAGTGCAAAAATGATATGCGTGTATATATATCACTTGCTGGCAACATTTTAATCCACTCAGAAGTTTACTCTGACTGTTTTTGATATCATATTCTCTGTAAAATTAATAAGAAAAAGTGTTTTGCTCAAAATAAATACATGAAAATTAAAGCTCACAAGTGATTGACATAAACTATGTATGATATTTATCATGAAACTGTATAAAAATATGAGTATACCCCGAAACTTGTAAAACCTTTACATCATAATCTGTATTTAATTTGCAATGTAATTATCTTCCTTGACCTAACTTGGCTACATAACCTAGTTAGCAAACTACATACGTAGACAGTATTTTCTCCAGTAATTCACTGCTAATGAGTTTTATTAAAGCAGAAGCACCTGCATTTCATCTGTTAGTAGTATTTTTCCGTGTAAATTAAGTTATATCAAAAGTAGCGTAAAGAAATCAGCCTTTAAAATATCACTAGAATTTTCACCTGATGTTGAGAGTACAATCATGTAATCATAGGTCTAGATAAAAGTGGGTATCAGGTTAATATTTCTCTTATTTGATCACGAAAACATATGTTGTGGGTACTCATTATAAGTGCCTCACCGAGGCACTTCTAATGAGTACTTACAACATACGTTTTCATGGAGTAATAAGAAAAATATCAATACTTTTGGATTGAAAAAAGCATCTTATCAAGAGCTATGTATAATTATGTTTCAGGAGAACTCTGATTTACCTGCTTGATTGGTGATTATTATTCAATGTTCTATATGTAAGAATACAACAGAATTTCACCTATCGCTTCCTGCCTGCACTCACATAACTGCTTTAGCTTTTTATGAGAATATTTACACTTCTAAGGGAAATAACTCTAGCATGGACATATTTGCCTCTTCTCATTGGTGACTACTCTTACAGGAAAGAATTTTGTTCCTGCTGGGAGCAATTTCTTTCCTTTGAAAATAGCCCTCGGTTTTAAAGGTTTCAAAACAGTGGGGCATCTTTCAGGTGTATTCTTTTGTTTTTTAAGAAAAACATGTCTTATGACACACGTACACAAGCACACCAGAGAGAGAGACAGAGAGAGGCACAACAGAAAGACAAGCACAACATAGAAAGAAGAGAGTGAGAGAAAGAGAAGCAGAACAGAGAGAGAGAGAGAGAGAAGCACAACAGAGAGAGAGAGAGAGGAGAGGGAAGCACAACAGAGAAAGTGTGAGTGAGAGACAGAGAGGGGCGAGATAGAGATATTTGTGTTTTATAGTTCCCTATGGGACTAAAAAATGGTTTGCATTTTAGTTTTTCAGGCCTATTCTTTCATATACAATCATTTCTTATTGATGGCTACTCTGTTGGTCTGGTGCTTATTTACCCATATAAGTCTGGCGTCCCATAAAAGGGACATTGGCAAACAGTGTTGACGAAGATCAGATGGCGTCATTGTGCGGCGTCTAATCAGGGTCCACATTGTTTGCATTAAGTTCAGATATTTCCACAAAACATGACAATAATAAAAATTAACCAGACACCCCTTATATAGGAAATGAACCAGTCCAAACAGTCAAAGTAGAAGAGTCTACTCGGATAAATGAGAATGAGGTAATTTGTTTTGTCTCAGATGTCTGACCACCTGTCTATCTTAAAGTCATATGCATTACTTTAATTGTCAATCATCTGGGTATCTGTATGAAACTTTGAGCAACTGAAAAGCATCATTAGATGGGCTGTGCCATGCAAAAAAGTATCTTTGGGCATATGGGGCTAAGATGGCCCAGGTCAGTCTGTGCATCTGTGCAGTCTGATCAGGGCATTCCCTGTCTGCTAGCAGAATCATTGGACATATGTTGCACATGTGCAAGTTGATGGGAATCCGCACATTTTGTGCATGCTCAAAGGCTTTTTGTTTGCTTGATGCAGCCAAGATAATGTGCAGATAGTAAATTTATCTCATCCCACAGAGACATTTACAGCTTTAATCTCATCACACTAAGACATGTACAGCTTTACTCTCATCATACAAAGACATGTAACGGCTTTAATCTCATCACACAGAGACATGTAACAGCTTTAAACTCATCACACAGAAACATGTAACAGCTTTTGTCTCATCACACCGAAATGTAACAGCTTTTATCTCATCACACAGAAATATGTAACAGCTTTTGTCTCATCACACCGAAATGTAACAGCTTTTATCTCATCTCACAGATACATGTAACAGCTTTAATCTCATCACACAGAGACATGTAACAGCTTTTCTCTCATCACAGAGACATGTAATAGCTTTAATCTCATCACACAGAGACATGTAACAGCTTTTCTCTCATCACACAGAAACATGTAACAGCTTTTCTCTCATCACACAGAGACATGCAACAACTTTAATCTCATCACACAAAGACTTGAAACAGCTTTAATCTCACCAGACTTTGACATTTAACAGCTTTAATCTCGTCATACAGAGACATGTAACAGCTTTAATCTCATCACACAAAGACATGTAACAGCTTTAATCTCATCCGACTTTGACATTTAACAGCTTTAATCTCATAACAATAGGACATGTAACAGCTTGAATCTCATCACACTAAGACATGTAACAGTTTTAATCAGTATTGCAGACTTGCATTATGTGTATACCTCTAGATAAGGTCCTTTTTTCTCTTTGAAAACATATGTAGTGTGCACTCATTAGAAATGTCTTTGGGAGATGCTTCTGAAGAATACCAACTCTGCATGTTTTTATAGAGAAGTAAGAAAAAATATTTATGTGGACATTCCTTACCTAGAGCTATGTTTTTGTTGTTTTTGTTTTTTTTCAGCTGAGACTTATATAGGCTAAGGGTTATGCTTATCATAAAATATATGGATAATTTTGTATTTATATTATGTTGATACTTTTGCTTGTGTAAATATAAACTCTAGCACAGTTGTTTGACACAGACCATAGACAGATGTGGTAACTTCTTACTTTTACAATTACATCTTAACCCATTATAGACTGAATGAACTCCCCACACTATATATTGGAAGATTCTAATTTTGATTTTAGGTATGTCAGGCTATGTGATTTAGATATTCTTGGAGAAAAATGATCAAGCTATTTGCAAACAGTGGAGACCCAGATCAGAGGTTGCATTCTGCAGCATCTGATCTGGGCCTGCATTCTTTGCCAGTTACTCTTTCAGGGGTCTCTGGACTACAATATGTTAATTGATTATAAGTTTCCATGATGTTGGAATGTTGAAAAGGTCATGTTTTTAGCTTGAAACTTTGTTATGGCAGGTAAAACTGTACTAAACTGAGGTTGAACACACGGCCACTTGTTGTGTGAAAGAATCTATTACTCAATCAGATGAAATACATTTGAGCCCCTTCCAAACAGATAATACTTACAAATATTACACTTGTGAGTATCATGCTCATGCCCTACTAATAAATATTACACTCACAAACATTACACTTGTAAGTATTATACCCATGTCCTACTAATAAATATTACACTCACAAACATTACATTTGTAAGTACTATACTCATGTCCTACTCATAAATATTACACTCACAAACATTACACTTGTGAGTATCATGCTCATGCCTTACTGATAAATATTACACTCACAAACATTACACTTGTAAGTATTATACCCATGTCCTACTGATAAATATTACACTCACAAACATTACACTTGTAAGTATTATATTCATGTCCTACTCATAAATATTACACTCACAAACATTACACTTGTAAGTATTAAACTCATGTCCTACTCATAAATATTACACTCACAAACATTACACTTGTAAGTATTATACCCATGTCCTACTCATAAATATTACACTCACAAGTCCTACTCATAAATATTACACTCACAAACATTACACTTGTAAGTATTAATCTCATGTCCTACTCATAAATATTACACTCACAAACATTACACTTGTAAGTATTATACCCATGTCCTACTCATAAATATTACACTCACAAACATTACACTTGTAAGTATATTACACTCACAAACATTACACTTGTAAGTATTATACCCATGTCCTACTCATAAATATTACACTCACAAACATTACACTTGTAAGTATTATACCCATGTCCTACTGATAAATATTACACTCACAAACATTACACTTGTAAGTATTATACTCATGTCCTACTCATAAATATTACACTCACAAATATTACACTTGTAAGTATTATACTCATGTCCTACTCATAAATATTACTCACAAACATTACACTTGTAAATATTATACTCCTGTCCTACTCATAGATATTACACTTACAAGTATAAGAGTAAGTATCTGTGTCAGATAAAGAAACCTTCTTGCACCATTTACAACCATTGAGCACCCAGACCAGTCTCCAGTCCTTGTAGTTAGATCAGGACCTCTACCTTTTTTGCAACAACTTGTCTGGCACTTTTTTATTTACATACAGCATATTGACATAGTGGTTATACTTCAGGACCCAGTTGTTCAAAACTAACAATGTTGTTAGTTAATGTATCTTTAAAACTTTGATCACTAAATATGGCATAATTGCTAATATTTTTGCTGAAAAAACGTGAATGCTTAAAAGCTACTCACATTTTTTCAGCAAAAATACCTGTGAATTAGATATTGTACTTACTAGAACTGTTAAAATTTTGACCACTAACCAGCTCATTAAGCTAACGATGCTTTGAATAACTGGACCCAGTAGTTTAGCCATTACTACACTAGCAATATCCTGGGAAAAAGACTGTGCACAAGTACTTTTTAACTGCTTAGAGAACTAAGCTTGCCGGAGGAAAGCGTGGTTAGGTAAATTGACTGGCTCTACGGGACCTTAACAGTGTTGACTGGGCCATTCAACTGCAGACTAACCATACTAGCCAAATGTACATGTTGAGGCCGGTTGACAAAAGTATCATAATTCTGTATTGATGCATGTGGCTGTTAACCAAGCTGATATTGACCAAGTGACTGATTTTGACCAAGTGACTGATTTTGACCAAGTAACTGATTTTTACTGCTTTCAGTCACTGTTTTCATAGTTTGATAGTCTTGGTTGGTTGATATTACCACTATTATACATTGTAGGGCTTTTCACTACATGTTTTACATATAAATGAATCAAAACCCATAATTGTTTCTTTTTAGATTACTAGTGATAAAACCACTTTAAACCCTAGTCCTGCTGAACCTGCATATACCCTGTCTTTACAAACAGTGAAGATCCAGAGCAGTTGGCTTCTGAAGAAGCCAACTGATCTGGATCTGCACTGTTTGCCGTTAAGTATGTGAATTTGTATCAACAACCTGGATCAAGTAATCTGATTGGCTAAAAATTGGAAGTGGGTGTGGGATTTTGATTTATTCAGCATGACAAGGGTTAACATTTACAGCTCTCTGGGCTTACACAGCATAAACCAATTAATGATATTTTTCTCTTTTTTTTTTCTTCTTTTTTTTTTTTTTTTTTTTAAAGAAAACAGGATTTGACATTTCTTGCAAATTGTCTCACTGGAGACAATTTACATGAAATGTCAAATGTGTTTTCTAAGAAAAATAAGAAAAAAAAATTTAGTATGTTGTCTGCTGAAAATTTTACCCAGAGTTCTAAGTGTTAAATTAATGATGACTTTTTGTCTGTGCATGTGTATGTCCATCTAGCAACACTTTTAAATGATATATTAACCCTAACCTCTGAAATAATTTGTAACTAATTAGGTAGAAATAATGCTTTGAAAGGGAAGGATTGAAAATAGCTTAGATCATTCTGGTCTGCCATTTTGTTTTGTTGCCATGCAACCAGAATGTCCAGTAGAGTTATACTGGGGAAATGCTTAACCCATAAAGTGCCAATTTATTTAATAGTATCACACAACTGAAAATTCAAAATGGCTGTCTCCTTCAGCAGAAATTTTTTTGACAGAATTTTTCAGCTTATAGTGCTGTGTTCATGATGGGTATCAGATATCCATTTACCTAAACTCTAAAAGCAGCAGACAATATTTTTACTTTTTATAATTTTTCAGGGAAATAAGACATCCTTCCATGCTTAGCAAACAAATTATGTAATTTGTCAAGCCTTAGTTTCTCTGAAACATAATTAAAAAAAAAAATCAACTATCAACGGCTACAATTTTACTTGCCATTATGAGTATTAACCCTAGTCCTGCTGAAACCGGATATGCCCTGCCATTGCAAATGGTGAAGATCCAGATCAGTAATCTGATTGGCTGGAAATTAGAAGTGGGTGTGGCAACTTTATTTAAATGAGATCCTGACCTCTAATACAAATTGACCATGTGACATGTGATAAGGTCAGACCAAGATCAGTCTGCCTGTCTGTGCAATCTAATAAGGATCTATCTTATTTGCTAATAGAATATTTAAGGTCTTTACACTATGTTAGCAACCAAGACTTTTACGCTTATGCTGATCTGCCTCTGTGCTGGTCACAGGCTAATATGTCACAGGGTTATTATCCATTTGAAGGCTCAGATGTTGTCTACTAAGATTTGTGTATAGAATGTCAAGGTCATTTTTCCATTTTCTTCTTTTCCAGGTCCCTTCCCATGCCAGCTCATCTGAATCAGTCCACAGTGGAGACTCTAACCTGATCGTATGACTAGAGGACCCCTCTCGCTATGATGATGACTTTCTTCTGGATTCTGTGTACAGCTGATATCCAGTTATTAGATGAACTTAACAGTGATTAGAGCTGGGGACCAGCAAGACCTATAGAATGTCTAAAACAAACAACAAAAAGCTAAACCAATCTGCACATTGTGCAGTCATGTCTTTGTATTCACTGCCTGCAAATAGTATTTAAAGTTTCTTTATTTATCCTAAGTTTTGAGCAAACAGTGTTGAACAAGATCAGATGACATGATCAGAGTCTACACTGTTTGCCACTCAACCACCATTTTCATATGCAAGCACTGTGTAGCCAAATGGACTTGTTCAAATTTAGAAAAGTTAAAAGTTATATATTATTAACATGCTATGGGCAATTTAAACAGATGACAAAAAGATATTTTTGTTGGACCTGCTTTTAGCATGGAGCAATATAGGGATCAGGTTTTACGTTCGTTTGTCCATCAGTCAGTCAACGTTTGTGTCAACCCTAACTTCGACCCTGATATTCAAGGTCATTTCCCAAGAACTATAAAGGCTACAGTGATGATACTTGGTATAATCTTGCACTTAGGGATGACAACTCACACAGTAGTATCTAAATTTGACCTAGACCTATATTTCACAGTTTACTGACTTCGTAAATTTGCAGCAGGCAGGATATAGCCTTTAGAGGAATTCTTGTTATTTTTCCTAGAAAATAGGATCTGACACTTCATGCAAATTGTCTCCTTAGGAGACAACTTACATGAAGTGTCTGATCCTATTTTCTGGGAAAAATAAAAAATATTCCAAATGTCATCTGCTGAATGTTTTACCCAGCATGCAAAGTGTTAAGGTTAAATATGATAGAGCAGACAGTGAAGTTACTGACCAGCTCACTCTCTGTTATGGCATTTGATAAGTTTTTCTGTACCCAGACTCTTTTCCTGTGTAACCTTTGACCTTAATATTTACTGTACAGTTTGTTTAATGCTTAGTATTCTGGGTAAAGTTTCAGCAGACAACCTATGCATTTTACTCAGAAAGCAGGTTTTGACATCTCATTGCACCCCCACACCCCCCCCCCACCCCGCACTCCATGAGAAAACAAAAATAGTGTTTGGGATCACATTCAAAGCATAGCTGAACCAGACAGCATTTTTGAATATTTTTTATAATCATTTTTCAGAAAAAAATAAGGCTTGACATTTGACATTTTGTGTGAATAAACTGTGTAACAGATGATTCACATGAAATGTCAAGCCATATGTCCTCTGAAAAAATAGTGTTAAATAAATTAGATTTGAAGCTGCTACAATTTTGCCTGACACATAGAGGTGTCATTAATTGTCAAGATCTGTTTTCTGGAGACAAAAAAAAAAAAAAAATAATGCTCATTTGTCGTTCAGTATTTATTCTAACCCTTGCCTTGCTGAAGAAATTAAGATGCCACGCCATTTTCTTATTTCCGGCCAATCAGATTAGTTGATCCGGGTTTTTGATAGAAATTCACATATTTAATGACAAACAGTGCAGATCCAGATCAGTTGGCTTCTGAAGCCAACTGATCTGGATCTACACTGTTTGCTAAGACAGGGCATGTTGTGTTCAGCAAGAGAAGGGCTAATATATGCCCTGGGGCTGTTGCAACTCATTACTACTAAAATGAAATCCTTTAGAAAAATTTTGGCCAAAAATAGATAGTTTCATGGTTTAAAGCCACTTTAAATATCATACAACATATGTTGTGGACACTCATTAGAAGTGCTTCACAGAGGCGCTTTAACCTCAACTCCTTACCATACTTGTTCTAAAATTTAAACAAGTACTATTTACTACTTGATGTTATGTCTAAAAATTGCTGGATGAGTGGCAAGCGGTGTAGACCCAGATGAGATGACATGTCCTGCATCTCATCTGGGTGTACACTGTTTGCTCAGGCCTGTCTGTCCAAGTACATACAGTAAAGACAGTACTGAGACTGCATCAAGCTAAATGTTGTCTTCTAGTATTTGAGATTGTGTATATTCAGATATAAAGTTTGTAAGCCACCCTCTTCTCATGACCTTACTTTTTCTTCATACATTCTACAGTTTCCAATCATTATGTAGGCAAGCAGCAATTTGCATTTGCTCAAAGACATTATTTTTACTTGACACTGACTAAATCTGCTAGTCATTGCTACTAATGCTGCCTTTGATTTATAATGTATTATGTTACCAAGGGAAAAATTATATGGAGTCAGACCTGTGTTGAGAGACCATTCAGCGGAGTCCAAAAATGTCTTTTCAGGCTTTCGCATACCGAAAGTATATGTTAGAATGAATATACATGTAGTTAAATAATGTAGGTATGATTGGCAGTTACTCTTAATAAAGGTGCACCATAGTATAGTCATTACGAAAACATTCCTATTGAAATATACTGAAAATTTTACCATCAAAAAATGAAAATTTTCAGATAAAAAATTGTGATATTTTTCATATTTCTGCTCAAAACATAGATTGAGGGTACTTGTTAGAACTGCCTCAGCGAGGCAGTTCTAACCAGTACCCACAATGTATGTTTTTGAGCAGAAATAAGAAAAATAATGTATACCCAAGTAAACCCCAGTTTTTATCGCACCTGCTTGTAGCAGGGTGCGATATAGGCATCCGATTTTCCGTCCGTCCGTCCGTCCGTCCGTCTGTCTGTCAACATTTATGTCGACGTTCGACATTTATGTCAAAGTTAGTATTCTAATCAACTACAAGACTAAACAACCATCAAACCTTGCATGAAACATCTCCCTGACCTCCTGACTTTGCAACATAGGCGTCCACTTTTCCGTATGTCTGTCCATTCGTCCGTCCGTCTGTCAACATTTATGTCGAAGTTCGACATTTATGTCAAAGTTAGTATTTTAATCAACTACAAGACTAAACAACCATCAAACCTTGCATGAAACATCTCTCTGACCTCCTGACTTTGCGACATAGGTGCCCACTTTTCCATTCGTCTGTCTGTTCGTCCGTCCGTCTGTCTGTCCTTCTGTTAACAGTTCTGTTATGTCGAAGTTCGACATTTATGTCAAAGTTAGTATTCTAATCAACTACAAAACTAAACAACCATCAAACCTTGTATGAAACATCTCCCTGACCTCCCCACTTTGCGACATAGGTGCCCACTTTTCCATTCGTCTGTCCGTTCATCCGTCCGTCTGTCTTTTAACAGTTCTGTTATGTCGAAGTTCGACATTTACGTCGAAGTTAGTATTCTAATCAACTACAATTCTACAACAACCATCATACCTTGCATGACACATCTCCCTGACCTCCTGACTTGGCAGGTATGTTGACCCAGTGACCTTGACCTATATTTTGCGCTCCATTGACTTTGACACAATTTACGTTGACGTTCCAGATCTTCTCAACTATAAGGCATACAATTACCAAACCTTGCATAGTGCTTCTCCCAGATGTACTGACTTGGCAGGTACCTTGACCCGGTGACCTTGACCTATATTTTGCGCTCAAGTGACTTTGACATATTTTGCGTCGACGTTCTATATCTCCTCGACTATAAGGCCTACAACCATCAAACCTTGCAAAGTGCTTCTTCTCAATGTACTGACTTGGCAGATACCTTGACCTGGTGACCTTGACCTATATTTTGGCTGCAGTGACTTCGACATAATTTACGTCAATGTTCCAGATCTCCTCAAGTGTAAGACCTCTAGCCACCAAACCTTGCATAGTGCTTCTCCTAGATGTACTGACTCGGCAGGTATCTTGACCCGGTGACCTTGACCTATATTTTGCGCTCCAGTGCCTTTTACACATTTTACGTCAATGTTCAATATCTCCTCAACTGTAAGGCCTACAACCATCAAACCTTGCATAGTGCTTCTCCTCAATGTACGGACTCCACAGGTACCTTCACTGGGTGACCTTGACCTATATTTTGCGCTCCATTGACTTTTACACCTTTTACGTCACCCTTCCATATGTCCTCAACTGTAAGGCCTTCAACCACCAAACCTTATATAGACTTCGTCTCGATGTACTGACTTGGCAGGTACCTTGACCTGGTGACCTTGACCTATATTGTGCACTCCAGTGACTTTGACACATTTTATGTTGATGTTCGGTATCTCCTCAAATATAAGACCTACAACCACTAAACCTTGCATAGTGCTTCACCTCATTCCACTGGCTTGGCAGGTACCTTGACCCGGTGACCTTGACCTATATTTGACACATTTTACGTTGATGTTTGATAACTCCTCAACTATAAGGCCTACAACCACCATACCTTGCATTGTGCTTCTCCTTGATGTACTGAATTAGCAGGTACCTTGACCCATGACCTTGACCTATATTTCATGCTTCAGTGACTTTTACAAATTTTACGTCAATGTTCCATTATCATTGGGCTGTATCATGTATGATACGAAAAGTCAGTGCTGAAGATATAGCCATTAGAGGGAATGGGACTGGCCCGGAATATATGTGCCCCACTAGGCACTTTGTCTACATTTTTTTTCAACCCAGTTTTCCAAGTCAGCACTGCTAAGAATGAAATAAACTTATTTAATAACCACGTTCTGATTGTGGCTCCTGTGACTTTTGCCCCAGCAGGTGCGATGACGCCTTCCGCGGAATTCTTGTACTATATAAAAGTGGGGTTTAAGGGGGTCAAAATTATGTAGGTATGTTTTCATAATGTGAGGCATTTTTTAACCAAAATTTATTGATAGTTTTTCTTACCTCTTCATTAAAATATATTGTGTTACTCATTTCTCAGATGCACCTTGCCTAGGTGCTTCTTATGAGTTCCATAGCATACGATTTTGGTTGAAAAAAAGAGCCTTACATGACACTATCTTTGTTGAGACATTTATTTTGCTCATATTTTTCATACTGTGAATTATTATTGTTATATTATCTGTGAGGTGTAATATGTTGAAAAAATCAGCATTTCTAGCAGACCAGCAGCGCTGAGCCAACATAGCCAATCAGCTGAGTCAGGCCAAAAGCTCTTTAAATATCATACTCTATTGACAGTCCTTATTAACCCTTGTCATGCTTAATAAATTAAGATGACATGCCCACTTCTAGTTGTTAGCCAATCAGATTTCTTGATCCAGGATGTTTATACAAATTCAAATACATGTACTGAATGACAAACAGTGCAGATACAGATCAGTTGGCTTCTTCAGAAGCCTATTGATCTGGATCTACACTGTTTGCAAAGGCAGGATATATCTGGGTTCAGCAGGACACAGGTTAAAGACAGGATTTTCAAACCGGGGGTATCGTACATGGTAATTCTGTTGGTTGACTGGAGGTGTTGCCTCCTTGAGATCAAGAGACACAGTGACACTGTGGAACTTAATCCTCTTTTTATAGTGCACTCCTGTCTTTAATTTTCCTTTTCAGTTGTGAAGACGGGGTTTTCTGAGTAATTGGAAATCCTAAAACATTGCCACACATATCACTTTACCAAATTTGCCCTAAGTATTGGGACAAAGTGGTCTGACCTAACAGTATAGCTCCAGATCAGATGCCGTAGAATGTAGCATCTGTTCAAGGTCTACACTGTTTGCCATTCATCCAACAATTTACAGAGAGTAAAATGGAATTGTTCAAAGTTTAGAATAGGTATAGTAAGAACGTAAGGTGTCTCAAAGTTTAGAGTAAATATGGTAATATGCAATCATCATTTTTGACCTGATAACCACACTATGCACTTATGTTTTTCAGAAATCACTAGAAAAAACTGGTAGTAAAATATTCTCCTGAAAATATACAAGGGTACACTATAAAGAGAGATCAATAGAGAACTTCATGAGAGGCATATTTAATGATACTTGGGCAATATGTTTTTTTACATTTTTTATGAAAGCATATGTTGTTGGTACTCATTTGAATTAGCTTGACTTGTTGAGGCAATTCAAAAGAGTACCAACATCATATGTTTTGTAAAGATGTATATATTTACAGAAAGTAATCAAGGGAGTTAACTGACTGCTTTCTCCTATTCAGTAGTCTTAAGACTACTGAATAGGAGAAAGCAGTCAGTTAACTCCCTTGATTACTTTCTGTAAATAACCATGTCCAATTAATTGGATTCCTCTGCTTTTATCATTAGTGTTTCCATTAAGTATCACTTCCTTTTCCTTAATAAATCTAATTTTAACAAGGTCATATGCCAATACAGCTTCCAAAATATTTAGAAGAAATATTTTCTGTGCAATGAAATATATAATACATGTATTAATTAATCTTCCATGTGGATATGGAGAAATGTAAAGTTAAGAATTTGTTTGATTCACTGATGACCATTGATAAAAGCAGAGGATTCCAGTTAGAAGGACCTGGTTAGTATTTGATCTACTTTGGAATTTACCTGTCAAGAGAGATAATAGAAATACTGCTGCTATCTCTCATTGCATGACTGTGCGCTTTTAGGAGCATGTGCGGTAAATCGGATGAATACAGTATTTACAAAAATTATTTACCTCATTTGGTGGGGGATTCATGATTCTTTGATTCACATGAGTCACCTTTAGTATCAATTTTGCTAGAATTTATGAATGTTAGTAATGCAACCTGTATGTGTTAATTTGTATTTATCCTAAATATTGGGACATGTTAAACTCCTCACCATACTTAAATTTGATCAAGCTCATGTCTAAAAACTGTTAGATGAGTGGCAAACAGTGTACACCCTGATGTGGCATATGATCTGGGTCTTCACTGTTTACTGAGGGGAGTTTGTCCCAATATTAAGGAAAATACAATATAGAATGGTTGTGATTATTGTATGTCTTCTACATTTGTATCTTTCTGGTATTGTTATGCCCCCAACTTTAAAGAAGTTGAGCGGGTATATTGGTTTTGGCCTGTCCATCTGTCTGTCCATCCATTTGTCCCTCTGTTACAATTGCATATGGTGAAGAATGGTTAGAGCTAGAAATTTAACATATAGCATCAACAAAAAGTAAGCGGACCTGTATATTTTCATTTTTACGTTGGGGGTTTTCTTTGCTCTTTCTTCGACTTTGGCTTTGATGGCAGACGGTGGATACCTTGTGTGTGCAACTCCTCATACAGTTTTATACTGATTAATTTGAAACTTTGCAGGCCCTTTTGTCATGGTCTCTAAATGTGCATGTGGTTTTAGCATTATTGTCAATTTTTGTCACTTTTTTGACTTTTGAATGAACTTAGCTATTTTTTGTGCTTAAGTATTATGGTCAATGCATGTTTAAGGGAAAGCATATAGTTGGGGGCATAGTGTTTTAGAAACACATTTTCTAGTTTATTTTATTTCCATTCCAATTTACTTGTAGTTTGACCTAAAGTGTGCTTTTGAGTATGCTACATCCTCTTTGTGAACAATAAGAATTATGACATACAAGTTGGAGTTGTCTCTCTTAGTAGCCTGTATTCTAATTTTGCTTTGCAGTTTTCGTGTTCATTTGTCTGTGTGTGTGTGTGTGTGTGTCTGTGTGCCTGTGTGTGTGAATTTATTGGTCTGAAAGTTGTACTGCTGTTTATTGTTGAACAAAGAAAACACCCACTTTTTATACCCCGTCACATGAAAGTGGTGGGGTATTATGGTTTCATGTTGATTGTTCCTGTGTCTGTCTGTCAGCATCCTTTTGTCCGTATTTTTGTTTCTGGATGATAACTTGAGTGAATGTCAATGGGTTTTCACCAAATTTGTGCATTCATAATATGGTGATCTGGTTTGGGATTGCTAATGGGCAGATTTCGTCCATTTTTGACAAGAGTTATCTGCCCATGACACATGTCCTTACTGGATGATAATGTGAGTAAATATCAGTGGATTTTCATCAAACTTGGTATTGTAGGTATCTGGTTAGGGAATGCTGAAGAGCAAATTCCATCAATTTATGACAGTTTTCTGTCCGCAACACGTCAATATTTTTGTTTCCGAACGATAACGAATTTTCACACAACTTGACATTGTGGAGATCTGCTTTGGGATTGCTATATATGGTACATTTCATCAATTATTGACAGAGTTATCTCCCCATGACATGATAATGAAGGGGTATTATCTTTTCATGTTTTTCTTATTGAGTTGTTAAGGTGTTCACAAGTTAGTGGATTTTTTTCCAAGTCTTAAATGGAGCATCTGTCATACCAATTTGTGGAGTAAATGTTGCATAAATGTGTCTGGTTTTACTTTTTTTATTTTGTTTTCTAAATATTATGCCTGGTTTAAAATGCATATTGTCATTTATGTTTCATTTTAGTTACCTAGGTTACAACTTATTTTTGGCTTGCATCATATTTTGTTTGTGCAATAAACAGAATGTTAACCTGCAGAGTGCATTGTCTGATCTGGGTCTACAGTATTTGCTAGCCAATCACCACTTTTAGGACACATCAGAAGTCAGACGGACTTGTCCAGATACAGGTATAGTATGGTTAGGAGTTAAAAGTTGTCCAAATAGTTAGTGTAACTGTAATAACCCTAGGTATTTGGACACTAAGGCTGGCGCGATTAATCCGATAATCGATTAATTGATCGATAAATTCCACAAAAATGATTATCTTACTGATTTGCTAATAATCGATCATTTGATTTCTGTGTTTGTTACTTTACCGTATTTACCCTTAGTATTCAGACACCTAAACTCCTTATCATACTTAATCTTAACTTTGAACAAGTACAATTTACTACTTATTGTTGTATCTAAAAATAACTGGATGGGTGGCAAACAGTGTAGACCCTGATGAGATGCCGCATTTGTGGGTCTACACTGTTTGCTCAGACCTGGCTGACCATATATATGCAGTAGAGTATAACATATGGTAAGAGTCATGCTAAGACATGTAAAATTATGACCAAATCTTCAGTGATTACTAATCGATTATTGATCACAATGGCAGGACTGATAATCGATTATCTTTTCAGCTCCAGTTAGCCAGCCTTAGTGGACACCTCATCTACTTAACATACGTGCCTAAAATTTGAAATAGTCCATTTTACTACCTGTTGATATGTCTAAAATAGGGCTGGATGTGTGGAAAACAGTGAAAACCCTGATCTGATACCTCATCCTGCCACATCTTATCCATTCACCTTAATGGCTTGGCAGTGGGTGGTTGGGTGAGACAAAGGTGTCATGTATCTTACATCACCGGGGGGTCCAACTGATATTGGCTTACAGTTGAACAAGGCCTACTATCCTTTGTAGCAGGTAAGGGTAGAAGGGGAATGTTTTAATTTCTTCTGTTTCTTTACTTTTGTTCCTGTTCCTCTTTCTTCCCTGTTCCTCTCTTTCATCTCTTCTGCTATCTCTTCTATCTCTTTTCTCCCTTTCTCTGGGAGACAACACAAAATGACCCACAAGTGTTGACATGTCATTAAAACCCAACACAATCAATCAAAAACTGGAATGTATATCACGATCTATGGACAGGGCTGAAGGTGGCTCAAAGCCAATGAAAATTTGTTTATAATTTATATAATAAATACTATTGTATCACTATTTATAACTTATATAATAAATATTATTGTATCAATCAATTTATAACTTATACAATTAATATTATTGTATCTAAATGAAATGTGGACTCCTTACCTTACTTTTCCTGAGGTTTAAACAGTTCAAGTCCATTTCACTATCAGCTCACCTGTCTAAAACAGCTTGCCAAGGCACTTCTAATGAGTACCCACAACATATTTTTTGTTGAGAAATAAGAAAAATATTGTGTGGAAACACCCCCTCCCCAGCTAGCATTCTACGTAAATCTACATCGGGCTGTCATCGGCCCATCAGCTACCCTGACGGGCCGATGACGGCCCGATATAGATTTACATAGAATGCTGACTGGGTCTTATCTGGTGCTATGTAGAATACTAAGAAAAATGCATTTGGGACTGGGAACAAAAGCTGGTGTTAATAGTGGAGTGGTCTTATTTTCAAGTGGTCTTACTAGCGGAATGTTACTGTATAGTCGAAACTCTTATGGATGTACAAACTGATCAGGGCCTTCACTGTTACTGTAATACTGGAAGACATTTTCTCTTGATAAAGATTCATTACTATAACATGCCTATTCAACTATATTGAAGATTTCACCACCAGAAACTGAAAGTTTTCAGATAAAAATTCTGATGTTTTTCTTATTTCAGCTCAAAACATAGACTGTTGGTTTTTGTTAGAACTGTCTCACCAAGGCAGTTCTAACCAGTACCCACAATCTATATTTTTGAGCAGAAATAAAAAAAAAAATAATGTATACCCCTGTAAACCGCAGTTTTACTATATGAAAGTGGGGTTTAAGGGAGTCAGAATTATATAGGTATGTTTTTGTGATGATAGTTTAGTTTATCTTAATGTGATCTGAATTATCAACAATGCAAGAATATTTTATATTGGTAGTTTGTCATTTTATATATAGTTTGTCTATATGCTTATCACCAAATTATTTATAATTAGAAATGATTTTTATGGTTCAAATTTATTGATGAAGTTTTATTCAGACAGCAGAATTCAATGAGTGTATTTGAACTCTTAAAGCACTATGCAATTTTGTTGCAGACAGCATTGTAAAATTTATATGTCTATTTTTTTTTTTTTTTTTTTTTTTTTTTTTTGGGTGGGGGGTGGGGGGTGAGGGGGGCTTGCAGAAAAAAAATAAGACTTGACATTTCATGTGAATCATCTGCTAGGCAGATAATTCAGAAGTGTCAAGCTTTATATTCTCTAAAACTAAAATAAAGTGTCAAGTAGTGTAACAATATCAGGAAATAAGTGTAATTTTGTTTTGCTTACAATATTTAATGCAGTACATTTAGAAATTTTCTGAAATTTTGAAAATCTGTGGTTTTAATTGATACATCCCCGTAGAATTGTAATTGATACCTCCCCTTAGAATTGTAATTGATACCTCCCCTTAGAATTGTAATTGATACCTCCCCTTAGAATTGTAATTGATACTTCCCCTTAGAATTGGTTACTATAAGAGCAACCCTTTCCTCCAACAATTCTAATGTATTGACCCTAAATATTGGGACAACTGAAATCCTGACACATGTCCTAAATTTAATTAGCCACACCCATTTCTGACTGTCAGCCAATCAGATTACATCATGTAATTTTTTCGTTCAAATTCACAAACTGAATGACAAACAGTGTAGATCCTGATCAGATGTCTTCAGAAGCCATCTAATCTGGATCTACACTGTTTGCAAAGGTAGGAGTTGTCTTGAACAGCAGGATAAGGGTTAACATAAGGATTTGTCCCTCAGTGAAATCACTTCCAAGGACTGGCAAATCCTCATATTAATCTCAATAGAATGCATCCATTGTTTTGTTATATGACTATTTTTAGCTGTCTGGCAGCAGTGACAAAAGTGATGTTGGCTGGTCATTGACCATACCCGCTGTCTGGTAGCAGTGACAAAAGTGGTGTTGGCTGGTCATTGACCATACCCGCTGTCTGGCAGCAGTGACAAAAGTGATTTTGACTGGTCCTTGACCTTAGCTAGGCTATTTTATTTGTAAAACCTGTTACAGCCAGTTTCAGCCACAAACAGTTTCAGCCAATCAGAGAAGGCCTCTGCTGGCAGTCATATAACAAGACCATTTTGTTACCTGTTGATCTAAAACTGTTGCATGAGTGATGTAGACCCAGATTTTATGAAGAATCTGATCTGGGTCTTCACTGTTTTTTTCTGGCCTGTCTGTCCCCAATACTTAGAGTAAATAGGTATGTGTTAGTGATTTTTAAGTGCTAAAATTGCCGGGTGATTTACATCACTTGATCTGGTAATACTCTTAGTGCTCTTTTTAACTTTTGTTCTCTGTTATACATTTTGTGTGATTGCTATATTTATGTTTGGCACCGTTTCATGTGATTTTATGCATTTTGATATAAATTATTTGTTGCGTATACATATTAGCTATGATGTTTTTGTATCAAACAAATCATCACGAAAACACGCCTTTATAATTTTGACCCCCTTGAACCCCACTTTTATATAGTAAAACGGGGGTTTACAGGGGTATGCATTATTTTTCTGATTTCTGCTCAAAACATAGATTTTGGGTGCTCATTAGAACTGTCTCACTGAGGCGGTTCTAATGGGTACCCACAATCTATGTATTGAGCAGAAAAATGAAAAATATCAGATTTTTTTTTTCTCTGAAAATTTTCATGTTTTGGTGGTAAAATTTTCAGTACATTTGAATAGGCGTGTTTTCGTAATGTGAAGTGAAATACTCCACTGTAATTAAAAAAAAAATGGACAAATCATTTCCATGCTTTTTTTTATTTATTCTGTTGACGCGTGTATGAATAACTTCAACATGAGAAAAAGTACCTTCTAATGTATGCCGAATGAAAACAGGCCTATTCAAATATATTGAAAATTTTACATCCAAAAACTGAAAGTTTTCAGATAAAAATTCTGATATTTTTTATATTTCTGCTCAAACATTGATTGTGGGTACTCGCTAGAAGTGCCTCACAGAGTCGGTTCTAACATGTACCCACGGTCTATATTTTTGAACAGAAATAAGAAAAATAATGCATACCCCTGTAAACCCCTGTTGTACTATATAAAAATGGGGTTTGAGGGGGTCAAAATTATAAAGGTATGTTTTTGTGATGTGTAAGTGAAGAAAGGAAATGCCACAATAACAAAGCCCAGCCCTCCCAAGGCACCGAAGGAAGGAGGGATGAGGGACAAATAATGACAACACAAACAACAGATACATTACGAGAACAAGCCTTTTCAAATATATTGAAAATTTTACCACCAAAAAATGAGTTTTCCGATGAAAAATTCTAAAATAATTTCATATTTCTGCTCAAAACATAGATTGTGGGTGCTCGTTAGAACCACCTCGTCAAGGCAGTTCTAACGAGCAGGCGGTTCTAACGAGCACCCACAATCTATGTTTTGGGCAGAAATAAGAAAAATAATGTAAACCCCAGTTTTACTATATAAAAGTGGGGTTTAAGGAGGTCAAGATGATATAGGCATTACGAAAACAGGCCTATACAAATACATTGTAAATTTTACCGCAGAAAATACGAAAATATTAAGATGAAAAATTGTGATATTTTATTTTTGCTCAAAATATAGATTGTGGATACTCGTTAGAACCACCTCGGCGAGGCGGTTCTAACAAGTACCCACAATCTATGTTTTCAACTAGAAATAAAATAATGTATACCCCTGTAAACCCCAGTTTTACTATATAAAAATGGGGTTTAAGGAGGTCAAAATTATATAGGCATGTTTTCGTGATGTAAAACCGCAGACATACAGAGAAGACTTGGCTTTGGCAACAAGAAATGTCAATAAGTAGAGCTTATTAGATACTTTATGAGAATAAGTACCTTTATGAAACAAATTTTAATATTTATGAAACCTCATTAAATATTCAAAATGGCAGCGCCCAATCCACCAATGTTAAAATATTCAGTTGTCTATAACTTACTTAATTTTCCACTGATTTGGATCAAAATTGTGTCAAAATTCATTGTTTGTAAAGTTCTTTACTTTAAAGCACAATACCTTTTAAGGTTGCGTTCCCCTTTAAGTGTTGATACCAGTGTAGTTCTTTATCCCTGGTTCACATTTTTGTAACGTTTGTAACTTTGTAACTGGCCAGAGTTTACACATCAGTAAAATCCACAAAAAATGGAATTCAGCCCTTTAACCCATTTCTACCGAGTGAACTCTTTGGACAGGTCCATTTCCTATATAAGGGATGTCTAGTTAGTTTTTATTAGTATTATCTTTTGTAGAAATTTCTGAACTTAATGCAAACAGTGTAGACCCTGATCAGACACTGCCTTCTGCATCTACACTGTTTCTGGGTCTACACTGTTTGCCTTTGTCCCTTTTATGGGACACTAGGCATAAATGGGTTAATGAAAATATAACAAGAATATATTAAAAATATATATTTTATTATAACTACAAAACAAAATATTTACTTCTGAATTTCGAAATATTTATGAATATCAAATAAATATACATAATTGCACTTAGAAATTCACATTGAGGCGCCAAGATAATAAAGGTTTGTCTGAAGAAAGAAAGCCCCTGACCGAACAGCGTGTCTGTGGTACAGGATTTGAAATTTTTTGCAGGACAATTTGCATGAAATATCAAATCCTGTTTTCTGGGAACTTTTCCATTGATGCAAATAGAGGGTTCAGTCTAAAATAAGAAAACAAAAATAGCAATCAGTGTAGATCATGATGAGAAGGTTCGTTATGAGCCCTCTCATCTGGATCTACACTGTTTGCACAGATACTGTTTTCAGGTCTGCCGGCCTGAACGGTTAAGAGTGAATAAAGAAAAATGTATAATCTATTGGGTTTTTTTTGTTGTTTTTTTATCATATTCCGCTGACGGGATTATTTTCTTTCCTTTATTAGGAGAATTTCTATGCTTCACGAAAACATACCTATATAACTTTGACCCCCTTAAACCCCACTTTTTATACATTAAAACTGGGGTTTACAGGGGTATACATTAAAACTCAGTTTTTGGCGGTGAAATTTTCAATATATTTGAATAGGCGTGTTTTCGTAATGGTAAATAAATTATCGCACAATCCAAAAATATACATCTGAAATTCTCTGAAATGTCCACGTGTTAAGCTTAGAAATTTAACGCTCGTCCTGCTGAACCGGGATATGAATAGTGTAGATCTGAAGAAGCCAACTGATCTGGAGCTGCACTGTTTTATTAGGTATGTGAATTTATTTCTGTGGTTTTTGCTGAGTTAGTCTGTTCCTTGTCATCATTGTTATCTTATTCGACTCAAAATGTCGCCAGCTCATCAGGTTTCGTAAATCAATAAGCTAATTTGGTGAATGTATGTCCCGCCTTTTAAAAATCCTCAAAAAAAAAAAAAAACACAAAAAAAAAACGACCAAGTCAAAAACAAACAAACAAATAATAATAATAATTTTTCAGGATTGTACCCAAATCACGTGCAAATCTTCAGACCATGGTTAAAACACTTGTAAAGTGTCAAACATATCTTCCAGCAACTATAAGAGAAGTTGCGCACACAAGAACACAAGATACCTACTTTGTATATACTTTGATAGTATTGGAGCTCGTAAATGACCAAGTAAAAATGCGGAAAAAGCGAAAAAAAAAAAATCAGGATTATACCCAAATCACATGCATCATTTTCAGACCATATCAAAAACACTTGCAAAGCTTCAAAAAGATTGGCATGAACATGTAGTAGGGATTGAGCACACAAGGTACCCCGCTATCTTCACAGTTCGATAATATTTGATCTAAAAAAATGACTAAGTTAA
Source organism: Anodontia alba (assembly GCA_964016985.1). Lineage (NCBI taxonomy): Eukaryota > Metazoa > Mollusca > Bivalvia > Lucinida > Lucinidae > Anodontia > Anodontia alba. The sequence continues at coordinate 71,330,877 of OZ024835.1, forward strand.
AATGCGAAAAAAAGTGGCAAAAATGTTTGCAGGATTATATTCAAAGCACCTGCACATCTTCAGACCATGGCAAAAAACATCTGTAAAGTTTCAAAAAAACTTGCATAAACGTGTGGGATAAGTTGCGTACACAAGGTTCGCACTATCAAAACACTTTGATAGTACTGGAGCTCGAAAAAAGACTGAACTCGAAAAACGACTTAGTTAAAATGCGAAAAAACGTGAGAAATTTCAGAATTGCACCCAAAGCACATCATCAGACCATGACAAAACATCTGTAAAGTTTCAAAAATGTCGGCCTACACATTACAAAAACAAGCCTATTCAAATATACTGAAAATTTTACCACCAAAAAATGAAAATCTACAGATAAAAATTCGGATTTTTTATTTACAGATTTCTTTGAGCAGAAATAAGAACAATAATGTATACCCCTGTAAACCCCAGTTTTACCATATAAAAGTAGGGTTTGTGTGTGTGTGTGTGAGTGGGGGGGGGGGGTGGATGGGGTCAACATTATATAGGCATGTTTTCGTGATGAACTGTATGAGAAGTTGCGCACCACGCATTACGGGATCCCCAAATTACAGAAAGCCGAGTACTGTGTCCCGTCGCTTTTCTTTGAAAAGGGGGTGGGGTACAACAACATGCACAGTTTTCCAACCTGCCCATTTCCATCGCCTGAGATAAGTGAATTATTAATTAATGTTTTTTTTTTTTGTATTTGACTATGAACACATCATGTGGGTACTCTAATAAGTATCCTCAACAATGTTTGATAAGTTTCCACAATGTCCCAGCAATCACACTATGTCGTAACACTGTCATGACGTCAGGGGACGTTGCAATGACGTTGTTTTAACATTTTATGTTTTCTAGGACGATTCTTGTGCAAAACAGGACAATTAAAAATACTTTAAGATTGAGAAAAAAACAACAAAAGAAAAACAAAACAACAACCACAAACAATCATCATAATATCTATGCTGGTCATAATCAGAATGATACGCAACTGCATAGTTGTTGAATGGGCGTAATACCTTAACTCATATTTAGATATACATCAGGAAAACATACCTATATAAAGATGACCCCCTTAAACCCCACTTTTATATAGTAAAACTGGGGTTTACCGGGATGGACATTATTTTTCTTATTTCTGCTCAAAACATAGATTGTGGGTACTAACAGTACCCACAATCTGTGTTTTGAATAGAAATATGAAAAATATCAGAATTTTTTATCTGAAAATTTTCATTTTTTGGAGGTAAAATTTTCATTATATTCGAATAGGCGTGTTTTCGTAGTGTGTGTAACAGTTTAGTATATTCATCAAGTTACATTAAAATAATGTGAAACGTTAGACGCCAGATTCATCATACACATCTAATGAATAAAATATACAGTATGTGTAAATTCTTTATTGTCTTAGAAAGATTGAATGTGGTTTTCGTTTTAAAGAGTCCTGAGATCACATATTTTCGGCTAATCGTATTTTCATACATTTCATACAAAGCATGATGTAACTGGACCCTATACACTCACGAGACAACTTATAGATGCGTATTTGAAATATATGAGCCGCATCAGGGGAAAAGGGTTCTTTAAACTTTCGGCGGAATCAATCTTACAGTACGCATGCTCTGCCCCTAAGCGAGACTATATGTCTAGTTCTTTGGCTGAAGTTTTCCCTTGGCCAACCGCTTAGGTGAGCGAACCGCAAAGATTCTGACGAGACTGTGCAGCTGCGCACGCTTGCCTGAACATTTGTTTTTCAGATACTGTATTATAAGGGCTCTTTTCCCAATGCGCAGTCCAATTGTATACCTCATTTACCCTAAGAAATTGGGATACCTCTACTCCTTACCATACTTGTCCTAAAATTTCAACAAGTCGAATTTACTACCTGTCGATGTGTCTAGAAAACTACTGGATTAGTATCAGACAGTTTGTTCCATGATGTGTTCTATGATCAGACATCTATTCTGGATCTACACTGTTTGATTAGGCTGTCTGTCCATCTACTTAGAGTAAATATGATATGCCCTATTTAAATTAAATGAGATTGATGATGGTTGAATGAGGAATTTCCATCACGAAAACACGCCTATTCAAATATATTGAAAATTTCGCCACCAAAAAATGAAAATTTTCAGACAAAAAATTCTGATATTTTCATATTTCTGCTCAAAACATAGATTGTAGGTACTCGTTAGAACTGCCTCGCAGAGTCGGTTCTAACGAGTACCCACAATCTATGTTTCTGAGCAGAAATAAGAAAAATAATGTATACCCCTGTAAACCCAAGTTTTACTATATATAAGTGGGGTTTAAGGGGGTCAATAATATATAGGCATGTTTTCATGACGTCTTGCTTTTCGCATGTGGTATTATAAGGACTCTTTTCCCAATACGCAGTCCAATTGTATACCTCATTTACCCTAAGAAATTGGGACATCTCTACTCCTTACCATACTTGTCCTAAAATTTCAACAAGTTGAATTTACTACCTATCGATGTGTCTAGAAAACTACTGGATTAGTATCAGACAGTGTGTTCTATGATCAAACACCCATTCTGGATCTACACTGTTTGCTTAGACTGTCTGTCCATCTACTTAGAGTAAATATGATATGCCCTATTTAAATTAAATGAGATTATGGTTGAATGAGGAACTTAATCACGAAAACACGCCTATTCAAATATATTGAAAATTTCATCAGCACAAAAAGAAAATTTTTTTTCAGACAAAAAATTCTGATATTTTCATATTTCTGCTCAAAACATAGATTGTGGGTACTCGTTAGAACCGCCTCGCAGAGTCGGTTCTAACGAGTACCCACAATCTATGTTTTTGAGCAGAAATAAGAAAAATAATGTATACCCCAGTAAACCGCAGTTTTACTATATAAAAATGGGGGAGGGGCGTCAAAGCTCTAAAGGCGTGTTTTCGTGATGCAAACAGCAGTATCTCAGGTCCGCCTGTTCCTGCCTCATTAGGGTCTTACTTGATTGTACATATATTCTAATACATTCATATAGTCTGTAAAATAATTCTAAAAGACCCTGAAATTCTGTAGTCGGAAGTTCAAAGCCCTGATAAGAACGTACAAATACACAGGCTCTGCTGGTCTCTGTTTCTGTTACAGCAATGAATAAATCTTCCTCGTGAAGCGGTTCATTAATTTAAAGTACCGCGGAATAATACACGAAATGATTTGTCGGTTATGACTTTAGGCAAAATGTGAATTGAAAGACATTGTATAGTGTTGTTCTTTGGTTTGTTTCGTTACTCAGGCTACAGTTCGATTTGCCATTCAATGCTGCTGAAGTTGACACAGGTTTTCTGCTACAAACGATTCCAGTTTGGTTATCTGTTCCATATTGCCGGTGTTGAAGCAGGCCTAATACTAAAACTGTCTCCACTTTGGTTTAGCCAGTTAATGTAGGACTACTGCTACAACAGTTGGATTCCCCATGTCTGTAGCCAGTTAATTGGGGACCTGCTATAACCAAATCTAGTTTGGCTCCCCGTTTCATGTAGCCAGTAATGCAGGAATACTGCTACAAACGACTCCAGTTTGGTTCCCCGTTCGGTATAGCCAGTTAATGTCGGACTACTGCTATAAACGACTCCAGTTTGGTTCCCCGTTCGGTGTAGCCGGAGTTGACGCCGGCGTACTCCCATCAGATAACATAGTCACTGCAGTATGTATACTTTGATTACTTTTTGTATTGTTCGCCAGTGGAGACAAGCTGAAAGGTTTCGACGGTGGGGGCGTCGTGTCCTTGTCGTCCTCTGATAGAGCCCCTTCTTCCTCACTTTGGGGCATTTTATACAGTATTAATGCACAAAAGAAAAATAAAGCAGACAGAAATTTTCCCACTAAACTGACAGCTAACAAATTCTGGCTCATCTGCTGATTGTCGTAGAAGAAACACGAGCCTTGTTCATCACACGTAGTCTGCCAGAGTTCACACGTGATGTCAATGAGTTTACCGAATAATATTGGCCCAGGGATAGAACCTGAAAGCAAAATGTTTATTAACACACTATTTCATGCATAACGTGCTGTGTAAAATTTTCAACAGACGGCATTTTGGAACACCGTATATATTTCCTAGAAAACAGTTTAGACACTTCATGCAAAGTGTCTCCCGAGGAGACAGTTTGCATGAAATATCAAATCCTGTTTTCTGGATTAAATCAATCTTGTAGCATGCAAAATGTAATGAAAGAACTAGAATCTGAATTAAGTACTTTGTTTTCTAAACTGAAGAAACTTTGGCAAACTTAGTATCATTTCCTTCATTATTTACAAGGAAGCTAATTTTTGTGTCTTTCTCTTGAATTTCCTGCACACCAAACGCCTTTTGCATCAAGAAAACATGCCAGTATAATTTGACTCCCTTTAACCCCACTTTTATAAAGTAAAACTGAGGTTTACAGGGGTATACAATGTTTTTCTCATTTTTGCTAAAAAATAGATTGTTGATACTCATTAGAACTGCCTCGATGACGCGGTTCTAACGAGTACCTACAATCCATATTTTGAACAGAAATTTGAAAAATATCAATTTTTTATCTGAAAATTTTCAGTTTTTGGAGGTGAAATTTTCTATATATTTGAATAGGCGTGTTTTCGTAATGTGTCTTTTCTTAAAGCAATGACTTTGCACACAAGCCTTTCCTTTTATTACAGACAACTTTTCGGAAGGGTAAATAAATAATTTCATGGACCTTTATTCCGCATTTGAGAGGGCTGTTATCTGTGACTGTGGTATTTTTTTTATAATGTCCAACTTTAATGCCAAGTGTAGGTAACACGCATTCACAGAAATTACTATCCTCTCGACTATACTTCCAACAGAAATGCGATGTTTCAGGTAGTTACAGACATTTTGATTGTATGATCCGAGTCAAGACAATACCTACCTTCAAGGTATGTACGAACGGCATGATTATGCATTGTTAACCTAAGCTATTTTTCATGTGAATGGGTTAATTGCACGTTCGTAACATGTGGTGAAACTATGCCATTCGCATATGCCCGATAAATGTTTATTTTGTCATGATACAGCTCAACATAAAACTTCTTAATACCTAAACAACGAGCGATAATCCACTGGATGCCAAGGCCAAAGGACCGCTGTTGGACAGGAACACACCTGGAAAATATGAACAGTTACAAGTCATAACGTTTGAAAAATCGAATTTTCAGAAAACTAAAGCAGTCTAGGAACATCTAAGGTTAACCTAGAACCTAGGCTTGTACTAAAGTTTACTCCTATTTAAGTTCATCTTGTAATCCGAATACGACGGATCAAGCAAAAATGTGTCTTTGAACGGCTGCAAAATCAGACAAGGATTTGCTGTACATTTATAATAAAAAACTTTGGAAACTATAGATCTAATCAACGGAGGGCAAATGCCCTGATAAGATTGTTAGAGGCTTAGACCTGAATCCTCTCGATTTCGCGTTTACTTGTGGACACATTTCGCTTGATGCAGTGGGTATAATTTTATATATTCTTTTTTGCTAACAGAACATCCTACGGAGAGGTGCCAGCGATCACTCCGTCCAGACAATCTACAATGAAGCCAACATAATTCAACATGATTTTGTCATATTGGTTCTAGTATGTCTTGAGATGTAGATGTGATACGTTGCAGCGTGAAGGTCCTCATTTATCGTTTAATTGCATGTCGTTATATGTCTATGGAGAAACAAAATTCCCAGCGATTAGTATTGGCCCAAACCAGCGTCTGCCACGGAGTGAGATCTATTATTCGCAAAGAACCATAATAATTCTGCTGAGTAATGTTTTATTTTGCTTTTGTTTCTGTTACCTTAAAGTTGCTGACAATGCAGGCATACTGGCCACAAACGTAAGGAGCATCAGTAAGGCGAAGAAAGGCATAAACAATGGCAGATATTCGCAGCTACTCTCACACTTCCCCTGCATTGCCTCATACATCGGCGTCGTTGTGTTCCGGTTAAATACCACACACGAACAGTTGCTGTACGTCTGAAATTATATTTTCAATATATAAGATAATAACCGGTTTCTTGTTGCTTCGCTTGCTGCAAGTTTACTTTGTGTAGACATAACAAGTATCGGCTGGTAAAAGTTATGAATAGGTTTGTCAGTATCTGCGTTTGGAACAGTGTCCACTGACCTAACACTTAGACTACTGTCTTGGGTTTCATATTTTGTGTTTGTTCCTCATCTCTCCTTCTTTTAGTAGGTTGGGAGGGCCGTGCTTCGTGACTGTGGCATTTCCTGGGTATCTTCACTAGTATATTTACAATTCGGGAATTGCAGGTTAAATCCCTCTCCAGCTGGAAGCTTTACAGACCATTGATATAAGATTGTGGATGTGGTGGCTAAAAGATGGCTAGGGTGTCATTTGGAAACGGACAGCGGCTCTTTAATTGCTATATTGTTCAGGGAAGGAATGCTGTACAAATGCATGCATTTACGCAAAACTTCGGCCACAAATATTGAAGTACATCACGATAACATACCTATATAATTTTGACCCCCTTAAACCCCACTTGTATATAGTAAAACTGGGGTTTGTAGGGGTATTCATATTTTTTATTATTTCTGCTGAAAAATATAGATTGTGGGTACTCGTTAGAACCGCCTCGTCTAGGCGGTTATAACGAGTACTCACAATCTATGTTTTTCAGCAGAAATATGAAAAAAATATCAGAATTTTTATCTGAAAATTTTCAGTTTTTGGTGATGAAATTTGAATAAGCGTGTCTGGGTAAAGCGCCGAGCAAAAACAACAACAACAACAAAAAAAAAAGACTCTCTGAAAGCTGTTGTATACAGACTAAATATAGCCTCATTTAGAAAAAAAAGTCATATTGTTATCGGTATTTGGATCCATGCAAACTATTCTGCAGCAATGAAACGTGTTTGCCATACCTTTTCATCTCCGCCATTTTCTGTCTGGCACCCGGCGTAACAAGGAGAGTAATAGAGAATTCCATCGATTCCACAGACTGGATTATACACGTCTTGTGAGCACTGACAGTCTCGATTACAACTGGCATCCAGATCAGCACCATAGAAACCGAGAGTACTGCAATAAACAACAGAAAACCACAGTACTACAGTGAGTCATATAATTCGATGTACTGCAATAGAATAACAAGTTTTTAGGACCATAGAGTTCATTGTGGTATCTTTCATCACGAAAACACGCCTATATAATTTTGACCCCCTTAAACCCCACTTTTATATAGTAAAACTGGGGTTTACAGGGGTATACATGATTTTTCTTATTTCTGCTTAAAACATAGATTGTGGGTACTCGTTAGAACCGTCTCGGCGAGGCGGTTCTAACGAGTACCCACAATCTATGTTTTGAGCAGAAATATGAAAAATATCAGAATTTTTTATCTGAAAATATTTCATTTTTTGGTGGTATAATTTTCAGTACATTTGAATAGGCATGTTTTTGTAATGTTGAAAATGGGCTTCTGTTCATGTACATGTTAAAGGGTGTAAGCAGTGTTACAAACTTCATAACTGTTTATGAGCGTTTCAATAAAACCGAGACCCATATTTTCAATCTGTAATGTATACTTTGTTTCCAAAGACAACCTTTATAGCTTTATTTCTTATTATTTCAAGGACACTAGTAAGTTCTGCAGTACTTAAATTGATAGACATGGAAGTACCAAGGAAAAGTCACAGCTACAGAATACAAGCCTCTCAAGGCATATCGAAAAGAGCTTTATTAAACTTTTTGGACGAATTTCAACCATTGCTGAATACCTTGAAACCACACTGACCTGATCCAAATGCATGCGATCTTGGTGTGGTGGTGGCTGAGGTATATGATGAAAGCCTGTGAATTTGCGCCATCGACTTCGCATTCTAGCTATTTGTTAACATATCAACAGCATATCTTTTGCTTGTTCATCCTGTTTGTAGTCTAACAGTTATCAACTACATGCAAGACCCATATAGAAGACGAAGATGAATGAAATGTGGTAGTAAGCAAAGCTCACTTAATACCCTCACATAAAACACATTCTAGAACCAGTTTTTGTTTTACATGAAACTTATTCAAAATGTGATAAAATTAAATCAATTCATCCGCAAGATATTGAGCACAAACAAAATTCTGAGAACAACCAAGGGCCATAATCCTGTGGTAAATTAACAAAACAAAATATGTGTTACAATTCCAACCTAGACACAAACGCAAAACTTGGTCAAATTTCATCAAATCGTTCACAAGATACTGAGCGGAAACGAAATTTTGACAATAACCGAGGACCATAACTGTGTTGTATATTTACGAAAATTCACGCGTAACAATATCAGCTTAGATCAATGCATATGCAAACTTTGGTCTAATTCCATCAATTCGTTCTCAAGATATTGAGCGGAAACGAAATTCTGACGATAAACAAGGGCCATAACTCTGTTGTAAATTTGTGAAAATGGACGCGTAACAATCCCAACCTAGAACTGGTTAAGGTCAACGCATATGCAAAAATTATCAAAGTTCACAAGACCTTGAGCAGAAACGAAATTTGGACAATGACCAAGGGCCATAACTGTGTTGTATATTTTCGAAAATTGACACGTAACAATTCCAATGTCTTATTCCATCAATTCGTTCTAAAGATATTTAGCGAAACAAAATTCTGACGATAACAGAGGACCATAACTCTGTTGTACATTTGCAAACATAGACGCGCAACAGTCTCAACCTAGATTTGGTTTCTGTCAATGCATGCAAAATTTGGTTTAATTCCGTAGTTCGTTCTGAAACTATTGTGCGGAAACGAAATCGGAATGATGAAATCACGGCACCACGGTGAAGCGCAAAACAGTTTTCCCTATATTTCATATGCGGGGGTATAAAAAGAACCGAATGCTGGCGATGATTTATGTTTATTGTTCAGGAATATTGTAAGAAAAGAGAAATATTTTACGGCATATGTCATATTAACTCATTATAAATAAATAAAGATATAGGAACCTATTTCCAGCCGTGCTTCCATATTTGACGTTCACGCCAGCAAAGGGGTTGTTTGGACAGTGTACCAAAAATACCAGCCCAAGGAAGAGAACTGAAGATGTCAAACCGAGACACAGTCTAATGATGCCCTTCACATGAAGGTCAAACTTCTTTACCAGGTAGCCGCCCAGAAATGTCCCTCCGCCACCTGCAGGTATGGCGGCATAACCTACAAAAAAGACAAAACTAAAAAAGCAATGTTGCTAGAGAGAGAGAGAGAGAGAGAGAGAGAGAGAGAGAGAGAGAGAGAGAGTAACTTTAAAGCGATTATACTGTACTTTAGCCTCACGACGGCACACCGTTAAGCATTTCAATACAGAAACACCACTGTATGCTACTGTCTCCCACTGGGAATAAATGGTGAATTGATATACTGCGCCGCTGATAAGGCATTACCTAAATTTTTGTGCTACAGGCAGTATGAGCATCTACTAAAATACAGCGTCACTAATGTGGGGTAAAAGCTATTTTATGCTACAGGCGGTATGAGCAGTTACTAACATAGTATGTCGTTGATTAGGGATGACAGACAGTTTGTGCTACAGGCAATATGAGCAGTTCCTAACATTCTGCGCCACTGATGAGGCATGAAAAACATTTTATGATACAGGCAGTATGAGCAGTTACTAACATAGGGGGTCGCTGATTAGGCATGAAAGACAGTGTGCTACAGGCAGTATGAGCAGTTACTAATGTACTGTGTCGCTGATGAAACATGAAAGACAGTTTATCCTAGAGACAGTATGAGCTGTTACTAACATACTGTGCCGCTGATGAGACATGAAAGACAGTTTTATTACAGGCAGTATGGGCAGTTACTAACGTACTGTGTCGCTGATGAGGCATGAAAGACAGCTTGTGTTACAGGCAGTATGAGCAGTTACTAACATACTGTGCCGCTGATGAGGCATGAAAGACAGTTTTATTACAGACAGTATGAGCAGCTACTAACGTACTGTGTCGCTGATAAGGCATGAAAGACAATTTGTGCTACAGACAGTATGAGCAGTTACTAAGATACTGCGCCGCTGATGAGGCATGAAAGACAGTTTACACTATAGGCAGTATGAGCAGTTACTAACATACAACGCCTCTGATGAGACATGAGTGACAGTTTTTGCTACAGACTGCAAGAACAGTTACTAACATACTGTATCGCTGTGGAGGCATGGAAAACTAACAGAGCTACGATATCACCCGTTACTAGCATCATGTGTCGCTGTTGAAACATTAGTTATGATATCAAGTTATCAACATACTGTGTCGCTGTTGACATACGTAGAAAGAGCGTCGCTACACTCGAATTACTTACCAACATACTGAGCTGCTGTTGACGCCTGCAAAGCAAACTGGGCTTCAATAAACTTTGGTGTGAAAGTCGCAAATCCACTTAGTAGATTCCCTGAAACGATATGACATGGCATCACAGTTAATTATCTTCGAATGCTTTCTATAGGGTTTCTTGGGTTTACATTATACTTGATACGTAGAGGCGAAATTTAACCTTCTTATTTGTTTTGTTGAAGCAAGCAGGAACCAGGCATTGCTAGTACCGCAACAATTCCGTATTTTACCTTCTTATTTGTTTTGCTGAAGCAAGTAAGAACCATGTATTGTTAGTACCGCGACAATTCCGTATTTTACCTTCTTATTTGTTTTGCTGAAGCAAGTAGGAACCATGCATTGTTAGTACCGCGACAATACCGTATTTTACCTTCTTATTTTTTTGCTGAAGCAAGTAGGAACCATGTATTGTTAGTACCGCAACAATCCCGTATTTTACCTTCTTATTTGTTTTGCTGAAGCAAGTAGGAACCATGTATTGTTAGTACCGCGACAATCCCGTATTTTACCTTCTTATTTGTTTTGCTGAAGCAAGTAGGAACCATGTATTGTTAGTACCGCGACGATCCCATATTTTACCTTCTAATTTGTTTTGCCGAAGCAAGTAGGAACCATGTATTGTTAGTACCGCAACAATCCCGTATTTTACCTTCTTATTTGTTTTGCTGAAGTAAGTAGGAACCATGTATTGTAAGTACCGCGACAATTCCCATATTTTACACTAAGTATGTGGATACATATAACTGCTTACCATACTTGCTCTAAAATCTGGACAAATCCATTTGACTAGCCTTTTGATGTTTGTAAAAACATGCTGAATGCGTATCAGAAAGTCTACGCCCTGATCACAGTGGCCCTGATCTGACGCTGCGTTCTGTGCCGTCTGATCTGGACCTACTTTATTTGCTCAGGCCTTCCTGTCCGAATACTTCGCGTAAATACGGTGAATAATGGGAACTGTCAAGTCCCACGCTATTAACGTCTCCACTTTCCACACGAATAATCTGGTTTCTTGGTAGGTATGCAGTTCTTTAACACTCATCGTAAAGCACTAACAACATAAAAGATTTTTGTTATATGCTAATATGCATGTCAAAGGGCTGATAAATATGGTTGAAACCATCATATTAGCTGAGAAACGACCGTTTGATGCGTATAGCATACTTATATTTACAAAAAGCTCCTAACACAGAAACTAAGAAGCTTTACAACCGCCAATGGGAAAGAACCATGACTACATTTTCAGGCGCACTTGTGCTGCTTGTCTCCCTTGCTAAATAATTTCCTTGCAGTTTCTATTCAACTATTATTACAGGTTACAAGCAATAGTGGAGATGAAGGGTATGAAAATTGTATAAACATGAATTAAAAGAAATATTTTTAAGCTAATATAAGACTAAGCCTCAGTCTGTCATGTAGTCAGCGGATCCACCAATCAATGTCATGTTGTGTATATATGAAGATCTAAGTGCTAAAATATACCTTGACAAGTCTCAGATCAGTCTGTGCATTATGTGGTCTGATCATTACCTTTTTTTCCATCAATGTATTGTACTGTATTCAATAATGCTGTAATTGGGTTAGGGAACTGATCTGAGGCTTAGCTATCAGAATACACTATAAAGGTCATAATGGGGTTACTGTATTAACGCTAAATATGCGGATACTTTTAATTCCTTACCATTTGCCTGTTGATCCGTCTACAAATTAATGGATGAGTGGCAAACGGTGTGGAGCAAGTTTTTGAACTGTGTCTACAAACTAATGGATGAGTGGCAAAAGGTGTAGAGTCTGTGTATGAACTGTGTCTACAAACTAATGGATGAGTGGCAAAAGGTGTGGAATCTGTGTATGAACTTTGTCTACAAACTAAATGGATGAGTGGCGTGTCTACAAACTAATGGGTGAGTGGTAAACGGTGTGAAGCAAGTTTTTGAACTGTGTTTACGAGTGGCAAACAGTGTAGAGTCTGTGTTTGAACTGTGTCTACAAACTAATGGTTGTGTGGCAAACGGTGTAGAGTATGTGTTCGAACTGTGTCTACAAACTAATGGACGAGTGGCGTGTCGACAAACTAATGGATGAGTGCAAATGTAGTGGAGCAAGTTTTTGAACTGTGTCTACAAACTAATGGATAATGGCAAAAACGGTGTAGAGTCTGTGTATGAACTTTGTCTACAAACTAATGGATGAGTGGTAAAACGATGTAGAGCTTGTGTTTGAAATGTGTCTACAAATTAATGGATGAGTGGCAAACAGTGCAGAGCCTGTGTTTGACCTGTGTCTCCAGACTAATAGATTAGTGGCAAACGATGTAGAGCCTGTGTTTGAAATGTGTCTTCAAATTAATGGATGAGTGGCAAACGGTGTAGAGCCTGTGTTTGAACTGTGTCTACAAACTAATGGATGAGTAGCAAACGGTGTAGAGCCTGTGTTTGAAATGTGTCTACAAACTAATGGATGAGTAGCAAATGGTGTAGAGCCTGTGTTTGAACTGTGTCTACAAATTAATGGATGAGTAGCAAACGGTGTAGAGTCTGTGTTTGAACTGTGTCTACAAGCTAATGGATGAGTGGCAAACGGTGTAGAGTCTGTGTTTGAACTGTGTCTACAAACTAATTGATGAGTGGCAAACGGTGTAGAGTCTGTGTTTGAACTGTGTCTATAAACTAATGGATGAGTAGCAAAAGGTGCAGAGCCTGTGTTTGAACTGTGTCTACAAACTAATGGATGAGAAGCAAAAGATGTAGAGCCTGTGTTTGAACTGTGTCTACAAACTAATGGATGAGTGGCAAACGGTGTAGAGTCTGTGTTTGAACTGTGTCTCCAAACTAATGGGTGAGTAGCAAAAGGTGTAGAGCCTGTGTTTGAACTGTGTCTACAAACTAATGGATGAGTGGCAGACGGTGTAGAGTCTATGTTTGAACTGTGTATCCAAACTAATGGATGAGTGACAAACGGTGCAGAGTCTGTGTTTGAACTGTGTCTACAAACTAAAGGATGAGTAGCAAACGGTGTAGAGCCTGTGTTGGAACTGTGTCTACAAACTAATGGATTGCTGGTGTTTTTGGTTTGAACTGTGTCTATACTCTTTGCTCTGATCAATCCGCCCGAGTACATAGAGTTGAAACGGTTGCATGTAAAAATGTGATACTTTCCCTGTTAATTGGACATACAGTTTAACCTTTTATACTCTCTTGACTAATTCAACAGACGACAAATTTATTATACATGTAGTTTTCTTATTTTTCCCAGAAAACAGGATTTGACATTTAATGCAAATTGGCTCCATTGGAGACAAATTGTGTGAAATGCCAAATCCTGTTTTCTTGGAAATTATATCAATATGTCGTCTGCTGAAAATGTTACCCAGAGTGCTAATCGGTAAACATATTATTACCTTCACAAGCGGCTGCCAGATTGAGAAACATAAATGTCGGGTTCATAACTAGCACTTTGACAGATTTCAGGATTTGTTTATAATTCAGTGGTGTTTCTGTGTCAGCAGACAGTTTTTCTTCCTCCGAGTTTTCTTTCTTCTTCTTTCTGCTGTAGACCTCGTGTTCCTTCTCTTGCCTGTACTTGGCTGACCCCGGCAGAGACTTTGGGAATCCAGCTATGGGCAAGGCAACGACGAATGCAAGGACTCCACTGATGAGGAATCCTATCCACCAGGCCCCTACCCAGCGTGGATTATCGGGGTTTAGTGAGACACTGAAAATAAATATGTATAGCTGATGCGCAAAGCACGAAAAGGGTCCTTATGCAATTTGCGGGCAGCGCAGGCCCTGGTCAACCTGCGCATACACACAGGTTGAACTGGGTCTTCGTTGTCCGTTTACAGAATCAATGGATACTGTAATATATGAAGACGACCAGAGAATGCCCTGCTCAGACTGCATGGATGCGCAAGCTCATCTAGATCTTCGCTGATCGCATATGAAATAATGGCATTATTCCCACGTCGCATATCATATGTGTTCTTATTTATATTCAGATTACAGTCGAAGTTCGATGGCTCGAACCCCTTTGGGACCATGAAAATTTGTTCGAGACAGCGGTAGTTCGAGCCACGGAGGGTTACTATTAGTGCCATACCAGGAGGCATAATGGAAATAATTGTGGGATATCTTTTCGGTGTTCTATATTATAAATGTATGCTGTGCGCACTCATTAGAATCGCCTCATCGAGGCGATTCTAATGTGTGCACACAGCATACATTTGCAAAATAAAAGAAGAAAATCTCCCTAAATTATCCGTATATCATTTCTGGAGGAAATCCCTGCGGACTCAAGAACGTGTTCGACTCATCCATGGTAAACGAGCCATCGGGGTTCGAGCCATTGAAGTTCTACTGTATGATGTTACCGTATTTAGACATCTTATCTCTTGATCATAATTGTCCTTGAATTGAACCATCCATTTTATATATTAGTAATACGTGTCTAAAATATTACTAGGTGAGTGACAAAAATGTAGACCTTGAGCAGACGCCGCGTTGTGCGGCGACTGATCCGGGTCTATATTGTTTACTGTTTTCGTAATAACCGTATGTATTGGGACAGATAGGCCTTTGCAAACTGTGTAGACCCAGATCAGATGCCGCGTTTTCTACACTGTTTGCCATATATACAACCAGATTTTAAACACATCAACATAAGTTAGAATGAACTGTTTCAAATTTTAGGAGAAGTATGGTAAGTAGATAAGGTTTTTTTATACTCAGGGTAAATACGGCAGTTTTGGACAGGAAACACATTGTTATTTACCAACTGTTACAGGTAAGCAGCTATATCAGACCAGTCATGATGAAATATACCAAGGCCAGTTACTCAATATACATGTACCTTTTTTGTATATTTGAACCTCAACTTCAGAAAACATACCTTCGAACATGTGCGCCCAGGAGATTCAGATCAGCCTGTGAATTCGAACAGTCTGATCAGAATCTTCGCTGGTCGCATTGTGGATAGCCAAGGATGCAAAGATTCTTCATGCGGGCAACCAGAACTCAAATCAGTCTGCGCGGATGCGCAGGCTGGTTTGAGTCCTGGTTGGATGCACATGTCAGAAGGTACGTTTTCTCACGTGGCGGTTCTATGTTTTTTTTTAACCCATTTATGCCCAGTGGATTCCTCTACTTCAAGTTCATTTCCTGTATAAGAGGTGTCAGGTTAGTGTTTTTTATTCTCATTTTTTATAGAAAAATCTGAACTTAATGAAAACCATGTAGACCCTGATCAGACGCCGCGTTGTGCGGCGTCTGATTTGGGTCTACCATGTCTACACTGTTTGCCAATGTTCCTTTTATGGGACGCCAGGCTTATATGGGATAAATATATTAAGTGCAGATATATACATTTCATAATACTACTCACAGAATACGTCATAAGTTGTACAGTAAAATGCCGCTTTTAAGACCACTCGAATTAAGACCACTCCACTAATAAGACCAGCTTTTGTCAGTTCTAAATATTTTCTTTATTATTACAGTAAATGGCATATGCAACAGTGTAGATCCAGTCTAATAAGGGTCTACACTGTTTACCATCTCACGAAGTACTTTAAGAAACAACTGCATAGATATAAATAGGCAAAAAGGAGCATGGAATAAAGTGTTCCAAATTTGAGGATATTTGCTCTCTTCTTCAATCAATATTAAGACCATCCCACTAATAAGACCACTTTTAGACTGTCCCAAAAGTGGTCTTAATAGCAGAAATTTACTGTATTTATTTATTCCTTTAGATTTAACAACCAAGATTCAACCTATCATCACTCCAAAAACCATTACGAAAAACGCCTATTCAAATATATAGAAAATTTCACCTCCAAAAACTGAAAATTTTCAGATAAAAATCTCTGAATTTTTATATTTCTGCTCAAAACATAGATTGTGGGTACTCGTTAGAACCGCCTCGGCGAGGCGGTTCTAACGAGTACCCACAATATATTTTTTGAGCAGAAATAAGAAAAATAATGTATACCCCTGTAAACCCCAGTTTTACTATATAAAAGTGGGGTTTAAGGGGGTCAAAATTATATAGGCATGTTTTCGTGATGACTGGGATAACATAATGTATTTCTCAGACTTTCAAGCGGCCTCATGCTGAAAGGTATGGTAAAATCCGGGCTGATTTTTATTTTAAAACGAGTAATAGAAAGTAAGTATATTTAATGGAAAAATGCATAATTAAGGATTCTGTAGGCTTTTACCTTCAAATTTCGGTATACAAAGGCAAACACTGGCATTAAACCACTTGGGACCACAACAATATGCAATATACATCTAACATGCTTCTATTGTTAAGCCGTGTTAGTGTTAATGAACCACTTCAAGTAAAATATTTCACTTGATGAAAATAACAGCAAACAAAGAAAAAATGCATTTTAATAAGCCGTTTAGGCTAAAAAGTAGAAAAAGTAGTTTTTATTTTTTTACGAATAAATAAGAATAGAGAGGAGCAAACGAAAATAGTGGAAAGAAGAGAAATAGAGCAGCCCACTTCAAAATAATAAAAAACATGAGGATATGGAAGTCTGTATATCTTATCTTATGAATGACTATAGGAACTCAACGGCTAGCGTATCCAAATAATGACCTTATCTTATAAATGACTACAGACACTGAAAGCCTAGCGTATCCAAATAATGACTTTTTAAACCTTATCTTATGGATGACTGCAGAAACTCAATGCCTGGCGTATCCATATAATTACCTTGTATACCTTATCTTATGAGTGACTGCAGAAAATCAATGCCTAGCGTATACAAGTGTTGGAGTCCACAGAAGATTTCTGGGCATTAATAAATGGTTACCGTAAATGCGCTTAATATTGAGATACCGTAACCTATTTCCACACTGCTCCTAATATTCGAGCACGTTCATTTTACTACTTGTCGCTGTGTCTGATGCCACGCCCACTTCTAGTTTTCAGCCAATCAGATTTCTTGATCCAGATGGTTCATATAAATTCACACACTTAATGGAAAACAGTGCGGATCCAGATCAGTTGGCTTCTTCAGAAGCCAACTGATCTGGATCTATACTGTTTGCAGAGGTAGGGTATATCCGGGTTCAGCAGGCAAGGGTTAAAGACTGCTGGATGACTGGCAAACTGAAGATGATCCTGATCAGGCGCCACATTCTTACTGCGTCTGACCTTGGTCTACACTTCTTGCTCAGGCCTGTTAGTCCCAATACTATGGGTATATATGGTACCGAGAGGTTTATTACTGAAGCAGCTTCAACAAAAACTGTTTGGCAGGAAGAAAATATAATTCTAAATGAGCCAGTATATGTCATCCGTGTAATATGGTCTGGCAGAAGTAGAGAAATAATTTTAACAGAAGCATGTTCGACGCATGCACATGCTGATGTGAGTTTATGCCTTGTTGTCTAAGTATGACTTGCTAAGCTGGCCCAGTCACACTGATATTAAAGCACGGAGAAAGCATGACCTTCATTGACTTGGCTGTCATAAAGTAATAGTATAGAGACAGTGCTATGTCATCTGTTGTAGCCGACTGTTTTTCAACTTGGGGAAATAAAGCAAATTATACCTACACCCTGTTAATAAAATGAAATGAAAACTTGCATTACTTATGTCAAATGTAATTTAAGTATGATTCTCTACCTTAATCACATTGTGTCCAGTTAACATCATGTTCTCATGCTCAGATTGAGCAAATGCATTTGCCGATCTGGACAATCCATGTCCGCAACGGTTTCACTCTGATTATATATATACGGTTGAGCGCAAGACTGGCGTAAGTCAGATGGTTGTTTTTCCCCAAACCTAATCTCCTCACCATGAAGGCGTTATGAAGATTACAACATTTCTTTTTGTAAACAATGAAAATTTAGGTGCCATTGCTCGTACGAGCAATGGCACCTAAATTTGCATTGTTTACAAAGGGGTCCAAGTTGCCCCTAAACAAGGGTTTCAAAAATATGTTTGAGTTACTATAGTCTTGCGCTCAACCCTCAATATATAGAATACGGTTTGGGACAGTGGACTATACCATAAGCCAGCGCACGACAAAACCTACATTAAGACTTGTGCGACCAGCAAAAATTCAGATTAGCATGTGTACCGCGCAATCTGATCATGGCCTTCGCGGATCGCATGTGCCTTTTACAGCCTCCGGGCTATCCAAAGAGGGATAAACGAGAACCCTCGCCATACTGGGTGGATGCACAGGCTCATCTGTTGGCTGGTTACAGACGTCTTTTTGTAGATTTTGGGTCTTTTACGTTCCGAAGACTCCAGCTAGTCAGTTTCATACTTACGTGTTGAGATCGGCTGAATTAATATCTACATAGAAGTCAAGGAAGGCACCACCGGCTAGATATCCTATTGCTGGTCCCACGATGGCTAAGGCGTAAAATATACCTGGAAAAAGAAGACGTGTGACAATCACAACTGTGACAATTCTAACTGTCCAAGAAATACTCCAGTGATTAGTTGTTTTGTAGATGGATCCTAGAGAACCCTAGAAGGAGGCAATAATTACATCGGAAAATCATAGATATTTAAGGAAGTTTCCATGGACAGATACATTATGTTGAACTTGAGCCCTTGGCCTAAAAAGCATACTCTATTCCCCCACCCACTCACCCACGAGTTTGAATCCATCTGGCTACGATTAGAAATGAAGAGAAAACAACTAACAACAATAATTATGTTAGAAACAAAATTAATCTTTGGTTTGATTTGTTTGTGTTTGTGTTGAGGTTTTACGGCCCAGTGAACCCATTAGTGGCATTTCGAGCGCAGTCAGTTTACCTAGCTACACTTTTTCCTGGACAGACTTAGTCCTTAAAGAGGTAAACCAGTATTTGTGCACCTTCTTTCGCCAGAAACTGACAACTGCCCTTCTTGAATCAGCGGAAACCAGTGGTTTAGTATGATGCGTCGAGGATGAAAAACCCTTGGAAGGATATAAGCATGGCAGTCTTCAATATAGCACACTTTGGATAAGGGATGCGATGTGCAACGACCGAGCAAGCATGAACGACTAACATGATTATTCAGTAAATGCCTCATACATACCCCTTGCTGGATCCATGATGGCATAAATATTCTTTAAATAGCGAGAGATAAATTAACAAGTATTATTAATTCGCCGGTTAAAAGGCAGTAAAGAGCATATATACATACCAATATAAAATGAAGATGATCTTAACGGTAAGTTTTCGTCAAGGTAGGTAACTCCAAGGGTGTAAAGTGGTGAAGCGCCAGCTCCATGCAGCAACTGTCCCAAGTAAAATACGTATTTATAGTCAGACAGACTGGCAGGTGATTGGCTTTCATCACAGTCATTTGTCACATTAGCACTTTTATCACATATAACTTGAGAACCAGTCTCCTCTATTTGATATATTCCGGTAGTAAACTGTGGCAAAGAAAACACAAACGATCCTATTCCCATAACAAGAACTCCTATCCCAAGATACCGGGGTTTACATCCAAGACCACCGAAGTAACTGACAGGGATGAGGCAAAGGACTGATGCGATGTCGTAGCAGCTAGCGATGGTTCCCGACTCGGTGCTGGTGAGATCATAACGTTTCTCCAAGTTAGATATCACAACGTTGACGAAACCATTCACAACCATACCCTGTAAAGACAGAATGGTAACTTGCAGTGACAGTGCTGAAAAATTCAACTGGAGTATCCAACATAAACCTATCCTTGGTCAAGGCAGGCAAAATCTTTCAGTTTGGAGTTATCACATAGAGGTGTAGCCACTGGCCTTGATATCATTTCATTCAAATATGAGCGGCGTCCAGGGCCCAGTTTCTCAATCATTCCTTAGAGTGAAGGCATATCTTAACTTAAGGTCAGAAATTCTAACATATGTAATGGGGTATTTAAAATCAACTAAAATGAATTATGTTTGTTTAGGGGGTGGTTGGGTAAGGCAAAGGTGTCGTGTATCACGTCACCGGGGCGTCCGACTGAGATTGGTTTAGAGCTGGGCAAGGTCTGCTATCCTTGCAACAGGTAAGGATGGGGGGGGGGGGGGGGGGGGTGATATTTTTATTTCTGTTTCTTCACTTTTTCTTTTAATTTTCCTCTTTCTCCCCTGTCCCAATCTTTCATCTTCTCTATTACCTCTTCTATCTTTCTCCCCCCTTTCTCTGGGAGACGACACAAAGTGACCCACAAGGGTTGATGTGACGTTAAACCCAAACACAATCAATATGTCTGTTTTAGTAGACGAAGCAAAATATATCTAGTAGCTTTTATATCGCTGAAAAAACAGGTTTTATGTGAAAGAGCAAGATGTGCTTTGCAATTCTAGTCCTTAAGTTTAAGGTAGATATTAACTTTAAGGAATGATTGTGAAACTGGTTCAGTCGAACTCATACAGGAAAATACAATATATAGGGCTTGCTCTTCAAATGTTCTCACAAATGTCATAAATAGATAGCATAATTTGTTGTAATACCGAATTCGACCTAATTACCGCACTGTGCGCTTAGATTTTTCAAAATTACTGGGAACACTCAGATGTGATAAAATATGTACCTATACCTATTAAGGATACACTATAAAAAGATCATAAAAGGACTTATTTGATGATGATTATGCGATTTTTTTTTCTGATTTTCTTTATAAAGGCATATGTTGTGGGTACTCATTTGAATTGCATCGACAAAAGTCGATGCAATTCAAATGAGAACCCACAACATATGCCTTTATAAAAAAGTAAATAAAAAGTACACTGGCTGTAATAAGACTACGGAATTTCATGAGTGTGCGCTTATAGGGGTATGTGCGGTAATTAGACCGAATACGGTAAAATAATAATGGAGCAGTAATAAATTAGTAATAATCTTACTGAGATAAACGTCTCAACTATTGCCTTATATAAGAATACAACAAGAGGTCTAGGTCTGAACTGCTCACAAGAGCACCAGACTATATGCTGAGGCATAGAAAATGTAGGTAACCAGATAAATAAGCGATTATCATTCTAAAAAGTCAAGTAAAATACCAACACAGAGATTTGGTTTCAACAATATTTTATCATATTCTACAAACATACGTGGAATTTATAACATGTATAGTACCAGGATCTGACTGTAAGCTTGAAACGTATGTATGTCATTTTCTGAAGAGACAGAGATTTCAAATTTGGATTTTGTACATTTATTACATTTGTTTCGTCCAAAAAGGTGTTTTGTAATAGCAGAAATCATGTGTCATATAAAACTTACTGCCACTTGCAGGAATAGTGTATGGTTATTCCACGTTTACTTTTCTTATTTCTTTTTCATTCTAATATTCAGCGATCTAAATCCAAGCTGTTTGATTGAAAATGCAAGCGGCCTCGGGTTACACCGGCTGGTTTTTATGACCCAACCTTTGAGATAAGTTAAAATCTGATGTATATCAAAGTATCGACCTGGAATTGTTCCAAGTTGGTTTTATAATCAAATAAAACAACCCCTGATAACCTTCTAATTCTGAAAGAATCAAACAAAATAAAAGTCAGCTGTAAGAAAATAAATTGTTTTTAGTTTCACGCATAGTAGCTCGTAGCCCGTTCACCTTAAGATGATGTCAGCCGTAACGTGAGAAATATACCTTACGGCATTTGCGCCGAGGCCCCGAGGTTATAAAACTTTTTTCATGCTCAACTCAGCTGAGCACAAAATTTTCTCTGCTAATAAATATGAAAATGCCAACAATACTTGGCATTTTCATATTTATTAGCAGAGAAATTTTCATGCTCAGCTATGTTTAGCGAGAAAGAATTTACAATTGTCAGTAATTTGAGATGTATTAGCCGGACAAATTTCATGCTCAGCTGAGTTGAGCATGAAAAAAGTTTTATAACCTCGGGACCTGAAGATGCTTTAGATCCTTGGCTAACCACACACTCTGATCAGACTGCGCGGATGCGCACATGCAGTCTTGTCGGAAATGCTGTGTCCCGGCTCACATTCGAAGACATTGTCCAAGTGATACATTAAGCTGCTCGATGATAAAGGTGTTTTCAGGACGTATGCGAACACAGTACAGATCTAGAAATAGTCCAAGTGAAACATTAAGCTGCTCGATGATAAAAGGTATTTTCAGGCTATATGCGAACGTTACAGATCTAGAGCTACCAGCGAAGGCACTTACTCTAATTCGAGCAATATATACTACAGTATCCACTGGTTTTGTAAGCGAACAGAAAATATCCTGATCAGACAACGTGGCTGCTCAGATGTGGGCCGGCGCTTCCGCACAGGACATGAAAACGCTTTTTTTATCGCACGGATCATTCAGATACCGTGCAAATTCTACCTAGGGCCCGATGATGTTCCCCTTACACCAATTATACATTCTCCCTAGGGTCCACTACTTTTCTCCGTAAGTCAATTATACATTCTCCCTAGAGTCCACTACTTTTCTCCGTAAGTCAATTATTAATTCTCCCTAGGGTCCGATAATTTTCTCCGTAAGTCAGTTATACATTTTCCCTAGGGCCTGATAAATTTCTCCTTGCACCAATTATACATTCTCCCTAGTGCCCGATAATTTCTCCTTATACCAATTATACTTTCTCCCTAATGCCCGATAATATTCTCTTTACACCAATTATACATTTCCCTAGTGTCCGATAATTTACTCCTTACATCAATTATAAATTCTTCCTACAGCCCGATAATTTGCTCTTTACAGCAATTATATACATTTTCCTTAGAGCCCAATAATTTTCTCCTTGCGTAAGTTATATACATTTTTCTACTTTTTATTTCAATTTTAACGTATTTACACTAAGTATTCGGACACCTTAACCTATTTACACTAAGTATTCGGGCACCTTAACGTATTTACACTAAGTATTCGGACACCTTAACGTATTTACACTAAGTATTCGGACACCTTTACGTATTTACACTAAGTATTCGGACATCTTTGCTCCTTACCATACTTGTCCTTAACTTTGAATATGTGAATTGCACTACCTATTATGTATCTGAAATATTACAGAAAGGATGGTAAACAATGTAGATCCTGATCAGACGCCACTTTCTGCGGCATATGATCTGGATCTCTATTGTTTGCTCAGGCCAGCTTTTCCGAATACTTAGACTAAATGCGGTAAAACTATTAAAATCGAATTGTGATGTCTCCACGCATACTGCATTGGAAAAAAATATAACAAAACATGGTTGTGTCTTTTTTTCTTTAGTTCTTTTTTCTTAACCGATATCAATCGTCAGCTGTTTATCTTTAATGTAACAAAAACTCGATGTAGCAAACAGATGAAATGTTCTGTCTGCCTCTGTCACAGAGGGAACACATGGAAGTGACGTCATTTCACCCTCTTCTATCATACTTAGCATCTTAGAGACTGACACGTGTCTTCATCAGTCGTACAGGAACTATCAGTACAAAATAAGGAAAGGTAACCATTCTGACTGGACTCGGATATTGATAAAACTACGATTTTCCTGTGGTCGGCTCCTAACCTTGTTGACGGATACGCTGTATAACGCACCCAATAAATATGTTAAGTGTACGAAAACTAATTATTTAATTATTGGTGGATGCACTGCAATGTTTCAGGGATCTACCTCACATATCTGTCGCTGAGTTTGTCATAAAACCTGAACTTAAACACGAAAACAAATTATTAGATTTGGATTTTTTTGGAAATGCATCATAAGCGTTGTTGATTGATCTGTTGTTTTGCGTCTGAAAATCAGTAATTTATTTAACAGCTATTTCGAAGTGCAGTTCTGCTATGCATTACAGTACAACCAGAGGAATTGTTAAGGAGGAATATTTGGTGATAATTGTGTATTATAATTTTCTCTAACTCTCCATAAAAACATATGTCGGCGAGGCGCTTCAAATGAGTACCCACAACATATGTTTTGTTTTGTTTTTTATGGAGAAATAAGAAAAATCATCCCAGAATGATCACTAATACCCAAACACTCCTCCTTAACAATTCCTCTGACAACAGTTCTACATCCTTAGTACACTTGTACTTCTTTTTACACGGTTATAAGGAAGATCATTTTAGTATGATTTCGGATATAACACGATTTATTATTACAAGGTTTCGTATATAACATGGCTGGTTTTAGCACAGCTTCGTACATAACACGGTTAGTTTTAGGAAAGTTTTGGATACAACACGGTTCATTATAACACGGTTTCGGGTATACCAGGTTCATTAAAGCACGATTCCGGATAAAACCCAGTTCATTATAGCATGGTTTCGGAAACAACAGGGTTCATTATAGCTCAGTTTAAGAAGTAACACGGTTCATTATAGCATCGATATGGATAGTTTTAAAGCCCAGTCAACCCAATTGGGTCATGTTGAGTGCGGTCAGTTTATCCAACAGCACATTACTAGGCAGGCTTAGTCCTCTTAGCGGTTAACCAGTATTGTGCACATTCCTTCACCAGAAACTGACAACTGCCCCTCTTCAATCAGCGGATATATCACGGTCCATTATAGCACGAGTTCGGATATAACACGGTTCAGTATAGCACGGTTTCAGATAAAACACGGCTCTTTAGCACGGGTGCGTATATAACACGGCTCATTATGGCAAGTGTTCGGATATAACACTGTTCATTATAGCAATATTTAGGATATAAAACGGGTCATTATATTACGACTTTGGATACAATACGGTTTAAAGATAGACCGCATAAAATGTAGTATACAAACAAAAATGTATAGAATATACAGAGCATGTATGAGCTCATCAATCTACAATCTTGGCTATTTTCTGTTCAGTCGGTAGACTGCCAGCCTAGACACGTCATAATAATCTTAAAATATAACTCATGCTCCTTGCATTATGCAGCATATGCAGCAAATAATGGACTACGATTCACCCTTTCGGTCCTATGTTTCTGACGTTTGTTCTAAACTGGGACTCTCTGTCAAAATCAATACAGAATATCAAAAGTAGGTAGCAATTGCCAACATACCAAGATAAGCACTTCCGGTCGGAATTGGAACAAACAAAGCGAAGTTTCCAGTCGCGCCGAACTTCAAAAAAGATTAGAGAAAAGTCCAGGGAGTGCCACAATAACAAGCCACAGCCCTTCCCAGACATCAAGAGGAAGAGGAAACCGACAAAACCAAACAAGCGCAAATCGAACAAACGTACGAAAAGCACTAAGATTAGCTCTCTCTTCCCCAAGCGAGGTAATCGCACTGCTAAAATGACTGAAAAACACAAGAAAAAATAACACATGAAAAAACTATAACAAAACACCGGGACCACCGCCTTAGAACGGTCAGTAGAATAAACAGCCGGGGATTTAAAGCACTTTTACGGCCAGCCAACTTCACCTTAGGTTCAAGTAATACTTGTATCCAGGGCCGTTATGTCATCATTATTCACTTAACTTTGCTTGCTTGCTTGCTAGAGAGAGAGACAGACAGACAGACAGACAGACAGAGAGAGAGACCAAAAACGTGAAACAATTCTCCCAAGACAGCAGGTTTTACGACATGTAATGAACATCACAGAACATTGTTCTTGAAGACTTAAGGAAAAAAAAAAAAACAAAAAAAAAAAAACGCCTCGGGATAAGACTGCTAGGTGCCTTAATTCTAGTTTTACTAGTAATCAACCATCATCTTTATCTCTAGCCTTGCCCAGCGCTATGAGTTTTAGTTTTCTAACAAAGGTAAAATATTCCTCCTTGACTAATTTTCTACACGTATCATCTCCATTACCAGTAAGAAACTCATACTAATCTGCCAAATCAGAGAGAAAGACATTCCAAAAGACAGGACTTTTGTAAAATATGAATCATTTTAATGTGATTCAAAATCTATTAGACGTGAGCCAGTCTACTATATCTCATGAACGCACTTCCAGCATGTTTTTTCGGGCTAGGCAAGAAAACTCGTGCGTTGGAATGCCAAGGATTGTTTAGCAGATTCCAATTATTGATATCAGAAGACAGTAACGTTTTATCTGTTTACGTAAAACGGAACACGGGGAACACACCGATCTGGCATCTGAAGAACACATCGATCTGTCGTCTGTAGTAAGATATATTATGAAAAAATTTTAACA
Organism: Anodontia alba; assembly: GCA_964016985.1. NCBI lineage: Eukaryota > Metazoa > Mollusca > Bivalvia > Lucinida > Lucinidae > Anodontia > Anodontia alba. Next base: position 71,357,346 of record OZ024835.1, read on the forward strand.
CGGTATATCGAGTTGGGCTAGCGAACCGCCAAACTGACATGATTTTACCATAGCTATTTCTTACCTTATTAGCAAGCTCTATTTTCAATACATTATCGCAGTAGTTGCATGATTTTGTAAGCTCAGACCAAACTGTGTATCCATGCAGACTCAGCAGGGGTGGGGGGGGGGGGGGTTGGGGCATAGATATAGATTAGGAACATTTTCGTTAAATCACAGAGCGCTCGAGCAGTAAAGGCCCCAGGCTGGACTGGGCGGAAAGCAGTTAGCCAGGAGATTCATACTTGTCAACTCACACATGCGAAAAAGAAGACATGAATTAATTCGCTGAATTATACCTAAATCTCCTCATTATATTCCAATATATTTTGTTACCTACAATTAATAAAACGGCATTAAATTATTCCATGCATGTATTAATATGCCTGGTTTCAACCGGTTCTCAGACATAGCCATATGGTTTCTATTACAGAGGATGCTGTTAACCTTTACCACTCTCTGGGCTAATTCCGCAGACGACAAATTGGTGATATTTTCTTATTTTCTTTTCTTCAAGAAAACAGGATTTAAAACTTCATGCGAATTGTTCCAATAAAGACAATCTGCATGAAATGTCAGATCTTATTTTCTGGAAAAGTTAGAAAAGTATTTCAAAATGTCGTCTGCTGAAAATTTTACCCAGTGTACTAAACGTTAACAAGATGCTTGTTTAGACTGAATATTCCGGCGCTATCTGAGGGAGTATATACAGAGAATTTTAGGATAGTTCGAGGTCTTTCAGGGTCGTTCAGTAAACCATTCGAAATGCCCACTGTAGTCTGGAAACCCCATAAAAGGGTACTTGGCACACAGTACAGACCCAGATCACGCGGCGTCTGATCACGGTCTCCACTGTTTGCAAACAGTTCAACGAAAAAAACTGTATGACATAGCCTGACACTCTGAGGCCGACATACCTCAAATCGAAATTAGAGAATTTTTCAGTATACAGTGTGGGAGAGTTTCAGTCTACAATGGGTTAAACTGCTATAGGTGAAAATAGCCCAGCCATTATTGAATGTGTTGGGGTTTAACGAAATATCAACCCTTATTGGTCATTTTGTGTCGTCTTCCAGAGAAAGGGAAAAGAGAGATAGAAGAGATAGTAGATGAGATGAAAGAGAGGGACAGGGGAGCAAGGAAAATGAATGAAAGTGAAGAAACAGAAGAAATAAAAACATTCCCCCTCAACCCTTACCTGCTGCAAGGACAGCAGGCCTTGCCCAACTGTAAGCCATTATCAGTTGAACGCCCCGGTGACGTAAGATACACGACACCTTTGCTTCACCCAACCACCCCCTGGCAAGCCATTAAGGTGAATGGATAAACTTGGTAGATTTCCTGTCAGTTTATCACAGAAACAGATTTTGAGAATTTCTGACTGCTTTCAAGCACCTGAAGCCCCTTCTGAAAAGTGTCTACTCTAAAAGGCATTACGAAAACACGCCTATTCAAATATATAGAAAATTTCACTTCCAAAAACTGAAAATTTTCAGATAAAAAATTCTGATATTTTCCATATTTCTGCGCAAAATCATAAAATGTGCGTACTTGTTAGAACCGCCTCGTGGAATACCCCTGTGAACTGTGAACCCAAGTTTTACTATATAAAGGTGGGGTTTAAGGGGGTCAAATTATATAGGCTTGTTTTCGTAATGGAATGACTTTGCTCCCCACTGGGAGCAAATCAGTTACTTTAAAAATAGACACATTTTTAGAAGGGGCACATTTATTTGACAAAGGTGACTCCCCTGAAAAAGTATGCATTCCCCTAAAATTAAGTTATTCTTTGGTTCCTGTATGATAGAGCTTAACAATTCATTCAAATTGTTTCCTTAGTGACTAAATACAATGAACATCGTCTTAACTCTTTCGCTGGCATTTTTTTTTTTTAACAAACTATCGCTTAGAAAGAAGTTTATATGTAAAGTCGAAAGACCGACTGTTAAACAGCGTAGGTCCAGATGAGACGGCTCATTATGAGCCGTCTCATCTGGATCTACGCTGTTTGCAAAAGCCTATTATTATCGCTTGTGGCAGTAAAAAGTTAATGCGACATTGATACCCTTCACTTCAGAGGGAGACTATTTCCATCAGAAAGCTATTACAACCCTTCTCAAAGACATTATTTGTAAAGGAATGAGTTTACTCTACTCTTCACGCTTAACGTTTTCCATGAAGAGTATCGTCTTTGAAAAGTGAACGATATACCAGGGAAACCAATAAATTTCAGCTGGCATGATCTCCCTTCGTAAAAATTGAAGCAATGTATGCTCGAAATGACGTCTGTCTTCATTCACTTTTGAAAATTACATGAAACTGTCGTTTGCAGCGTCAAAGTCAAAAAGACTACTAAATCAACAACTGAAGAAAGAATTTAACTCCGTGATTAAAACTGCCGAGCTATCACGTAAAATGGATTAAACACAATGATTGGAATAGCTGCCTCCGCACCCGCAGAATGAGTTTGGAATAGCGGATTCCACATCTGCAGAATGATTGCAGTCAATGATTGTAATAGCTGTTTCCGCTCCTGTAAAATAGGTTAAACTCAATGATTAGAATAGCTGCAGGATCAGTTAAACTCAATGATTGGAATGTCTGATTCAGCATTTGTAGAATCAGCAAAACTAAATGATTGGAATAGCCGAGCCAGCACATGCAGAATGAGTTTAACTGAATGATTGAAATGGCTGATTCCGCAATTGTAGAATGAGTTCAGCTCAATAACTGGAATAGCTGATTCAGCATCTGTAGAATGAGTTTAACTCAATGATTGGAATAGCTGATTCCGCACCTGCAGAATGAATTAAACTCAATGATTGGAATAGCCGAGTCAGCACATGCAGAATGAGTGTAACTCAATGATTGAAATTGCTGATTCCGCACATGTAGAATGAGGTAAGCTCAATGATTGGAATAATTGATTCAGCATCTGCAGAATGAATTAAACTCAATTATTGGAATAGCGGATTCCACACCTGCAGAATGATTGCGCTAAATGATTGGAATAGCTGATTCCGCACCTGCAGAATGAGTTAAACTTAATGATTGTAATAGCTGATTCCGTGCCTGCAGAATGAGTTAAACTTAATGATTGTAATAGCTGATTCCGTGCCTGCAGAATGAGTTAAACTTAATGATTGTAATAGCTGATTCCGTGCCTGCAGAATGAGTAAAACTCAATGATTGGAATAGCTGATTCAGCATCTGCAGAATGACTTAAACTCAATTATTGGAATAGCGGATTCCACACCTGCAGAATGATTGTGCTAAATGATTGGAATAGCTGATTCCGCACCTGCAGAATGAGTTAAACTCAATTATTGGAATAGCGGATTCCACACCTGCAGAATGATTGCGCTAAATGATTGGAATAGCTGATTCCGCACCTGCAGAATGAGTTAAACTTAATGATTGTAATAGCTGATTCCGTGCCTGCAGAATGAGTTAAACTTAATGATTGTAATAGCTGATTCCGTGCCTGCAGAATGAGTTAAACTTAATGATTGTAATAGCTGATTCCGTGCCTGCAGAATGAGTAAAACTCAATGATTGGAATAGCTGATTCAGCATCTGCAGAATGACTTAAACTCGATTATTGGAATAGCGGATTCCACACCTGCAGAATGATTGTGCTAAATGATTGGAATAGCTGATTCCGCACCTGCAGAATGAGTTAAACGTAATGATTGTAATAGCTGATTCCGTGCCTGCAGAATGAGTTAAACTTAATGATTGGAACAGCCGATTCAGCACCTGTAGAATGCGTTACTCAATGATTGGAATTGCAGATTCCGCACCTGCTGAATGAGTTAAACCCAATGATTGGAATAGCTGATTCCGCGCCTGCAGAATGAGTTTAACTCAATGATTGGCATAGCTGATTCCGCGCCTGCAGAATGAGTTTAACTCAATGACTGGAATAGTTGATTCAGCATCTGCAGAATGAGTAAAACTCAATGATTGGAATAGCTGATTCAGCATCTGCAGAATGAATTACTCAATTATTGGAATAGCGGATTCCACACCTGCAGAATGAATGCGCTAAATGATTGGAATAGCTGATTCCGCACCTGCAGAATGAGTTAAACTTAATGATTGTAATAGCTGATTCCGTGCCCGCAGAATGAGAAACTTAATGATTGGAATACCGATTCAGCACCTGTAGAATGAGTTACTCAATGATTGGAAAAGCAGATTCCGCACCTGCAGAATGAGTTAAACTCAATGATTGGAATAGCTGATTCCGCGCCTGCAGAATGAGTTTAACTCAATGATTGTAATAGCTGATTCAGTATCTGTAGAATGAGTTAAACACAATGATTGCAATAGCTGATTCAGCGCCTGTAGACTGAGTTGAACTCAGTGATTGGAATAGCTGAATCAACACCTGTAGATTGCGTTAACTTCAATGATTGGAATAGCTGAATCAGTATGTGTAGAATGAGTTAACCTTAATGATAAGAATGAGCAATCGTATAATAAGTCAAACTCCGTGATTTGAAATGCTGAATCACTCCCTCTAGAACGATTTAACCTGAGTGATTAGAAAGGCTGAGAGAGCATTTATAGAATGGGTTAAATTCAATGATAAGACCTACAGAACAAGTAAATGTAGCATAACTTAAACTCAGTGACCAGAACTATTGAATTAGAATAAGAAGAATCATATGTGAAGATACCCAGGAAATGCCATAACCACGACGCATATCCTTCCCAAGGCACCAAAAGAAGGAGACATTATAACAATCAATGACAAAACAAACGTCACATAGGAAACCACCGATGCACAAACAAAGAAGTACACTCAATAATTAGAACTGATTAGAACAGCCAGAGCTAAAGGCAACCAGGTCCGAACAAAAGCATTACATCAAGCAACTATTGACCGACCAATTAGTTTTAGCGACTGTAGAATAAGTCAAATACAGGCACTAGGACAGTTTATTTAGGAAGTGTCCAATAAGAACTTGAATTAGGTGATTAGAACTGACGAACCAGCAACGGTAGAAAACGCTGAACCAAACGATTATTGGTGCTGAACTAGCAAGTGTGAGTTAGACTGACTATCATATTATATTCCTTTGGTGCCTCTAGGGGGGTGTGTATGGGGGTGGGTGGGGGGGGGTGGGGGGGGAGGGGCTGCAGCACTTCGTGATTGTGGCATTTCCTGGGCATATTCACTTTTTCTAGTCAGTGATTTGATATTCACAGCTGCAACAACAAACGCGGATTAATTAGGATTAATTAGAATAAGTAAACGTAAATGATTAGAATTGTGGAATCAATAAATATAGAACACGTTAGACTCAGTCATTCTTCTAGAAGTGCTGAATCAGCAACTATAAAATAAATTCAACTCAAAGATTATAACCCAAGCTAGCATTCTTCATAAATCTACAGCTATCCTGACGGGCCGATAACGGCCTGCTACAGATTTATGTAGAATGGTTACACGGAAGTGCTGATCAGCAGTTGTAGAATAAGTAAAAGTCAGTGATTAGTAGCCTTGCACAAGGTTTAGAAATATATATCTGGGGTTTATTAGTTAGGTATAGTTTATTAGTTGGTTAAATTAGTAAAATATAGTTTTCTCGCCTTGTGCCGATTTCTTACCAGACCAAAAGTCATCAAAGATAAGAAAGAAGTGATTTATTCTATATGAAAGGACATTTTATCAATATGACATAGCTTACAATATATAATATTTTTAAACCTTATGCAAAGCTAAGTGATTAGTGGTACTGAATCTATTATTGTACAGTACTCTGAGGTACAGTAAGTTTAACTCAGTGTTCAGAACTGCGGAATCAGCTAGAATTATTGATTTGTTGTGCATTTGTCTTACAGACATCCGCGTAAATCCATTATCACAAAACAATTTCGTTTTAATTGTGTTTATACTGCAGTCGCTACTAATTGTCTTCGTCTTTAAACTCTCTCAGCACAGATTGATGGAGCTAGGTGTTTCATTAACCATTATAGCAGAAAATAAACAAACACTCCTACCTGTAGTTATACTCAGATTAAACCCTTTTCCCTTTTTTACCTAAGAATACACATTTATTTTCATAATACAATGCCATGGTCTATTTCCACAGGAGCAAGAAGCACGATTACTGTTCGTCTGCCAACCCTTAAAGCGCTAATTGCAAGAGCAGAAGACAAAATTCTAAAGTAGCCTTTTTTAAAAATAGACAATAAGGCTGAATATTACAAGTAAATTGTCCCCTGATATATCTTGACATGAAATGTCGATTTATTTTCTCTAGAAAAAAATGAATATAAGGTCTGGAACGGCTAATTGTTGTCTGCATTTGGGCAGACGCAGTAACTGTGCGGCACCAGAAGGAAAAGTATATCTTCCAGACTATCAGCTAGCAATGAAAGTTTACTCAGGTTGTCAGATTCCATCCAACAGTGCTGTAGACTCGTCTTGTCAGTATAAAACTTCCACTGGGCACCCCTTACTACATAATTATAGGAATGTCCTTACCCAGTCAGCATTCTACGTAAATCTATATCGGGCCGTCATCGTGACGGCCCGATGTAGATTTACGTAGAATGCTAGCTGGGTAATATGAGGAAATTTCGTTACGAAATATTTATGGCAAGAAATAACACCAGATTTCTACCCGTGTAAATTTGACTTAAATATGACTTTCAGTTAGATCATAGAATTCGACATAGATGTGTTTTTGGCTAACTTGTGTTTTAGTAAAATACACTAAAAAGTTGACAACCGACGGCAACAATCCTAATTTTGTATTTTGTAAATTCTAACAGGATATCAGCTGTACATACACCATGCACACGCCTCGCATTCAAATTTTAAGAGCACGATAGAAAACAAACAATATTTGGTGCTGCAAATAAAGGAATAAAGATCTTGTCGGATCACAAACTTTATATCGAACTATAAAGATATTCTTTATCTGCAAGAAGGCTTCATTCTCCTAGGACACACACGCACAAAACATTTCATGTTAAGATGCAAGATCTTAACCGCTGACAAACTCCATGAAATAAACATTACTGTGGGGGAAAGCACCGGTTTCGTATGTATGAATGGGGAAATCAAGACCAGCCTACGTAACCTGTGCAGACAGTTCAGGAGCAGACGTGAACAGTGTTATCGGCATAAAAAGTGTTCTCGCTTTGAACAATCTACTACATTGTACATAGTGTATATGAACGGTTGACATAGACCGACTGCCTGAAACATGCAACCTGGTCGGGACCTTAACATGCTGTACAGAGAAAACTGTTGATTTTCCCGAGGTAAATATCAAATAAATAAATTTAATGTTTTCTCTGAAAGCAGTGCTTTAATACACTAAACTGCAAGCTGTAATCTGTAACGAACAGTTGGAAAATCACTTGATCGCGTGGCAGATTGCCTTCCGAGATTACAAAATAGGCTAACTCTTTCTAAGCACATGCCAAATAAACTCATTATGGGGTGTGCTCTAAAAAGACGAACTACCAGCGTGCAGCGGAGATCTAGACGGACGAAAATATTCAAGCGGACTTGACAGGACATGTATCTATGTCTGATTATAGAGAATCGTGCATGGTGATAGCACAATCTCTCTCTATCTATCTCTCTCTCTCTCTCTCTCTAAAACAAACGCCATATATAAAACCACCGACGCACCCCAACAAAAGAACCGCCTTGGCACGGTCATATCTCTGGATAAACTACTGGGGCTTAAATCAGTATTACTCGCGCGAAACCTCATCTTTAATTCTGATGCAGCTTCAAATTACAGATATATGTTCGGTCCGCACCGGGGTCCTCTAGCCCGTCTGTGAAACATCGCAGTGAAAGAAACGCATATAAACAAAATACTGTAATGAAACCGTAAGAAGAGGTCAATGACGATCTGAAGCCAGAATACAAAACCAAACAGAACCAAAATAAATTACCCACCGGACCATTCTTAATTCTTAATATACTGAAAGGAAAAATAAACGCAGGGTAGAGTTTTTTCCTTCTTATTTTAACCATTTTTTACAGTGTTTACTATAGCCATACACTTTTACAGATTGTCCTGTGAATGTGAACCGCGGGTATACCAGTCTTTGGTCGATGTGCTATCTACCCAGTGTATGAAATCATTCAACCGTGCACTACACAGTGCATTGCACGGACAATACGGAAAGCCAAAATTTCGTGCAAAACAAGCATGTTTAAACCTTCAGCACAAGATTTCCTCACACCATTTGGTACACTTCAACGATACACAACGCTCTTCGATTCTTTTACCGATTTTTCTTTTCATTTTTACGCTACTTTGAACTTTTTTTCAATCATGGTACGATTGACTGATGTTCAGAGGGGTAGGGCAATTGCGTTGCTGATGCAGGGTCAGAGGCAACAGCAAGTTGCCAATCATTTTGGGGTTAACGTCTCAACAATTGAACGTCTTGTTAGACGTTTAAGGGAGACAGGGCATTTAGCAGACCGACCGCGGTCTGGGCGTCCACGCGTGACGTCGCGACGTCAAGACAGGACAATACGTCTGGCACATTTGCGGAATCGTCATCTCACTGCTACCGAAACTGCCCTTAATAGAGTAGGTACGCATAATCGACAAATTTCTCCGAAGACTGTTGGAAGTCGATTGCGTGAGATTGGTCTTCGAGCTCGTCGTCCATACGTTGGTCTGCCTCTGACCCAGGCACGTAGGTTGCGTCGTATGGCGTGGTTGACGGCGCATGCGCCCAGGCTATTTCCGATGAGGCAGTGGAGACGAGTTCTTTTTACGGATGAGTCTTGGTTCACTCTCTATCGCGCAGATGGTCGACGTCGTGTGTACCGACGTCGCGGAGAACGCTTTGCCGACGCCTGTGTTGTCGAACGGGATCGGTTTTGGGGTGGCTCCGTTATGGTCTGGGGAGGTATTGCTCACGGGATAAAATCATAGCTGATTATTGTTGCGGGCTATGACCGCAGTAAGGTATAGGGATGAGATCATGCGTCCTGTTGCAGTCCCGCTTGTGCAACAACGTAATCTGATTCTGCAGCAGGACAATGCCGATCACATGTTGCCCGAGTTTGTCAGGATTTCCTGGCAAACAATAACATCGCACCACTAGCATGGACACCGTACAGTCCAGATTTGACCCCAATAGAGCACATGTGGGATGAGCTGGACAGAAGGGTTAGAAAGCGCCGAAATCCCCCCGCAACTCTCGCACAACTAAGGAATGCGTTGATCGATGAATGGAATAACATCCCGATGCGAACTGTCAATGCTTTGGTTAACTCTATCCAAAGGAGAATTAGGGCAGCAACGGCAGCAAGAGGGGGGGTGGGGGGTGGGGTGGGGGGCACACCCGATATTGATTATCAGTTTGATTTTGATTTCAAGATTTGGGGGGTAGCTACCAATGAACTTCAATAACTCGAGACTTGTTGATTACAAACCAATAAAATTTGGAACTTTTGTTCCATACATGTACCGTTTTGTAATCATAGTAAAATATTTAACAAACTTTTTCAAACTTGAATGAAATTTAGGAATAAAATTTACCCTGCGTTTCTTTTTCCTTTCAGTATACATGTATACACTCATAGTTAATAGCGGATATTTTCTAATAAATGATGATAAAGTCTATAATAGATTTTGATGATATACTACTTGTATACGAGGGCTTTATGTAGAATAGTGATAACAAAAATCTAGGCCCAGTTGTTCAAAGCTAACGATGTCGTTAGTTAACGATTCGTTAAAATTTACATAGAGTGATACCCAAATATGCTGAAATTTTTTGCTGAAAAAATGTGAGTAGCTTTTGCAGTGCAAAAGCTACTCACATTTTTTTTCAGCAAAAAGTATCAGAATATTGTATATTGAATCCGCTAAAACAGTTAACGAAATGACCTTTAACGAGCTCGTTAAGCTAACGACGCTTTGAACAACTGGGCCCTGTAGGTTTTTTTGATACACCATGATAAGATAAAACTAATGTTCCTTATCTCCGAGATATGGTATTTAGAGATTTGGAAATCTTATGAGACCAGTATTATCGGCGACGTACTCTGTTCGTGTGCAGTGCAAACAGAAAAAAAGACTTAATATGTGCCAAGGACAAGAAAATCTTACTCTTAGTTCAGACATCAATATCATATTGTGGTTAAAGGAATAGGTTCACGAAGGCCTAAAATCGCAAAACCTAATATCAACTTTTTTACTATTGTACAATACTAAATTTTGTTGTCATTAAAAGGGCTTTGGATTAAACGCTGAAACATTAGTGCTCTTTTTTCAGCACCTAAGGCTTCATGAATGCATATACAAATGCCCTGGCCAATCATACGGGGCCAATCATACGCGTAAGATGCTCGATTGATTCATTTCTTTCATACCGTTTCACCCTGATAGTCCTATCCTCTAATATCTAATACACGATCAAAAGTTTTTTGGAACTTCATTGAAAGGTTTTGAGTTTGCTGTAGTTTACTTATCTCTCCATAATCTTACAGTAATGAACTCTTCAAGCTGAGAAGATGGACTAGGTTGATAAACAATTTATAGGAATACTCTTGAAGAAATTAATGATCCCAATGAGTGATAAGGATGATATTCTTTAAATGTTTCAGGTAGTTGAAAATACGAGATTTCTACATGCAAGCGATGAGCAATATTCCAGGCCCCGAGGTTATAAAACTTTTTCATGCTCAACTCAACTGAGCATGAAATTTCACTTGTTCATAAAAATAAAAATACCAACAATTAAAACTTCTTTCATGCTCAACTCAACTGAGCATGCTCAGCTGAGTTGAGCATGAAAGAAGTTTTAAAAAATTGTCAGTATTTTAAGATTTATAAGCAAAATAGATTTCTCGCTCAGCTGAGTTGAGCATGAAAAAAGTTTTATAACCTCAGGGCCAGGTTATATTCTTATACTTAGGGAGGTGTGGTAAATTGTTTCGTTTTGAAAGATACGTTGGAGCTATTGCTGCTGACTCCTTCTTGTATATTTGATACGATTTGAACTGATGCTGGTTCCATTGACACAGTGAAGGTCGGTTATGCTGTGAACATACATTTCATGTACTTAATGCACGTACGTATGTACAGGTGAAACAGAACTAAGCTTCAAAAGAAGTCCTAACTGAACAACCGGATAAATACAACAGCCATCGGGTCTTACTAGAACGTGAGGTAGCTATCGAACACCCAGAAAAAATAAAGCATATGTACTCGGGGTTTTGCTCATGGTATTCTGCTCATGTATACGCTAGAGGGCGTAAGCAGTGTTGCAAACATTACTGCACATGAAGAGTCTCAATAAAACCAAGACTCCCATTTTTTTATCTGTAATGTGTTCTTTGTTTTCAAAAGCAACATTTTAGATTTTTATTTTGTGCAGCAGGTTGGGTAGGGAGGAAGAAGGAGGTGTAAGTTGAGGGTAACTTTGATACAGCCGTGAAGCCAGTTTTAAAAGCATACCTTCTATTATACTTATGCACTAATATGAATCTGTTCATATAATCCTCTTTACATACCCATTAATACATTATTAATTTTGGAAATCTTGACAGGAGACAGGGATTACATTCACAGTCACTCCCTAAGAATAATAAACACCCGAGCCGTTAGGCGTGGATGAACATACTTCTCAGGTATAGAGATATGATCCATGATTCTTGTCTAGAATCCAAATAAAGAATTTAATATACTGCAAACCTTCAAATGTCTTCTTATATGCCACTTGAAACCTTTTATTGAACGTTTTAGTAAACTGTATGTTATATCGCTCGCAAAGAGCATGCGACGCCATCAAACTGCTTGTAACGTCACGGTACAACAACGACTATGTTATGTTTTTCTACACTCATAGTACGGGTAACGCTGCATCAAACGCCGATCTTAAAACAATAATACATAAAGTATAAATGCGAACAATAGCCCTCATTACGAAAACACGCCTATTCAAATATTAAGAAAATTTCACCTCCAAAAACTAAAACAATTCGGACAAATTTCTGATATTTTTCATATCTCTGCTCAAAACATAGATTGTGTGTCCTCGTTAGAACCGCTTCAGCGAGGCGGTTCTAACGAGTACTCACAATCTATGTTTTTGAGCAGTTATAAAAGTGGGGTTTAAGAAGGTCAAAATTATATAGGCATGTTTCGTGAGGTAATTTGTGCATTGTTGATCGCATTTGATATAATAACTCGCCATCCATCTACATTTTGAACTGAAATATCGCTGTTAACAAAGTTCGATTTCATGTTTTAGTCTGAGTAAAACTATTGGAATTATATATGTTCCAATAATCAGATGAGATGGTATAAACTGGAAGAAGAATTTAGCGAGGCTCATCAGGGTAAACTGTGGAACAGCATATAGACCTGCCGTGGGTATTACAACTGATTCTGTGTTATCTTTACCTGTCATTTTTATCTTCCCATTAATATTTCATCTTCTCTTAAGTAATATTAAAAGATGATAAAGGTGAGTAATTTGGCTTTGACTGGAAACATAACAGTAACAAACAGTGCAGGTCAGATAAGGTTACAACAACGGGCTATGATTGATAGTAGTTTCTATTCTAACACGATTGGTTTCGCATATGGACCTATCAAAGGAAAATGTCTTTGAACTTAGGCGCAGACTCGGACCATCCTGCACGTGGGCATAGTCACTCAATGCCTTTACTCTCCACAGCTGATGTATTCTGCAATGTCCAAAACGATTCTGTAAGTGGTTAGAGAAGACCCCGATCATACTGTTCACCCGTGCAGTCTAATCAGGACTTCGCTAAAGGTATGCAGTTGAACTTCAGTGGCTCGAACAGCCTTGGGACCATAGAAATAAGTTCGAGATATGGGTAGTTTGAACCATTGAGGTGTACCATGCCGACAGGTCAGGGAGCACATAACGATGATTTAAGGAAATCCTTTCGATTTTCTACCCAATAATTGTATGTTGAGTGTAATCATTAGAATCGCATCGATGATGCGATTCTAATGAGTACACACAACATGCAATTTCATGATAAAATAAGTAAATGTCCCAAAAAAATTTTTTTTCTTGAGCTATCGGAAGGATTTCGTAGGGACTTAAAAATGAGTTCGAATTAGCCATCGTAAACGAACCATCGATGTTCGAGCTATTGAGGTTCAACTGTACCTTCGCTTGACACTGCTCAGCTTTGGCGAGAGACTTTGGATTTGCATTTTAAAGGTAATCATTAAAAATATACTTATTGATTTAAAGACGTCCATCAGAAGAAAACAAAAACACACATCCAGACAGTATGAGAGCAAACAGACAAAACAAAAAACCACAACGGCATAATACTTCAGAATCAAACCGAAAAACGAAAAAAGCAAAGCAAGATCTTGAAACTCCTGTAAAAGTAATTGGCTGCAAATTGACATCTTACTTTCAATGGAGATCTGCGCGTAAAACTAGAATTATCATTGAAAGTGATACCCCCGCGTCACCAAATTTCGCTTTTCAAACTTACAATGACAATGCTTTAGTGCGGAGGGTAGATAACCTTCCTAAAGGTTAACAAGATGAACAAAAGGTATTTCGCGTATCCTCATCAAAATATCAAATAAGTGATGTACCCTTGTCATGCTAAATAAATTAAGATGCCACGCCCACTTCTTATAGTCAGCCAATCAGATTACTTGTTCCAAATTTTTTATACAAATTCAGATACTGAATACCAAACAGTGCAGATCCAGATCAGCTGGCATCTTCAGAAGCCAACTGAATGCATCTAACTGTTTGCAAAGGTAGGGCATATCCGAGTTCAGCAGGACAAGGGTTAATCTTATAAATACTGCAGAAGTAATTTTGCTCCATGCAACCAACACATAATATAACTTTAAAACGACGAAGTGCCAGTGCAATATAGGAATAGCAAACACTCAGATCAGCAAGCTTTTCACCACATCTTCTTTCTATCCAACAACATATAAATAATAGCTTGATCAGATGAAAACTACAGGAGGAGGTAGCTGGAAATGAAATCATGCTTGAACGATCTTTAAAGAGCTGTAACTCTATCAAAATTTGATGTACTGTAACTATGGAACAGTATTTAGGTAAAAAAAACTCGGTTATGCAGTGTGCAATCTCAATTTGTATTGTTGAAACTGCATTTTGCATAATGAACCTTTCGCTTTCGAAGTTTTGTATCCGGATATGCAACATGCACATTCTGGTTTGCAAAGTTTGTCTTTAAATTAGCATTTGAACGTTCTATTATGCATTATGCGATTCCGATTTTCCTGCGAATAGGCAGGGCACCAGTTTATTTAGGAGTCGGTGTTGTTCGATAATGTCCGTGAAATTGATCGCAAGCGTTCATTTGAGCACATTACGCAACGATAGGTCACAGATAGGTCAACAGCATCAATTTAGACTATTTATATCTGTAGTAGCTCCCGATAACATTATTAAACACCAGGGCCAAGTTGTTCAAAGCGTCGTTAGCTTAACGACGTCGTTAAGGGTCATTTCGTTAACTGTTTTAGCTGATTCAATACACAATATTCTGAAATTTTTTGCTGACAAAATGTGAGTAGCTTTTGCACTGCAAAAGCTACTCACATTTTTTCAGCAAAAAATTTCAGAATATTTGCGTATCACTCAATGTAAATTTTAACGAATCGTTAACTAACGACGTCGTTAGCTTTGAACAACTGGGCCCAGAAATCTGCCTTTTCCATGAAACATTTCCTGTGGTGCACATAAGAATCACCTCGGTGAGATATAATAATAATCATTATAATCACCTCACCGAGGCAATTATAGTCTGAGTTTAGGATATCCACATGCGGAGAAAGTAGAAATCTGGATACCACACTCATCTGGAGCCAGCTTATGACAAGAAGGCTCTGCTGTAGAGGATATTTGAATAAAATGTCATCCTATGTGATCATCGAGAAATAAGGAGAAACGTCTCCTTGTGTTGCCAAACCAGTACATTTACCACATTTATCATCCTCACGATCTTAGTTTTCTTAATTTTTTTTATTTTTATTTTTTTATTTATTTTTTTTTTTTTTTGAGGCAACGTTATCACCTCGTGGGGAGCGGGGGGTGGGGTGGCGGGGCGGGGGTGGAGGTGCGGCGTAGTGAGCGCTTGGTTCCGATGCTTGAAAAGGATTCTTACAATTCACTGTTTAGGGTAGCTTTTTTTCCAGCAAACTTGTAGGAACCCATTTGGGGAATAATGCGACACCTCCCTTACGTCCCCACTCCACACACCTGGAAAGAGATGGACAGCGTTCCTTTGGTCTCCCGGTTTTTACGGCTGGTGTTCCTCATCTATTTATTTTTTTTTCTTTTTCTTTTTCAGATTTTTTTTCTTTTTTTTATTTTTGCCAATCTGGTTCCTTAAAAGATATTATAAGCCATTCATCTCTTCTTATCGTGCAGTTTAAGGAAAATTTGGCGCACCGTCACTATACGTTGCCGTCGCTGTGACGCCACTATGTCTTTATCTGTATTTGTCTGACATAATTTCAAATGCAAGAAATATTTTAGTTGACAATTTTATAGAGGGTAACAGTTTCATTATTGCGACATTGTGCCCAAAGCTGCTCCATAAACTGAAACAGCATGTCTTGGCGCACAGTCACTAAAGTTGCCGTCGCTGTGACGCTACTGTGACATTATCTGTATTTGTCTGACAGATTAACAAATGCAACAGATATTTTATTTGACAACTTATAGAGTAATACAGTTTCATAATGGTGATTTTGTGCAAAAATCTATAAATAGAATTATATTTTTTAGACAACTGTACTATTAATCAGATACCACATCCACTTTTTCTTGGAATGATATGGGAACAAATACACACCGAACAGCTCATTTCTGTAAATAAGCCATATTTGTTTTTAATATCAAGAAAGGAATTTGAGATCGGAGGGCGCTAACAAGTTTTGAAATGATTAAATTTCTTTCAAGTGATGATTTTTGGCCGCCCGGCCATTTTCAGATTTCACAACACGTACTGGAAGTCCGTGTGAAGTTACGATACAGGAAAATCAGATACATACAAGAAAACATTGATGCAAAGCATCAATACGCCGGGAAACTTATATGCCATGCATTACTTAGCTCCCTATAGATAGTAGTATAGTGAAAAAATGTTATATTTTATCAAAGGTTGTAACTATATAAATTATCGCAATACTCAACGATAAAAACATTATAGACGTTATCAGAGCTATGTAAAAAAAAAAAAAAAAAAAAAAAAAAAAAAACTATGACCGTCTGTTTTCTAGCCCCCGAACATACTATATTCGAAATCATCCATGTAGCAGTTTCGTTCTTTTCTCCACTCATAACGTTTTATTTCGGCCCAAATCTTTCCATGTTTGAATATCAAATTAAACTGTATTATTAAACCAGCTTATAATCCGTTCGATTTGAGAATGCATATTTCCAATCGTAAACAAAGAAAAACATCTTTTGTTTCTTCTTCGTAGTACTACGAAAAAAACGAAATGTAAAAATTCAAACGTGTACGAATATTGACAGCAACAAGCTCATTTCAGGTCGAATGGTCAAATTGGGGATCCTACGGGAAAACTGCTCATTTCTCTTTTAAATGACTAAATCTATATTGCTACATTCATTCTACACAGTACTTCACATTTTTTATTTCTCTATGTTACAAATAGCACAGTTCTCTGTTGCAAAAGTGTGACTTTGAATAATATTAATAAAAAAAGTGTAGGGTAAATAGTTATATATAACCCCACTAAGAACCCCATAAAACTGGAAGAAAACCGATGTTCTTCAAATGCATACACATTTTACAAAAACAACCTCAAATAGATACCCCGGGCTCCAACCCGGCGTAAATAAACCAATTTTACGCCTCTCCTTAAGGGTTTATATTTCTCTCTCCTCCGTGTTACCGATACGCTTGCAGAATTCATACGGTTTCTGCCGTGAACAGACGAGTGTTTACGAGAAAGTACGAATGAGCGACCACAGCGCTACAGTACGAGCATAATCGGAACTACAAGTGCAAAATCGAAAGACGAAGTGCAGAAACCAAGGCAAATTCCAAAATCAGATTATCAACATGCATACCATAATGTACTGCTGCACAAATATACCTGATCACAGCATAATGGAAGATGCAAACTGCAAAAGCGAGAGACATCATAATAAATTGCAATTAAAATGTTGCATATTAGAGTTTTTACCTAAATACTGTTCCATGTGTATAACCTCGATAAACTGTGCACTGTATCACCTCATAGTCTAATTGTCCATCATGTTTCCATCAGTCCGGATAAAAACTGTAGGAGGAGTTATCCGGTAACAAAGTCAAGTCAAAAATATTTTTAAAAAATGTAATAACTCTATCAAATTTGATGTACTATAACCTCGTGTGCTAAGTGTCCACCAGTTTCAACGCGACCTGATGAAAATTGTAGGAGGAGTTATCCAGAAAAGAAGTGCGGACGGACAGACTGACGGTCAGACATCGGAGGGTATACCATAATACCTCGCCACACGATAGTGGTGGGGTATTAAAAAGGCGAAAAAGACGCATGTACCAAGGATTCATACCAGTTTGAAAGTAGTGTTTATGTGAAAATTCGGGTATAAAAATATCAAATGATTATTGACAAAAACAGAATTATAAGCCTCTGTTATTGTATTTCAAATACTTGAGATTTTAAGAAGGTTGTTTACATCTCTAGATAAGACGGGTGGATATCCTGATAAATATTTTTCTCATTTCTCCACCGAAACCGTAGTACTCATTAGAAGTGCTTGTAAAGAGTAGACTCACAATGCGCTTTTAGTGAGTACCCACTGCATATGGTTTTATAGAATATTAACACAAAACAATTGAAACTTTTGGTAGAAACAATTATTTTATCTACATATTTTAATACATACATATCTTTATGGTATAGATATCTTTAGTGTAGCTTTTCTATTATCATCCTCACAAAAATCCGATAAATCTTGTAAGAAGTAAAATATTGGCGTACTTTTAACTGTTATTTTCTGCGCTATCAATAAAGTAGGTCTGTTACGCAGGTAATTAAGTTATTATTCAACTTTTGATAAACTTCTGGAATTTAATCGTCAGTTTATTGGCAATTTGGCTCTTCATCATACAATCACAAACTAGCAGTTTCAATTTCAGGAATATTTGCAGGGAAATTCTTTCAGCTGCCAAGACAGAACGAGCTGCAAGTGTTGACTAAAGGATATAACACTTATGCTAAAATGGTTGTTTCCCGTTTCAAAGAGAGCTCACTCTAGCAGCAAATGTACTTGGTTCCCTTGTATAAAAATCTCTCAGGGTGTGTGTGTGTGTGTGTGTGTGTGTGTGTGTAGGGAGGGGGGGGGGGGCGAGGCTACCCTTAAAAAAAAGGATTTTGTCCTCACCCCCACCCCGCTACCCCCACCCCCTTTCTCAAGGGACCAAATAATTTCCTCTAAGGGTAGACCTACTTGAGAAAAGGGAAATATTACTTATATTTTAGGCTATTCACCCTTAGAGGTGTATCTATTCACCTGAATTTCAGTAGTGTGTCATAAAACTATGTATGAAGATACCCAGGAAATGCCACATACATGAAGCACAGACTCCCCAAGGGATAAAGAAGGAGGGATTAAGAACAAACATTGAGAAAATAAATGCCCCATATGAAACCACCACAAATAAAAAGAACTGCAACAGAGGATCTGTCTTAGAACGTAAGTAGAAAGTAGAAAAAAACTGCAACAGAGGATCTGTCTTAGAACGTAAGTAGATAGTAGAAAAAAACTGCTGAGCCATAAATTGTCTTATTCGCGCGAAACTTCACGTTTCCTTTATGCGAATACAGACAACCCTCTTTTATACCGACACTCGATACAACAACAAAATTCGCTATAATGACAATTTGATTGTCACGAAACCTTCGCTTAAGGGGTGACAATCCGTCACAAATTATGTAAGAATATTGTAGTTAATATTTTTAAGAAACATATGTTTTGGATATTTGTAAGAATCGCCTCAGTGAGGCGATTCTAACAAATATCCAAATCATATGTTCTACTAGGAAATAAGAACAAGGCAAGACCTTTCTTACACATCGATCTCCGTATTAAGTATTCTGTACAACAGCAAATTCATTTTAATGGCAACGTCTTTGGGAACAAGTGCTGCCGTTGTAAGGAGGGTTCACTGTAGATCGGACCAACAAGTGGGATTCATTCGAAGATGCCACCTTTTGTCCGATCAGACGAGCACAAGAGCGTCATCTGCGAATGGAAAGGACCAACAGTGACAAGATACTTTTTTACTATTATTTAAAAACTCTGCGCATTGGACTAAATTGACCAAGTTGTACAGGTCCGCCAAGCCGGCCTCTGTGGCTCAGTTGGATGCGCCGTCCGACTGGAGACCAGGAGGTCGCGGGTTCAACCCCCGCCGAGGTCGGCAACATTCTTTCGTGGAGATTGATCATGAAATATTATCTACGGTCATTCTCTCCCTTCCGCTGATTCAAGAACGGCAGTTGTCAGTTTCTGGCGAAAGAATGTGCACAATACTGGTTAACCGCTTAGAGGACTAAGCCTGCCCAGTAAACATGTGGTTAGGTAAACTGACCGCGCTCGACATGACCCCATTGGGTTGACTGGGCCGTAAAACCTCAACACAAACAAACAAACAGGTCCGCCAAGCGGCAGAGATGACGAGAGAGTCGGATGGACGTTTATTTACAGACCTGTAGTAATTAATTATCAATGAAATGGGAACCAGACAATTTCCGTGAATCTGACGCACATTTGTTTTATATAACGTTTATCTAGTAGCTTCATATTAAAGACTCGTCACGAAAGCTAAATTAACTTGCTTAAAATACACACTGCCTGCACGTGTTAAACCTGAATTATATTGCTGCTAAACAACTGATGAGTTGTTGAACTTGTTCGCCTCTTTTATCTATTTATTCAGCTTTTTTGCAGTACCGGTAATTCACTGACTCGTAGCAGTTAGTAAAAGAACCCTATTGTTACACGGAGATATTTTCCAAATGGAATTTTATCGCATGCTTTTTCTGAACAGGTGCGCATGGAAATCTCATCTCAAACAATGTGAATATGTATATGGCTCCTTGTTCCGGACTTGTGCAGCATAAATATATATCTCAAATTTAATGGACTCTTGAAGACCATGTAAAACGTACAATGCATGGATCATATATGCGAGCAGCGTAGACTCCGATCAGCTTGCATGTTCGCACAATCTTATCTGGATCTGCACCGGCCGCTAACATATTTTATGGACCTGAAAGATTCTGCGACCAGAGCAGATTCTGATCAGGCTGTGGGGATACGCAGGCTGGTCAAGGTCTACGCTAGCCGATCCAGACTGGAGAGGCTTAATAACGTCGTGGTAGCAATGGATACCCAGGCTAGCGTGTTATTCCGCATAATCTGATTGCGGGAATCTGTCCCGTCCGATGTACAGGTACACAACATTCCCAAAAACTAAGTTTACAAAACAGAGAGACAGCAAACACTCTGAGCAGGCTGCTGATGAATGGAAGGGATGATCTGATTTGGGGTAATGCGAGAACAGAGCCTTATGCTGTATACATGCAACAAAGCCTGCATATTCATACAGCCTGACCAAGACCTTTGCTATCCGCTCACGGAATCATTAGATGTTGTATACGTGGATTATATTGACCAACAGAGAATGTCTTGATCAGTCTGAGCAGGCTGATCTGAGCCTTATCCAACATAAGGTCGCTTTCTTTCCCTACGTATCATATATTTAAGGTACCTTTTTATAGCCATCGATCCATATTGCAACATTCAGTTTTGAGTTGTGCCTATCATACATTTTTTATTCTTATCAGAAATAATCTTTGTTGTGGGTAATGATTTATTGAAGTTTGTTGGAAATGAAATCTTCAAGGAGTGAGATGGACGTTGCTGATATATAGAAGTAGTAACATAAGGATAAAGTGATGATATAAAAGCCAGATAAGAAGTTATTTTCTCCTTAGAAAAATCAAAGTTTTGCTACCCTGCAGTGCTGTCAGGTGTAAATTTCAAAGGGCATGAAAACATACCGCACTTATCCTCAGTATTCGGAAAACTTTTCTTTTTTCGGCACTTACTCTCAATATTCGGATAGCTTTTATTTTTACCGCACTTGCCGTCAATATTCGGACAACTTTTATTTTTACCGCACTTGCCTTCAATATTAGGATTTTTCTTTTTACCACACTACACTTACCCTCAATATTCGGACAACTTTTCTTTTAGCCGCACTTGAATATTCGGATAACTTTTCTTTTTACCGCACTTATCCTGAACATTCGGACAACTTTTCTTTTTACCGGTGAGAAATTTATATGTAAAGTTGAAAGACTGAATTTCAAACTGCGTAGATCCAGATGAGATGGCACATTACGAGCCGTCTCAACTGGATCTATGCTATTTGCAAAAGCCTATTATAATTGTGGCAGTAAAAGAGTTAATTCAAAGCAGCCATATCTACGATTGTTCGCCAAAAAATAATAAACAAAATAAAGAAAAAATCAGAAAAAAAGTTAATAGGTTAACGATTCCTCATTACTAAGAAAGTCAATGTTAGTTTAAACTTATTGAATGTAAGAGAATATGTTTTAATCATCAGTAGGCATGGCCGCCCGCAATCTCAATTGTGAGATAAAGAAGAAAAAAAAATATAACTACATATCTTTCGTTAACTAACAAGTGCTTGTGTGCAGGGGGCTGATGGCAAAAACAAACAAACAAGAAATAAATAAATAAATAAATAAATAAATAAATAAATAATAATAGAACATCATTAGGACATGCGAAAGCGACGGCACAGATCAGCCTGCGCATCCTAGCAGTTTGGTCTATTCCAATTTTATCAAACGAGTGATTAACCCATTTTAGCCTAGCATGCCATAAATGGGAGATTGGCAAACAGTACCCAGCTAGCATTCTACGTAAATCTACATCGGACCGTCATCGGCCCGTCAGCTACCCTGACGGGCCGATGACGGCCCGATATAGATTTACGTAGAATGCTGACTGGGTATAGACCCAGATCAGACGCACATTAATACCGGCATTTCAATAAAACATGGTAATAATCAAATCTGACCAGACACCCCTTAAACTGGAAATGGACTGGTATAAAGAGTTCAGGTAGAAGAGTCCACTCGGTATAAATAGGTTAAAGATAAAAGGAAGGGGCTGAATACACGGTGCGGATGTATAGGATACCTTGATCTTCGCTCTGAATAACCTGGCTTATTTTATATTAGTATCTTATCGTCCCATCAACGCTTATTCAGTAATTTTAGGATGACGATAAAGTGATGTAAAGATAAATGCTCAGTACAAGGGAACACGGTACAATCATGGGGCAGATCCGGACGGGAATGCGACTCTCAGCCTTACTATCAGCGGCTCCTTGATGTCTGGCTCAATGATACATAAACATTCCGTGTGTTTATCTTACTCTACATTCTGTTGTGTAGGATTAAGTGCACAAAGACAAGACCTTAGAAGCAACAGGTAAAGTTTTACGGGTGTACACCAAGAGCAGAATTTTACGGGGAGCGATTATGGTCCTAGTGGGTTCTTTAAGCAGTTCGTCGGCAATATATATATATATATATATATATATATATATATATATATATATATATATATATATATATATATATATATATATATATATATATATAATTCTACAGTGTGTTCAGTGTCAAATTATAAGAAGAGATGACTATGAGTTAGACCAAGAGCAATAAGGGGAGAGTTTAATGGGCTATTTGGTAAGATATATATTTTTAAGTGGCTGAAACACACACACACACACACACACACATACACACACACACACACACACAACAAAAAAAACCCCCAAGAATGTTGATTCGAGAGGTATCGTAGTTACTACGCACCGAACGGAAATCGGGAGTATTACATGTAAACACTGGGCCACAGAGCCAACAAATTTCTCAATACAGACACCTGATAAAAAGAGATTAACACTATTAGTCAAGTGGTATTAAAAGTCATAGATATTCTCTCGTATTAACACATTAAAAGCTAAATACTCATCTTTTTTATCTGCTCATTATATCATTAGCCTACTAAGGGTTAAGAAATTCTTCATATTACTGCTAATAACAATAATAATTATATTAATAATAATAATAATAACAATACTAATAATAACAATAATCACTGCGATTATCATTATCAGAAGCTTATTAAGAAATAGCCACAACAATTGTCAGATCCTCTGTGGTACGTATTAACAATATTGTATATAGTCTGAAAGCACACACACACACACACACACACACACACACACACACACACACACACACACACAGAGAATAAAAAAACACAAAACAAAACACGTTTAAGCTATATGTGTAAAACCAGGGTATTAGACTGGCTCCAGTCTCTAGTGACAAAATAATTTTTCTTATAATCTGTTTAATAAGCCACTAAAATAAAACCAAAGTAATATCATGACTATAAAGTGACCAGCCTTTATAGTCTTGATATTTTTGGTTTTATCTTAGTGGATTATCAAACAGGATTATGAGGAAAATATTTAGTCACTGGAGACTGGAGCCAGTCTACCAGGGTATCTGAAGTTGTTATTAGGATAGTTTGATTCCACAGAAAGTTCCTAGTTCATGTGAGCCTGTCAAATGTACTTTCGAAGTTTGAGGACGGTGTTTGTGAATACGCTAGGTGCAGGAATCGGTGAATCCAGAGACTGACAGCAACCATCTTAGCTCGGGGATTACTACCCTCAAATATACAGGTGCCAGAAATACTGCCCGGTCCACAGAAGCTAGAAGTGACTGAGATATCTACTCCGCAGAAAGGCAGTTTCTTGGTACGCTTTTTTTAAATGCATGTAGCAGAGTCCTAAATAGTAACAGAACAAGCTCTGCGTGTTTCTTTGTTAGGGGTTTGTAATTTAAAACCTAAACAAAAGCCAATTGCAAGCATTTTTACAAACTTGCATCTGGCCTCCTATCTTGTTGCCATGCAGTGAACTGAATCAGAGTAATTGGATCTTAATTTAAAACTTCTAAACTTAATTTGAAACCTCTAAGTTTAATTTTCTCCCACTTAGTCTCTGTTGTTGTCTGTGTGGTTTGATCAATTCATGTCCAAAATGTCAAATAAAGTCTAAATTAACATTCTACTATACGTACTTAGATTTAATTGCGCGTTTTATTGGAAATTTCGCTGCACACAGAGTAGACCCAGATCAGACACCGCAGAACGCTGCGTCTGATCAGGGTCTACTCTTTATGTCACTTATCCAGAAGACATACCAATAGATAGTCAATATGAAGATGTTCAAAGTTTAGGAGAAGTCTGGTAAGGAGATAAGGTGTTCTAATAAAGAGGATAATGATGCTATACAACACAGAACAATGGATATGCAAATGGCAATGACCTTGCGTGCATCCGCGCACACTGATGAGGCTTACTCTACTGTAGCTGGTGTTGTGCCGTGTGGCGGCCGTAAAAAGTTTCCCCGTACATTATCATAGTGCAGGTTATATTTTATTTCCTTTGGGATCATTGAGTCCATCCTGGTTATTTTGAAAATCTCATACCGCTTAAGCCGGCGCTAGAGGGCGTATTCAGCCTCGCAAACTACAGTGTTGCATATGAAGAGACTCAATCAAACCGAGTCTCCGATTTTCGTGATTTTGCGTGTTCTTTGTTTCCAAAGGCAATCCTATTTTACTTTTATTTTACGCTGCTTGCATACAGAAAAATACCTACTTGTACAACAGACTTTACAGATCAAACTCGACGATCCTGATAGACTGTATAGGTAGGTGTTTTAGCTTAACTTTAAACATTTTTGTCTCAAGCAGGTCTACGCTTATATCGACCAAGTGTAAACCACCTTATTACAAGTGTGGTGAAAAAAATCCCCTTGAGCCTGGATGGATGTATCAAACGCTCGATATCGTCTAGTTATGAACCTCTGTGGGGTGGGCTGCTGTGGGGAGATCCCGATTCCATAGGCTTTGGACGCATGTAAAAAACTGGCAACGCTGACCACTGTTGAATAGGGAGGTCATTGTTGTTCAGATATGCATACTGCATAATGGATGGGCCTGTTCAAGACATCTAGACAGTAAAAGAACATTGCCGCTTCAGAAGCGCATTAAGCTGTACGAAATAAACCGAGTTGACGGTAAATATTTCTGACATACCGGAATGTATACATGTCTGTAAGACTCTGTAAAATATTTAGAGGCAGAAAAATCTTAACTCTCGAACCATTATCAATATTTTCTTCTGATAATGTCTAGGATGTAGATGTTTGCAAGTTTTAAAAGCCACCCCGCTGTGTTGCAGCTGGCCTGTTATCATTATCATTTCATTGCGCAAAGGAAATATTTAAAATGCTCTTTTATCTCTTTCAAATGGGCCGTGTAACGCTAAAAGGTGTCTTTGAGTATGCACAAAATGCACAGATTTAGATTTATCCCACGCATGCGCAAAAACTCATCCGGGCATTTGCTCTTCATCGATACATTCTATATTGACCAGTGTTTCTGTTAGCAGACGGCGAAGCCCCTGATCAGACTGCGTGGATGTGCATGCTGATCTGGGCCTTCGACGTCCGCATATCCCCGAATACATGTTTTCGCATGACGTGGCCTAAATGAAAAGAATTATTAATCTTTCTGGGCAAAACATCCTACAATGGTGCATAACGATAAAATACTTTTCTGAAGACTTCAATAAATCTTCCTTTATAAATGATCTTCTATTATAATTGATAAATGAGCACTATTTGTAAAATTTTACACCGAGTTAGCAGGCACAGACAAGTTATTTTAAATCATTCGGTGCTAAGAACGCGGCTCTATCATGCATAAATATTCCTCGGTCTCTTTTTATATTTCTAAATCATTATTACATAGTGGCTCGCAATATTCTGAAATCATTATTACATAGCGACTCTCTCAATACTCGAGGTCCTCATTACATAGTAGGCCGTACGTAAGGGGGTCGGGGAGGGGATTGGGGTGGGGTGCGTTCGCGGGTGCGAACGTACCCCACTTTTCGGGCAAATTATTTCCATACCATGCAGTGTTTGACCCCAAAATCACTTTTCAAGCCAAATTATGGCCCCCAAATCTGCACTTTCTTAGCATTTGCACCGTTAGCTAAAAATTCGCACCCCCACCCATTTCAAAAGTCTGTGTACGGGCCTGTATAGTGATTCTCGTAATATCTCGAAATCATAATTAAAACGTGACTCTCGCAGTATCTCGAAATCATTATTAAAAATTGACTCGCGCAATATCTCGAAATCACTACTACATAGTACCTCTCGCAGTACCTCGAAATCATTACTACATAGATACTCTCGCAGTATCTCGAAATCATTACTACATAGTTACTCTCGCAGTATCTCGAAATCATTACTACATAGTTACTCTCGCAGTATCTCGAAATCACTACTACATAGTACCTCTCGCAGTATCTCGAAATCATTACTACATAGTTACTCTCGCAGTATCTCGAAATCATTACTACATACTTACTCTCGCAGTATCTCGAAATCATTACTGCATAGTTACTCTCGCAGTATCTCGAAATCATTACTATATAGTACCTCTCGCAGTATCTCGAAATCATTACTACATAGTTACTCTCGCAGTATCTCGAAATCATTACTACATAGTTACTCTCGCAGTATCTCATAATCATTACTATATAGTACCTCTCGCAGTATGGATTCTTCTATCATAACACTTTGGACTGGTCAATTTCCAATAGAAAGGGCGTCTAGTTATTTTATTATTACCATGTTTTATAGAAATTCTTGTATTTAATGCAAATAGTGTAAACCCTGATCAGACGCTGCGTTCAGTGGCGTCTGATCTGGACCTACAATGTTGGCAAATGTTCCTTTTATGTGACGCCAGGCAGAAATGTGTTAAACAATGCATGAGCTACATTTGCATGTACATGTATATTCAACTATTACTTGCACAACTACTATGTCGTGCTAAAATGATAGTGGTCTGTCCTGCTAAAATGATAGTGGTCTTTTGAGCTGTAGATCTCTCTGCAAAAAATATGGGAACAAAGTACTCTAGCCTTTTTTTTTTTTTTTTTTTTTTTTCGGTTCCTCTCGCATCAGGCGCAAATGACCAACCCAGTGCACGCTTTTTGTCTCGACTTAAAACCCATTTCCTAAAACACCCCCAAATACATTGCTCTAATCTGCCAAATGTTATGACTTGTGGAGAACAAGTAAAGCAGTGTGTGTGATCCGGTGGCTGCAGGTAATTATTACCAGGTAATTGTTCGGACAGATATCTTAAACCTTTCATCTGGCTGTTAATGAAACTGCCGCCAACAATAAGGATTTTCACACCTGTTTCTATTGCAGGCAATTAACTACGTATAAACACAATAACATTCCATTCACGCGCTTAAGCCACTATGGCAGGTGAAGGAATGTCTTTAACAGCGTGGTCTACAAACAATTAAACGTAAATATCCACTAAATAGTATGCACGATTAAACGTGAATTCCCACTGAAGAGTTCGACCAATTAAACGTAAATTTTCACGGGAGAGTACGAACAGTAAATACGAATTTCCACAGAGTAGTACGAACATATAAACGTTCATTTCCACGGAGCAATACGAACAATTAAATGAGTTCCACGGAACGGTACGAACAATTAAAAATGAATTTCCACGCAAAAGTACGAACATTCATGCGTAAAAACGGTAAATTATGAACCACTAAACGTAAATTTCTCCCGAACAGTACGAGCAATTTCCACGGAAAAATACGAACAGTTAAACCTATATTTTTAAAGTATAGTACGAACAATATTAAACGTAAATTTACACGGAACAATATGAACCGTTAAACGTCAGTTTCCACGGAACAATATGAACAACTGAACGTATATTGCCATGTAACAGTAGGAACATTGTGTGAATAGTCTGATGCGGGCCTTCCTTGTCCACACATCGCATGTGGCACAGATATCCATTTCCCGCATTTCAAATCAATTATATTTACAATTTTAGTTAAGCAGAATTGTGTTATTTTTATTTGATATTGTGCTGGCTGGAAATTCCTTTGATAAGATTTGTTTGCTGAAGTAAAAAAATGTCCTGGCTTGGCTAGGCTTGGAGTATTAGCTAGGTCACTGAACTCATCTTGCCCTACCAGCCATGACCAGGCCCGGCTAAAAATTGGAACATGCCCTGTTAATGTCTTCCTAGAAGCGAAAACTTGGGGATTATGGCTGGCATCCCACGTGTATAAACGTTAATCCATTTAAAAATGAATTATTGGTAGTTAATACGTAATTCCGCTAATGAGAGCTGTCAGACAGGATAGGTAAAAGACAGTTTGATAGGTCATAAACAACCCATTGTTCTGTCTGTCTCAAATAGCTCCAGCGAAATATTTCTAACAGAAATGAGTTAGTAAATGCCGCTAAATTCTGCACATACAGTCTGAACATAAATGCATTCTGCTTCAGCATATATAAAACAAAAGCACAGTTTACGTTTTCTGTCCGCAAATTGGAATTTCCAAAGAAGTGGGCGTGGGGTGGGTAGGGTGATGAGAGCTTTTGTAAAATACCATCATCATAGCAGCTTAGTTTGTATACCATCTTACATAATTCCTTTCCTGCACAAAATATAACTAAGCTTGGGAAGTGAAGCGTGTCGTCAGAATAAAGACAGGACTTCTTATTACGGCGGTACTACGATTTAAGTAACTCACGTAGCTGTTAAAACTTCGAGAAACGAACATGTTGCATGGGTACGTGCGGAATAATTTCCGCAAATAAAACGACCTGCGCAAAGAGAGAAAGTGTGTTAAGAGCATATCAAAAATAAAGATGAACACCTATAAGGACCTTTTCTATACATTATGTGGGTCAGATATTAATATATGAGCCGGTGCACAACATTTCCTACAAAACTGCATGTACGCTCAGCGAAAACTCAATCAGCCTGCGCATCCGCATAGTCTGATTAGAGTCTTGGCTGTGCGTCCTATTGATAGCTAAGAACTCAATCCATTTTCATGCGGTCTGAGAAGACTCTGATCAAACTGCGCGGATACGCAGGCTGATCTGAGTCTTCGCTGGGCACACATGTCAAATTTTAGGAATTGCTTTGTTCCGGTCCATATGTTAAATGTTAATACTGAAAGAGAAGTGAAGTACATGGAATCGTCCACATTTCATGCTCACATGTGAGAAAATATAACAATTTAAAATCGACGGCCGCAATGCTCCTAGCAAGAAAGACCCTCCAGTTACCTTTACTCTCGCCTCCACTACCAGAGAACTTTCATTTGAATTCATACAATTTTGAACATATTCATCGAAAAAGAATCGATTGTTTTAACAGGTATTTTGTTCCTTAACGCCACTGACTGTCATATTTATGTGATACACTGACGTACCTTTGGCAAGTTATTCACATTTGTTTGCAATTTCCATAGAGACTAGACTTCACAAAATTGTTCTGCTAATTACTTTTCACACGTTTTGCTGCACCTAGATCTATTTTTATTAAACAGCCATACTGTTGATGTAAGCATGTTTTATATAAACATAAACCTAACCCTAACCCTAACCCTAACCCTTGATGTAAGCATGTTTTTTATCAAACAGCCATACTGTTAATGTAAGCATGTTTTATTAAACAGCCATACTGTTAATGTAGGCATGTTTTATTAAACAGCCATACTGTTAATGTAAGCGTGTTTATTAAACAGCCATACTGTTAATGTAAGCATGTTTTCTGATTTGAAAGAAAATTCAAATGAATGATATATATTACCTTACAATTCTTAAACAGGGGGAGAGCATGCATTTAACCACCAAACATGATGCATGTTTATCTAATTTAGACAGCGTTCGTAAAAGTCAGTGTATCACCACAGGAAAACAAACAAATCATCTTCTTGTTGAATATACTTGCAAGGTTTCGCGCGAGTAAAACTGGTTACCATCCTCACTCTCTCAAGTAGTTTTTCTACTGCTCGTTTCAAGGCGGTTCCTCTGTTGCGTTTCTTCTTTGTTCGTGCGTCGGCGGCTTCATGTGTGACGTTTGCCTTGTCATTATTTGTTCCTGATCTCTCCTTCTTTTATGTGCCTCGGGACGATTGTGCTTTGTGATTGTGGCATTTCCTGGGTATCTTCACTAATAGTTTTTGCATGGAATTGCATTCTGATTTACTATTGTCTATCGTAGAACAAGCTTTCTGTCTAGCTAGTCCGGCCTTAGTGTAGTTGAATCCCAATTAAGCCGCCTGTTTTAACCCTTGTCTTGCTGAACCCGGATATGCTCTGCCTTTGCAAACAGTGTAGATCCAGATCGGTTGGCTTCTGAAGAAGCCAACTGATCTGGATCTGCACTGTTTGCCATTAAGTATGTGAATTTATATCAACAATCTTGATCAAGTAATTTGATTGGCTGAAAATTAGAAATGGGCGTGGCATCTTAATTTATTCAGCAGGACAAATGTTAAAATTCTTATCATGATCTTGGATATGACTCCAAACATAATTATGTTTGGGGATGACCCCCAGTGACCCTTTATAGGGGTAGAAGTCAGAACTGGATTTAGGCATCCGCTTTGTCTCTATTGTTAAAGTTCTCAGAACCTTTATTTTGATACCAAACATGGCAATGAATGACAGCTGATCTATAATGTGCAGATGAGACACATTTAAGTCTATGCTTCACTTTTTAATTGCACGACGGCGGTTCGGGCCTCAGACTTAATGACGGCCTAGCTCTTCGTAAAACTTTAACCAGTGGGTTGGGGCTTCACGATATGTCTTTGGCTTGGCCCGCCGTGGTTCAACTATTGGTTTTCATTTACTCTGGCATACATTAGAATTAGCCATGAGTACTCGTCTTTGTTTATTATAGTGATTAATTTGATTTTTATGTTTTCGCTTTGATGCATTGACTGAGTTGGGAGCCTTTATGCGAACCGATTTTTTATGTATTTCTGTATTAGGAGTAGGATCGGGACCCAGGGTGAAGTTAGTTAGCTGTAAAAGTGCTTTAACCCCGCCCCCACCCCCCCCCCTCCCCCACCCCCGGTGGTTTGCTCTACCGACCGTTCTAAGGCGGTGGTCCCGGTGTTAGTCTTACTCTTTGTTGCTTTGTGGTTTATTCTACGAGGCGATTTGTTGTATGTCTTTCCGTGTGTCATTTTGTTCTTGTGTTTTTCAGTCCTTTTAGTATTGCGATTACCTCGCTTGGAGAAGAGAGAGCTAATCTTAGTGCTTTTCGTACGTTTGTTCGGTTTGTGCTTGTTTAGATTTGTCGGTTTCCTCTTCCTCTTGGGGTCTGGGAAGGGCTGCGGTTTGTGATTGTGGCATTCCCTGGACTTTTCGCTTACCTTTTTTTTTTAACGAGCCAGGTAGGAATTGGATGAATTCACATATAGTTTAAATGCCCATCGAGAACATCGATTTGATCCCACAAATTCTACATTTTGGGTTAATCCTTGTAACCCTTTTCGGGAAGTGGGTCAGACTCATACACATCCACTTTTCTTAATATTCTTATCAATATGCTTCCATTTAATACCAGTGCTATGTTTTGGAGAATTACCACCAATAAGCCAGGCTAAGACGAACTTAAATAACAGTTTTAACTTGACATCAAGCATGGCTAGAACTGAGAGTGATCCCAAATGACCCCTATATGGATTGTGTCGGTGCTGGGGCAGTATTGAGTGCCCGGGGACGTGGTTGAAGCTAAGTGTTGGATCTGGCATGGATGTGGGCGAGACCTTTCGAGCTGCAGGTTTTGAGATCATCATTAGGACATACGTGGTTCAGCATGACTACAGTGGTCAATTATAAACCTCTATGGTCAATTATGAAACCAAAAAATGAAAACGAAATACGTTACCAGTTGTTACATCGGTGGAAATTAGGATACAACTGGACTATTATAATATATATGGCCAATTATGTCACATGAGGCTAATTATGATATTTATTGTCAGTTACGACACCTATCGTCAGTCATGACACATACTGTCAATTTAGTACACCAATGGAAAATTACGACATCAGCTAATCTTAGTGCTTTTCGTACGTTTGTTCGATTTGCGCTTGTTTGGTTTTGTCTGTTTCCTCTTCCTCTTAGTGTCTGGGAAGGCCTGCGGTTTGTATTGTGGACTTTTCTCTTGCCCCTTTTTTTTATCTATAAACAATTATGATACCTACAGTCAGTTATGAGACCTATGGTCAATTATGATACCTTTAGATCCATTGTGACACCTATGACTACTTATGACATATATGACAAATTATGACACGTATGGCGAATTATGACAACTATGGTCACTTATATCACATATGATCAATTATGACATATACGGCCAATTATTATACCTAAGGTAAATTATGACGCCTATGGACAACTATGACGCATAAAACCAATTATAATTTCTATGGTTGGCTATGACACATATGGTACAAAAAGGGTAAGAGAAAAGTCCATGGTGTGCCTCAATCACAAACCGCAACCCTTATATTATGATACATATGGTCAGTTATGATATTTATCATACCTATCGTCAATGATGACACCCATGGCCAATTACGATACCTATGGTTAATTATGACACCACTGGTCAATTATGAAAACTATGGTCAATTATGACACCTATGGCCTATGTGATAGCCATGGCCAATTGTGGTCAACTATGACACCTTTAGACAATTACGAAAACTTAAATCAGTTGTGAAAACTATAGTTAACTATGAAAACTTTGATCAATATGATACCCATGGGCAATTATGACGCCTATACATAGTCAATCATGAAAACTATGATCAATTATGAGATTTTCAATCATGATACATAAGGTCCATTATGACACCTGACCACTTATGACACATATGACAAATTATAATACATATAGTTAATTATTACACCTATGGCGAATTATGGTCGCTATGGTCAATTATGATACCTATGGTTGGTTATGACACCTATGGTCAATTATGACGCCCATGGTCAATTAATGATGCATGCGGCCAATTATGATACATGTGGTTGGTTATGACATTTATGGTGTATTTAAAAACATATGGTCATTATGATTATGACGCATATGGTCAATTAAGGTCAATTATGATATCTATGGCGACTTATGATGCCTATAGTCAATTATGATACCAGTGGTCAATTATGACGCATATGACCAATTATGATACCTATGGTTGGTTTTGACACATATAGTCAATTATGATACCTATCGTTAATTATGACTTCAATGGTCGATTATAACGCATATGAGCACTTATGATACCTATGATTCGTTATGACACCTATGGTCACTTCTGCCAAATATGGTCAATTATGATACCTATGATACCTATTGTCAAACACCTTTAACCTATGATACCTATTGTCAATTATTACACCTTTAACCTATGGTTAATTATGACACCATTGGTCAATTATGAAAACTATTGTAAATTTTGACTCCTATGGCCAATTTTGATGGCTATGGCCGATTATGGTCAACTATGACACCTATAGGCAATTGCGAAAACTAAACTCAATTGTGAAAACTATGGTCAACTATGAAAACTATGGTCAATTATGATACCCATGGTCAATTAAGACATATGACATCTATACATAGTCAATTAGGAAAACTATGATTAATTATGAAATCTATGGTCAATTACAAAAATTATGGCATATTCTGACACCCATGGCCAATTATGCTACCCATGGTCAATTGACGTATATGGCCAGTTATGACACCTATAATCAATTATGAAAACTATGATCAATTATGAAAACTATGGTCGATTATGAAAATTATCGTCAATAATGATATCTATGTCTAGCTATGATACCCATAGTCAATTATGATACCCATGGTCAAACATGATAGCTATGGTCAATTCTGGTATCTATTGTCAATTATGATACATATGGACGATTTCGACACCTATGACCAATTAAGACATATATAGCTTATTATGATACCAATGGTCAATTATATTGCCGTAGTAAATTATGGTACTTGTCGTCAAGTGTGATATCCGTGCTCAATGATTAGATTATCAAACCCTTTATTAATTTTGACACTCGTGTTTTAATGGTCGATTCTGAAACTCAAGTATGACGCCGGCGTCAGTATGAAACCTTTTGTCAAGTAGGATACCCGTGATCAAAATACACTATCCTATCTTGGTCAATATGACACCCATATGCAACTATAATACATGCATTCATAATGACATCCATAGTCAGTTAAAGCACAATGACTGTTCCTCCCAAATCTATTTCAATCATAAAAATCGCTGCCAATGATACCTGTCCAGTGAGTGTTGAACCCAGAACTGCTATAAAAGTTGTGGGCAACAGAAATTGAGTCATTTATGGATAGTAATTGCCCTTACAATGTATAAACTTCAAGAGTCGAATTCGTCCTAGAACAGCAGGCGGCCTCAATACATATGTACTATCCAAAGCGTAATTTTCAAATGCACTTAAGTCAGCACAAGCGATCGCAAATCCTATTTCACTATTTTACAATGTAATTCGATTCTTTGCCAGGTTAAAAAAAGATTAAATGAGTTAAACCTGAACAAATTATACGAGTGTTTGTTTATCACTTAAAGAAAGGACCGGCATAACCGAGAGTTAAACTGTAACACGGAAAATCTACCTTACAAATGGGCCGCATCATGCGAAAACGTTTCTTCGGGCATATGCGGACATCGAAGGCCCAGATCAGCCTGCGCATCCGCGCAGTCTGATCAGGACCGTTGCCGTCCGCTAATAGAATCATTGTACACAATAGAATGCATCAATGGAGAGCAAATGCCCGGATGAGACTTTGCGCATGCATGCGCTGGATCTGAATCTATGCAATTTGCGCATGCTCGAAGCCCGGTCCCAAAAACACTTCGCTTGGTGCGGTCTAGATATGACGGATGTGCAGCACAAGGAAAGGACCTTTATGCCATATGTGGGCGTCGAAGGAGCCCAAATCAACCTGCACATTCGCGTAGTCTCGTCAAAGCCCAAATTATCTCCATTCGGACATCCTCGGTGTCGATTACGGAACCGGCCAAGGTGTTACGGTTATTGAATTGTGCATTAATTTATTTCTCGCAGCACAGCCGAATTTAAATCACGTACCTTTCCACCATATTCAGTTAGACTTCCAATTAGACCCATAAAATGTAAACACACTTGCACATTTGACCATGTGTGTGTGTGTGTGTGTGTGTGTGTGTGTGTGTGTGTGTGTGTGTGTGTGTGTGTGTGTGTGTTTGTGTTTGTGTGTCTTTGTGTAAACATACTTAACCATGTGTGGGTTTATTCAAACGATTTCTGGACGAAACCAAATACTTTTTACAAAATGTGGACAGTAGATGTAACCTAGCTAACACACAACGCCACAACAATATCGTACCGACGTCGTTGCAATGTTCTGACATTGTGTCGGTGTCAACATCAATACCACGGTTTTGTGACGGTGTGTGTTTGCTAGGAACGTTGTTGTAAACTGTTGCTGCAGTGAAAACGACATAGGCAAAATAACAAAATTGCGCAAGAGCTGAAACAGAAGACCACGTGTTATTGTGTCTGATGGTGTATAAAGAAAAAGACGAAACAACATGATTGCGTGCAATTCATCATTTCTTTTCAAGAATGTATGAAACTGACCATGCAATAGTTCAGTCGCATGATCTATACAGAAATAACTAATGAGCCATTGTAGTTATAAACTCGATGCGATATGTCAGTATTCACTTTAGAAGCATATATACAAATCCTAATTACAATGTAGCATGTGGGTGGTTGATACACGCAGATAGAAATGTAAATAGGTAGGGAAGTGGGTTCGAGTATTGTCAGTTAAGGTGACGATGATGATTTGGTGTTTTACGTCTCTTCCAACATTATTTAAGTCATATAGGGTGATATTAATTACGTCTTTGAGGTGGTTTCATTGTACGAAAAAAATTCACCTTTCGTATTTGTTCATATTATTTGTTTTATAATCATTATTATTACTTCAAGGTTGTAGGACGAGAACTTGCAGTCCAAGGTATAATTCTTCAATTAAATTGATGTGTATGGGGATTAAACTTAATAAAAATATAAATGAAAGAAGGTAAAATTCCATACAAAATAAATCAATAAAAAATCACTTTAAGTGTTTAACCTCTATCACTCTATGGGCTACTTCAGCAGACGACCAATTGATGATACGTTTCTTATTTTCTTTTTTGCCCAGAAAAGAGGTTTTGACATTTCAAGAAAATTGTCTCCAACAATATGCATTAAATATCAAAACCCATTTTCTGGAAAAATAAGAAAAATATTTCAAAATGTCGTATGCTGGAAGTTTACCAAGCGTGCTAAGGGTACGAATTTAGCATTTGTCATGAATAGCTAAAGGTATTAACCGACCTATTCGTTTGTTAAATCTTAAATTAGTAGCACCTAATAACAACTTGTAGAAAACCGTAACCGTCTTCATCCATTCATCCCACCTATCTGAAAACACTAACAACCAATTAGGTTTTGGTCATTTGTCCAATTTATTGTCTAAAATGCGGTTTGGCTATTACGAGTAACAGAGAAATTGTACCTTAAGGGGGACAGATACACATGGTAGACTTCCCACCATCTTGGAGAAGGGAGACAATTTTTATGACTTCCTGTTTGCTTTCCTGCACAACAAGTCCCTGCTGAGAAAGAGTGTAGTCTAAAAGGAAAGAATTTGCTTCCAGAGAAAACAAATTCTTGCCTTTTAGAGCAGACCCCTTTTCAGATGGGACGCAAAACTAATTTAGACAGAGAGTGTGTCCATCTCCCTTAATATCACGAAAACATCCCTATATAATTTTAACCCCCTTAAACCCCACTTTTATATAATAAAACTGGGGTTTACAGGGTATACATTATTTTTCTTACTTCTGCTCAAAAACATAGACTGTGGTACTCGTTAGGGCCGCCTCGGCGAGGCGGTTCTAACGGGTACCCACAATCTATGTTTTGAGCAGAAATAAAAAAAATATCAGAATTTTTTATCTGAAAAACTTTCCTTTTTTGATTGTAAAAGTTTCAATATTTTTGAATAGGCGTGTTTTCGTAATGTCTGTAAGTGAACATCGAGCTCATCTTGGTTTTCGTTATCTCCATAATTTATGCAATAAGGAAGTTATGATCTATTAATAATGTATATATGTATATAGTATTGTGAGTGTAAGACAGAGGAAGTTGTGCATGTTTCATCTGTAATACAATAATCCTGTCACATGATGAAATATGTAATGCTTACCTGTATAGCACCTGCCCAACACAACCAGAATAAAACCCACTTCGGATCCCGGAATTTCTGACACAGAGCCGGACTAAAGGGTCCCCAACCACATATTTCCTCCTCCGGAATCCTTTCTACTCCCTCCGTACCGGTTCCGTCCACAAAGGTTTTTGTAACCACATGTGGTCCACCGTTTTTCGGCAGATCCTTGAGCACTCCATCCTCCGCCATAGCTGTATAGTCCCCGGCGCGCGAGGATTTAATTACAGCCATTCTCTCTGCTTTCTGATTGGTCGCTTTTTGTCACATCTCTTTTCACCTGTAAATACATTATTAAACTTTATACACCTGAGAACAACAGAAGACTCGAGACTGTACTTCGTCAATAGTGGTTATGTTACAAAACATGGTGAGATTATAGCCTAAAACCTTTTTTGTATTTTGTACTAACAAAGTATACAAAACATCATATAGGACGCGCCAAGGGAAAAAGTGCCTTCGATCATGCGCAAAAGATTTAGATCATCCTTCGAGCATGCGCAAAGTATCACCCCGGCCTTTTTTCTCCCTTCATACATTCTGTATTATCCAATGTTTAAATTAGCTGACAGTGAAGGCCCTGATCAGATTGCGCATCCGCACAGGCTGATCTGGGACTTCGCTGTCCGCATATGTCCGAAGACACGTTTTCACTTGATGAGGCCCAATAAGCCGTAGCACGTGACAACCCGTCTATACTACAAGTAAACAATGATGACCTTGCTTAGCCTACGTTCAGCACAGCGTGATCAGGGATCTCGCTGTTTGCATAGGCGTATGTGTTTTACAAGTACCAAATATCAAGTAGTATAAATTCTGAAACGTCCGTATGGAGTCGCAGGTTGTTTTTCATTACTGGGGCGATACAGTATCTTTTTTTCTTGATCCGTCTCAATTATCACAATATTACAACTTAAAGATAATTTGATTACAATATAATGCCACTCCTAAACAGTCTAACTTTCTATGTTTGTAAACATATATATCGCAAACAGGCCAGCGTACACAAACACATACATGTAGACGAGAACCCGTGATATTGTGAGATTGGGTGGGGCGGTAACTGAGAAATACCTTGGACCCTGATGAATGAATGTCTATTGATGTACCGACTGATTGCTCTGAATAGTAGACTTGATCATTTTTTTTTTTCTCAGACTAGTTTAATGATTTTAACGTGGTTGAAATTTTGATAGTTTTTTTTTTTTTTTTTTTTTAATTTTTAGAAAACTTTCATAAAACGCTGTCATTTGATACAGTTAAAACATTTAAGTAGCGTTATGCCATGATTGAGTCTTAATATACATTTGTGGTTTAAGATAAGCGCCGTTTGTCGTTCAGGCGTATTTTAGTCTAAAACAACCTGTGTTTAACAGTATTACATATGAAGCTTTTGATCAGTGATTCTTTGTCAATTCTCGACGCCGGTTGTATGAACGATAACGCGAGTGAAAGTTACTCACGTTTAAATGTAGTTATGCAGACTGATATTAGTTGCAATTATCAACGTAAATATTGTCTTTATCTCACATAAATCCCTTAAGGCAGCTCACAATATTTTCTTTCTCACATAAAGTAGTGAGAGTAATCCCTCTTTAGAACTGCCTTTCAAAGCAGCTCACAATATTGTTTTTATCTCACATAGAGTAGTGAGAGCAATTCCTTTATTGATTAGCCTCTTAAGGCA
This sequence comes from Anodontia alba, assembly GCA_964016985.1. Classification (NCBI taxonomy): domain Eukaryota; kingdom Metazoa; phylum Mollusca; class Bivalvia; order Lucinida; family Lucinidae; genus Anodontia; species Anodontia alba. The sequence goes on from OZ024835.1 coordinate 71,396,497, forward strand.
GCTCACAATATTCTCTTTATCTCACATAAAGTAGTGAGAGCAATCCCTCTGTAGAACGGTCTCTTAAAGCAGCTCACAATATTGTCTTTATCTCACATAGAGTAGTGAGAGCAATTCCTCTGTAGAACGGCCTCTTAAGGCAGCTCACAATATTGTCTTTATCTCGCAGTGAGAGTAATCCCTTTATAGAATAGGCAGCACAATATTGTCTTTATCTCACATAAAGTAATGAGGGCAATCCCTCTGTAGAAAAACCTCTTACGACAGCTCACAATATTATCTTTATCTCACATAAAGTAGTAAAAGCAATCCCTCTGTAGAATGGCCTCTTAAGACAGCTCACAATATTGTCTATATCTCACATTAAGTAGTGAAAGCAATCCCTCTGTAGAACGGCCTCTTAAGACAGCTTACAATATTGAGTTTATTTCAGATAAAGTAGTGAAAGCAATCCCTCTGTAGAACGGCCTCTTAAGACAGCTCACAATATTGTCTTTATCTCACATAAAGTAGTGAAAGCAATCCCTCTGCAGAACAGCCTCTTAAGGCAACTCACAATATTGTATTTATCTCACTGCTCAACTACAACTAGACTAATGATACCCTCGGGGAGAACCACCCACAGAGACACCGGCTTAACCCATTTATGCCTAGCGAACTCTTCTATCTACTTTGGACGGGTTCATTTCCAATCTACGGGGTGTCTGGCTTGTTTTTAGCATTTATTATTTATTATAAAAATTCTTGTATTTGATACAAGCAGTACAAACCCTGATCAGACGTCGCGTACTGTGGCGTCTGATCTGGGTCTACACTATTTGCTAATGTCCCTTTTATGGGGCTTTATGGGGCTAGGCATACATGGGTTAAATGTAATTACCACTGTAATAGCAAAAACGGTTAATTTAGAAAACAGTTTAAGATTGAAAATTTAAATTTCAGTCAAATAAAAAATGCATAAGTCTAACATAAATCAAACCAATGGGTGTAGGATGAGAGAGTGAAAGACACAAAACAGAGGAAAATTCAATGCAGTCAAAATATTAACGCATTTAAGCCTAGTGGCCCATAAAAGGGACAGTGGCACACAGTGTAGACCCAGGTCAGAGACGCCCCAGAACGCGGCGTCTGATCAGGGTCTATAGTTTGCATTAAGTTCATTTTCTATAAAACATGATATTAATAAAAAAAATGACCATATACCACATATATATAGGAAATGGACCTATCAAAGAATAAGGTAGAAAAGTCCACTCGGCGTAAATTGGCTAAGCAGCTACAAGAAAACTGCATATAAACAGGATAGAATTCTGATTCCAGATGTAAATATGCATTACCTGTTCTAGACACGTTTAAGCATATGCATGCTAATATATATCTCGACATGTTTATACACTTCAAAATGAGCTGATAATTCCATTCAGTAATCACACAAACAAAAGTACACCTCACAATAATCTCCCAATATTCCATTATAGCCTTATATCACAGTAGCCACTGCAGAGGTCAATCGTTTTAACCCTGGGGTCAGCTGAGGTCACAACCATTCGTACTGTGAGCCGAGACGAGCAAAAAACGTACCTTATCGTAAATACACAGTGCACTTGTCTTAGACCTCGACCTATATGCGCATGGTCAAATCTGTGCCTATGATTCCTGTACAGATTCAAAACAAAATTATATATACCAGCTGTGCAAATTTATAAATCCGATCAGAGTCCACGAGTTTTCACATAAATAGGACTCGGGGTTTATATCATTTGTGAAGAAGAAAAAACAAGCGCAGCCTACCCGTCCACATAATCTCATCTATGTCTTTGCTGTTCGTTGAATCAAAGGATACTGCGCGAATGAACAGACCGATCTTCGGTATCCCTACATGACAAAATCTTCTTTTTTTTTCTGAAAGTGCAGCTCAGATAGCGTTTCTGTTGCTTGTGAATGTGTGAGAACGTGTATGCAGTTAGATATACGGCTCACATTTTGTGTTGATAGGTGCGATAGTCAGACTATTATAATTTGTTTCTGGGCGTCTCGCTGAAACTTGCTTCTTCTTCAGTCTTAAGATACTCTTCACATCAACTGTTCCATGTTAAATCTCCAAACAAAGACAGTAGGACAGAATGGGTTAACGCGACTAACACTCTGAACATCCTTGCCCGTGTCCGCGTTTCCGTTTGCGTCTTCTTTAAATTGTTCTTATCTCGTCAATTATTGATCAGAAGACATTCTTATTTGGCATATGTACAGTAATGCCTTAAATACTTTAACTCCATTATTTGACTACCGACCGCCACCCCCATCCTGGATTAATGCCTCGGAGTGAAGTTGGAAGTCAAAAGGTAGTATTTCTCTGGAAAGTCTTCTACTGATGTTCTTTCGAGTAAATGTCTGTTGATGCAGCACGAAAACATGCCTATATAATTTTGACCCCCTAAGACCCCACTTACAATATTTTTCTTATAGTTGCTCGAAAACATAGATTGTGGGTACTCGTTAGAAACGCCTCGCCGAGGCGGTTCTAACGAGTACCCACAATCTATGTTTTGAACAGAAATATGAAAAAAAATCAGAGTTTTTTATCTGAAAAATTTCAGTTTTTTTTTTTTTTTTTTTTTTTTTTTGAGGTGAAATTTTCTATATATTTGAATAGACATTATTTCGTAATGGATCAGGAAGAAACGACCCTTTAACACATCGGTTAATGCTGTATTTATATAAGCTATTCCGATACCTTACCTCTTTACTAAACTGTTTTCCCAGGCCTGTCTTTCTCACTAAAATATGGTACTTATGATAAAACTCCTGAATTATTTTATTTTCTTTCTTTTTTTATTTAACAATGTCATCTTGGTATTCGGTATTCATTCCCAGTCAGATCTCTACAACTTTAATTCGTTATACAAGTACACAAGATGTATTCTTTTATTAAACCATCTGTCTTCAATATTAATAGTTTTATAAGTAATAGTTTTGGTACCTTAATGGCAATTTTAAACAATTAAGATAACATACACTTATGTGATAAAGTAAAACGCTTTAACTAAATTATGCAGCTGTTTTACTGTTCCTGCAACTTATCAAAGTTAACACACATAGCATGCTGGGTAAATAAAATCAGCCGATGACATTTTGAAGTAATTTTCTCAATTTTCCCAGACAACAGGCTCTGGCATTTCATGCGAAATGTATCCTAAAGGGACAATATGCATGACATGTTTTCAGGGAAAAATTAGAGAAAATATCGCCAATTTGTCGTCTGCTGAATAAGCCCAAAGAGTGGTAAAATTTAAACGATAATTGAGACGAGTCAAAAGAAAATAGTATCCGGGCAAAATCAACATGGGTGTGTAATTTGATCAGTCTAGGTATGCGCGTAATCTGATCAGGGTCTTTGTTCTTCTATTTGGAGAAATATCCTACACAATTATGAGTAGTACGGTCACGTGAGAGAACAATAACAGACCCGGATTACGCTGAGTATATAAGCCAGCAGATTTTGGTCTCCAAAATGACCGCAGTCACGAGGAGAGTGCCCTTGTATCATGTCGAACGGTCAGTTATGATATTTCCGACGCAACTGCAGATATTGTGTTATTTCGGTGAGATTACCGGTGTCATACGTCTCAAATAGTTAATTTGAAACATAAAATCGTGAGATGGTGCATAGAAGAGACTGGTTTCTGTCATCTACAGATTGAGATCAGCCTGCATACCTGAGTAGTTGGTTAAGGCGTCTGTATTTACAATTTATTTGCGCCGCGCAATACGATAATGTGTCTTTGGGCACATGCGGACAGCGAAGGCTCAGATCAGTCTGATCAGGACCTTAACTGTCCGCTAACAAAACAGAATGGAGATCAAAGGCCCGGATGATACGTTTCGCATGCGCAGGATGATGTGACGCGGCCCATTTATAAGTATAAGCAGTGATCTTATCTCTGAGGATCTCATCTGCGTTTTGGCAATCTTATGTTTTTGTCAACATAACTCTAGATAACAGGAGTAGCCAGTATTTTTTTCTCTTTTTGTTCTCCATGAAAACATATGTTGTGGATACTCGTTCGAAGCACAGTGCCAGGCAATTCTGATAAAACATACGTTTTTGAGGAGAAATAAGAAAAGAATATCCATACTGTTTGGTTAAAGATGCCTCTAATCTGGAGTTCTCTGTCTCCCATGTTCCCTAGTATGATAAATGTAGGAGGATTTCTTGAGATATAGCAGGCTTTAACTTGCACTCTCGTACGTAAGATAACGTATCTAGGATTTCGTTCCTTATTCAAAAGAGATAATGTCAAAATCAAATTTAAATGACGTGTGAATCAAGACTGGTATTAAAATGCCATCCACATTTTAAAGCCATTTTCATAAACCACCACGATAGCGCAAGCGATGCAGCGTTCACTGTACCTGTTCCTTTCTTTCTGAGAAAAACCTTTTTTAAGTTAACAGTTGCCACAAGCCCGCTGATCGAATTAGAGCGAGGACAGTCAACACTTAGAGAGACGAATGGATAGCCATTGTCATGATAATATGACCGAATCGAATGGTCGTCATTTGACCCAAACTTAAGAAATAGACGTGGGGACGGGTTAGCGAGCGTAATGACAGTGTGGCAGAACTGACTTGTCTCTCGTTTGACGCAAGATATTAAGAAATTAGAGCATGGACGGTTAGCAAGTGTCATTCATATGGCCTGGTTATCTGATTCGGCTAGCCGGCATTAAGATAATGTGAACGTGTTGTGTGGTCCCCGCTTGACGTCCAACATCTAAAAATTAGAGCGTGGACTGGTAAGCGGGAGTCATAATTATGTGAGCAGATTGACGCCCGGTATTAAAACCTTAGAGCGAGGACTGGTAAGCGGGAGTCATAATGTGACCAGATTGACGCCCGGTATTAAAACCTTAGAGCGAGGACTGGTAAGCGGGAGTCATAATGTGACCAGATTGACGCCCGGTATTAAAACCTTAGAGCGAGGACTGGTAAGCGGGAGTCATAATGTGACCAGATTGACGCCCGGTATTAAAACCTTAGAGCGAGGACTGGTTAGACAGCATCATAACAATGTGGACAGATTTCCTGGTCTCCCGCCTGACACCAATCTTGAAGAAATTTGAACGAGGACTGGTCAGCCGGAGTTATAATAATGTAGTCAGGTTGTGTAGTCCCCGCTTGACGGCCAACATTACAAACAGAGTCATGACTCGTCAAATGAATGTGGCAGGGTATTCTGTTTGACGACAAACATTAGAAACTCTGAGCGAAGATTGACTAGCCGGCGTCATGATAATGTAACAGGGTTTTTGGTTCCCGGTTAACGCCGAATTAAGAAATTAAAAGTGATAATTGGTTATCCGTCATCATGATCATGTGATTGGTGTTGTCTGGCACCCCGTTTATGCCAAACATTCAGGTATTACAGCGAGGAATGACAATGTGACCGTGCTGTCTTGTCCACGATTGACGTCCAGCATTTAGAAAAAGGGCGGATGGGTCAGCCAGCATCATTATAAGACCGGCTTGTCTGTCCCCGACCCCCATCCCCGCGCTTGACGGCTAACATTCAGTCATCTGAGCGAGGTCTGCTAGTTCGGTTTCAAAATAATATGATCAGATTATTCGGTACCCACCAGACTCCGAACATTAAGAAACCATAGCGAGGTGTGGTTTGCCGGCGTCATGATACTGTTACCGGATTGCATGGATCCACAATTGACGCCCAGCAATAAGAAATTAATACTAGCACTTGTTAGCCGGCGTGATCATATGCCTAAATTGGCTGGTCCCATTCGCAGCCCCCGTGACATTAAAACTTTAGAAAGACAGCTGGTCATTAAAACTTTAGAGAGATAGCTGGTCAATCGACGTCATAATAATATGACAGGTCGCCCGATCCCCGTTTGAGGACCAATATTAAATACAACTAAAGCGAGACTGCTTAACCGGTGGCATAGTAATATAAATTGTCTGGTCTCCCACTTGATACATTACGAAACTAGAGCGGTTGGTCCGGGCTAATGATAATGTCTGGTCCCTTGCTCGAGGGTCAGTATTAAGAATTAGAGCGGAAACTGGTTAGTCAGGTGCCATAATAATGTAACCCCGGCTGTTCATAAACATGAACGAATTGGACCAAGCCAATGGAAATGTGTTTTAGGTATATATGCGAACAATAAAGGCCTAGGTCAGCCTGCCCACTTACTCACAGTTTCATCAGAATCTTTGCTGTCCATTGATAGATTGTACAGTATGCAATGAGTGTTAGTATGGACGGCGATGGCCCTAATTAGACTGTTCATATTTACTCAGAAGACCCATTTTCACACTATACGGCGCAATACATACATAAAGAACAAACCGTATGACTAGTATGGTGAATAATATAAAACAAAATATACATAAAAAGCCTTACGAAACCTGGTCCGGATCAATCCTGTATATATGAACAATCTTCTAGAAGTGCATGTGTATTTTGCCTGGTGAATGCAGTATTGTAATGTCGCATGCTGTTTGTGAACCGATAATCGATATCAATTTTACAAACACAAATTAAAATCTCTACCATATTATCCCCAATATTCAAACAGACATTTCATAGCAAACAGTGTAGACCACCTAGGATCTGTACTGAGTTCCATTCAGGCAACAAGAGCAGTTTGATCAGGATCAACACTTACTGCCATTCGACAAGCTTGTTTTAGACACATCACCGACTTGTCAAAGACACCTGTTTATATTTTGAAATGTTAATTTTATATACGCTACAATCTCTAAACAGATGTACATTTATTTATGGTAGCTATGGTGCTCGAGTATTTAGGATTACCTCGGTCGTTACGCTTTTGGAATATTTATACTAGTTCCGGTGTCCAAATATTTATAGAAGTTACGGTGTCCAAATATTTATAGAAGTTACGGTGGCAGAATATTTACATGTAGTTGCGCTCATGGTTCCTAAGCCGTAATCCAAACTCATAAATCCATAAACGAATGACGAATCAGAATGTTCAGACCAACAGACATGGCCCATGAATAAAGGGTGTAATCAGGCGTCCGCGGCTAATAAGCAATACCTGGTAAGCAAGCTTCGCCCACCATGCCCATATGCCTGAACGAAGGAAATATCGGTAGAAGCGTATGTCCGGGATTTGGGAAGTCTACTTTTGGTGCGTCACTGGCAAAAAATCAGAAACAATTCTGGAAACTGCCATATTGTAGGGATTGACCAGATCATGATGTCTCCCAAAGAACTTCTTAAGAGTTGCTACCAGTTTTGTTTTTTGATACCCCTGGCTCAACAACTTTGTAGTGAGCACTGTCCCACGCTCCATGAACCGAATATTCAGGGAGATTACTGTGTCCGAATATTTATGGACGTTACGGTGTCCGAATGTTTAGGGAAGTTACTGTGTCCGAATATTTATGGAAGTTATGGTGTCCGAATATTCAGGGAAGTTACTGTGTCCGAATATTTATGGACGATACGGTATCCGAATATTTAGGGAAGTAACTGTATCCGAGTTTTAGGGAAGTAACTGTGTCCGAGAATTTATGGAAGTTATAGTCCTTATATTTATGGAAGTTACTGTGTCTGAATATTTAGTGAAGTTATGGTGTCCTTATATTTGGGGAAGTTACAGTGTCCTTATATTTACGGACGTTAGGTCGTCCGAATATTTATGGTACTTATGGTGTCTATATCTTTATGGAAGTTACGGTGTCCGAATAGTTAGGAAAGTTACTGTGCCTTTATACTTTGGGAAGTTACTGTGTCCGATATTTATGAAAGTTATTATGTCTGGACATTAAGAAAATTATGGTGTCTGACTATTTATGTAAATACTGTGTACTACTATTTAGGGAAGTTATAGAGTACGAAAATGTATGGAAGTTACTATGTCTGAATATTTAAAGAAGTTAAGGTGTCGCGATATTAATGGAAGTTATTGTGTCCCAATATTTGGGGAAGTTAATGTATCCGAATATTTTAGGGAAGTTGCGGTGACTAAATATTTAGGTAAATTACCGTGTCCGAATATTTAGGGAAGTTAAGGTTCTTCTGGATATTCTGGATAGATACGGTATCTGAATATTTAGGGAAGATACGATGTCCGATGGTTGAAGGATGTAACGGTGTCTGAATATTTAGGGAAGTTACGGTGTCTGAATATTTAGGGAAGTTACGGTGTCTGAATATTTAGGGAAGTTACGGTGTCCGAATATTTAGGGAAGTTACGTTGTCTGAATATTTAGGGAAGTTACGGTATCAGAATATTAAGGAAGTTATGGTGTCTGAATATTTAGGGGAGTTACGGTGTCTGAATACGGTACATTGTGCGAATATTTAGCGAAGTTATGAAATCTGAATATCCTAAATTTTAAGGAAGTTAAGATGGGCGAATATTTAGGTTATTTACGTTGTCTCATTTTTTTTCACGGATGTTGCTCTGTCTGAATATTTAGGGAAGTGATTGTGCCTGAATATGTAGGGTAGTAACGGTATACTGATATTTTGGGAAATTAAGATGTGAAATCAAAATGTCCAAAATTTAGTGTAGTTACGGTGTCCAACTATGCACGGTCGTTATAGAGTCGGAATAATTACAGTATCCAATTCTTTAGTGTTGTTAATATGTCCGATTACTGTGAGTACTTACGGTGTCTAATTAATTGGGATAGTAAGGTGTTTGAACATTCTGGGTATTAGGCTGTCCGAATATTTTGGGTTGTTGTGGTGTGCGAATATATACAAAATGTACGAGGGTATTTGTAGAATTGACGACACGAAAGACGAAAACCGACGTTTCCAATTCGATTGTGTTAACTATAATTTTGTTATGTGGCATACTTGTTTAGTTCTTTCGAATTATCATTTTCGTGATTTAGAATTATTCTTTCGTTGTCTGAACATAGTACGAGTATACAGAAATATTGTCTGCGCGAAGAAAGCTAGCAAAGGATCTGATAGTCTGCTCAGAAGAACAGTAAGCGTGCGTTTTTGTAGCAGTAGCACGGTGAAAATACTTGATCTAATATACTTCCGTGTATAAACTCAACATTCAGAGTCTATAAAGTTAAAACTGTTGAGTGCACTAACGGCAAATGTACGGTCTGTATCTAAACGGAACACGTTTGCACTATTACGTTTTGTTTTGGAAATATTGCTTAAAGAATTGTCACATTGCAAAATTGTTAGTCATCAAACATTAACTACACCATTTCTTGTATGGATCCATTATTTTTCATACTTATGATTTGGCAGAAATTTCGATTAGTAATATATTAAGTACAGTGAGTAGGAATCCACTTTTGCTTACGTTATCCCTGCCCTGATCTTTGGTAACGTACTTTCTCATAAAATACCAACTTATCATACCTTTTTCTAAGTTACCAACATGTAGACGAAGAAGAGTTGAATGTTTCAGTAAATTATAGATTTAAACTTCAGAGCTGTCATAATGTACTAAATGCCACTAGTAATATAATAGTAAATCGTACATCATTTGTTCCCTGACAACAATATTACTTAATTGTATCATTTTGGTATCAGACAGTCTATTAATGACAGACTTAATGCAGCGTTTATGCAGTTGTTACTATTCCGCCTCTTTCTTGAACAAAAAAGATAAATTGTACTCTCTCTCTCTCTCTCTCTTTGTCTCTCTCTCTCTCTTTTCTCGCTCTCTCTCTCTTTCTCTGCCTCTCTCTCACACACACACGCACACACAAACACGCACACACACACACACACACACACACACACACACACACAGATTTCCTGAGCGCCTGTTCCAAGGCAGTTTTTCTTAAGCAGTTCTTCTTTATATTTTTTTTGAATTTCCGAAGAAGTGTGGTTTTGTGTTGTCGCTTTACATGAATGTTTTCAAGCACTTCTCTGTCGTTTGTCTTTTGGCCTCACTAACAGTGCCTTGATAGGCCTGTCTTCTGCAATTGTAGCCTCCTGTTCCAAGGCAGTTTTTCTTAAGCAGTCCTTCTTTATATTTTTTTGAATTTCCGAAGAAGTGTAGTTTTGTGTTGTCGCTTTACATGAATGTTTTCGAGCACTTCTCTGTCGTTTGTCTTTTGGCCTCACTATCAGTGCCTTGATAGGCCTGTCTTCTGCAATTGTAGCCTCCTGTTCCAAGGCAGTTTTTCTTAAGCAGTCCTTCTTTATATTTTTTTGAATTTCCGAAGAAGTGTAGTTTTGTGTTGTCGCTTTACATGAATGTTTTCGAGCACTTCTCTGTCGTTTGTCTTTTGGCCTCACTATCAGTGCCTTGATAGGCCTGTCTTCTGCAATTGTAGCTTGTCCTGGGTATCGCCATTTCTATTTTTGTTGGTATCTTCTGGTAATTATAATAACAGTTACACTGGCATAATCAGTAAACAAATGTGCATGCAAGCATGTTGATATTGTGAGTGAACTGGTTTAAGCCTCCTCCCTGCTGATCGTGCCTAGGCAATTCCTCTGTGGAAGTTCGTCTTCATGCCTACCATGGTTATTGTAAATGTCTCGTTTTGTTTTGGTATTCTGTGTTCCTAACCACTTGTCCACTTCTACTTTCGATGCCTCGGGAAGGCTGTGATTTAGTTTGTGGCCTTTCTAATGAAATTTTATTGATATGTCTATGCTATACAATAATACGCAAATGGATCGTAAAAGAAAGGCATTGTTACAGTGCCGTAAAAAGGAAACATATCACTACAGATCAGCAAAGGGAACGCATCAATGCAATACCATAATAGAAACACAGTACAACGGGATTGCGTTGAGTTAAGTGAAAGTATAGCAAACTTTCCGTTCAGTTGTGATTTTTTTTTTCGATGGACAATAGCGAATATCCGCAAACAATTCATAAGCTGTCTTTTGGCGCAACCGAAATGGCGGCCTATGAGAATAAACGTTTTGTATGCTTGGTCGTAACAAAAATATGGAAATGTTTACTAGATTGATATCATAAAATCGAACCCTTATAAAATTAACAATATCTGAAATCATTTAGTCTATCTGATATCAAATCTCGTCGGCGACGACGAGAATAACGGCTACTCATTAATTTGGGGTCACATAATTTGACAGATTTATAATAACCGTTCAAAAGATGCAAACTAGTTTGGGAAAAACTCATGCCAGTAATTTGTTTTACTGAAAGCAGTCCATAACTGTGAAAAAGCATATCACTACAGAACTGCAAAGGAATAGCATCACTTCAGTACTGTAAAAGAAGAATATCAATACAGAACAGCAAAGGAAAGCATCACTACAGGACTGTAAAAGAAGATTATCATTACAGAACAGCAAAGGAAAAGCATCACTACAGGACTGTAAAAGAAGATTATCCTACAGAACAGCAAAGGAAAAGAATCACTACAGGACTGTAAAAGAAGATTATCCTACAGAACAGCAAAGGAAAAGAATCACTACGGGACTGTAAAAGAAGATTATCCTACAGAACAGCAAAGGAAAAGCATCACTACATGACTGTAAAAGAAGAATATCACTACAGATAGCAAAGGAAAAGCATCACTACATGACTGTAAAAGAAGAATATCACTACAGATAGCAAAGGAAAAGCATCACTACATGACTGTTAAAGAAGAATATCACTATACAGCAGCAAAGGAAAAGCATCACTACAGGACTGTAAAAGAAGCTTATCACTACAGTACCGTAATACCAATTATAACTTACCAACTGTATTTGTGTCCTAGCTCAGCGCCCTGTTTCAGCAGGTACCATTCCTGAAGAACCGGGTAGTATTGCCTGTATGATAGGCACACTTATCCTGAACAATGTACTCGTCTGTATTGCTGGAACGTTTCCTGACTAATCCTTACATGTTCCTTAAAATCTCCTGAATAACACACTGCCTTGTGCTTTCCTGAATAACGCACTCATATGTTTTAATTTTCCTTGTAGAATGCTCTACTATCTCGTTTTTGCTTCCAGGATAATGCAGTCGTGTGGTTAACTGAACTTTTGTCAAAGAACGCACTCACGAATATGCTTAAAGTATATTTTTTTCTGAATATTGTACTTGTTTGTTTTTATTATTATGATCTCGTATACTACATCTCCTGTACTTACTGGAGACTACAGAACCTGTAAAAGAAAGAAATATTGACGTCTTAAATATTAACAATGTCTTTTATTATAAACTACCGACAGAATGTTTAACCATGAAACTTATTCCAAGGAGATGGGCACCGGCAGAAAATAGCACAATGGCTTAATTAATCCAAGTCACACAATTCCCAGTAGCAGACTAATGTATGTTACCAAGTTTGCAACAGACAAATGACATCATCCCAGCTAGCATTCTACATAGATCTTTAGCGGGCCGTTATCGGCCCGTCAGGGTAGCTGACGGGTCGATAACGGCCCGCTATAGATTTATGTAGAAAGTTTTACTGGGATTATCCTATATATTCGGACCGCTTTAGTCCTGATCGTACTTGTTCTAACAATTAACAAGTCCACCTGTTGATGTGTTAAAACTAACTGCTGGATAACTGGACATAGCATCTGATCAGATGCCACATACTGTGGTGTCGAAACAGGGTCTACAGTGTTTGCTTAGGTCAATCTGTTCGAATCCTTAGGGTAAATTGGTAACCCAGCTAGTTTACATCTTGGACAGTATGGTGAGTATGGTAGTCCTGGTGATTATGGAATTCTGGTGAGTACGGTAATTCTGGTGAGTATGGTATTCGCCTAGTTACGTTAGATTATGAAATAGTAAAGCACATATATCTTATATATTCTGTATAATTCAGTGTTATATTGCTGTTCTTATATGCATTTAATATGTCCTTCTTTGCTTTGTTATTTGATATAACTTGAACAAACTGGTTTACATAGAATTATGCATTGTTTCCTTTGACATTCACCAATGTCCCGTCTCTGGTTCAGAGAAGTATGCATCAGTTATGTTGTGATTTCAGAATACGTTTCACGTGCTGATCCACCTTGATACATACATGAATAATGAAGGATAGGATCAATCTTTGTTTCTGTTTAGAAGTTATCTGGCTTAATGCGTTAGCGGAAAACATCGTTCGATTGCATATAATATACTGGTGGCAGCAGAATTTATACAGTTGTTCGTCTTTAAGTTTAACAAAATATAGATCAGAGTTTTCGCTGTTCGTTCATATAATCTATAGTATTCAATTTCCTCTCTTCAAACTGCGCGGATACAAACATGCCTTCGCTCTCCATATATTGCTCCAAAGACATATTTTCGCATGACGTGGCTTAATTGTTTCTTTTTTTCTTAGACCATTTTTATTTGCAGGTCGTTGAACTGAAGTGTTTAAAACACATTATATGCAGGTGGTTAATTGAAATTGCATGCTTTCAATTAGTTGCAGTTGTTGGCACTATATTTTTTCTGTTCCAATTTCAAAGTACAACTTACAAAAATAAATCTGTCGAAAGTGCATAATTGTATCCTACTTATTATCAGACATTTTAAAAGATGAAATAATAAACATGACAACAAGAATTTAGAAGTGAAATGGAGGCGTGAAGACAGCAGAATAGGTTTATAACTCAAATCTCACCCTGGGAGCAATTCCAATGACTTCCCATTATCATACTACATTACCTTTTTTATCGTTCTAATTTACACGATATACTGGGTCCGGTTAAGCACAGGAAAACATCAAACAGCACTGATGGGTTAAAAAATTATGAGTTATATGCTAAATCGGTCATCAGACGTTCAGTTATAATTGTAGAGCTAATATGTCAAAGAAGTTGAGCTACATGCAAACTGCTACTGTTTTTGCCAAAACCTAAACCTTAAAATGGACTACGAGCCAAAAACAATATTGGATAGAAAAACATCCCGAGATGCATCTTATTTCGGGAAAAATAATCAACTTTAAGATAACCACATGTATCAACTTCTGTTAATGACGTTTCCAATCCTAGATAACATCTATTTGCATAAAACAAGGGCCTGGCTTTATTAATCTGGTCACAGTCACTTCTGCGTCATTTGCTGTTGCTTTTCTGTCAGTGTGTCCATAATTCCGTTTCTACCTCCACTAAGTCTGACAAGTCTCATTGCCGCACCCAGTATTACTACAATGTATCACAGAACAAAGGCCGGTTCTGAACATGCGCAGACTGGGTTGGGCGTTATTGTTTGCTTGTAGTTTACTCATATCCCTGCGACTTATATTACTCTGCCCAGATCCTTGCTCCTGTCTAGATGTATACTTCTCAAAACGAAACAATCATTTATTATCCCTTCCTATGTTTGAAACAATAAATATTTCTTCGTACTCTCTGAGATTTCAGCTGTCAAATCAAACGATAAGACAAACGCGAGACATGCGTTACTCATTTTTTGAAGGTAATACAATTATTATTGGGTGGAGAAGGAATCCTCTCGAGGTATCCCTGATAAACAATTAAGCTTTAATCTTTATATACTGTACAGTACCCAATTAATTTGTCAGCGACTATGTTGGTTTTGCACACAAGTGCACAGCATGCAATAAATCTGTAAGCTGAGTTGCTATAATTCAGTAAACGACTGCTTGATATACTATACAGTATACTATGATTCTGTAAGAGACTGTTTGATATACTGTACAGTATACTGTGATTACGTAAGCTAGTCTTGATATATTGTACGGTAGACTATGAACCGTTTGGCTTTTGCGTTAATATACTGTACATTATACTATGATTCTGTCAATGGCTGCGTTGATATACTGACAGTATACTTTGATTCTGTCAGCTACAACGAATCTAAAAGCGGCTGTGTTGATGTAGTTTACAGTACCAATACAATCAGTAAACTGAGAGCGAAGGCTCTGCTTTGGGCCACCACTATCCCCATGTGCCCTCAAAGCCACATTTTTGCATGATGTGGTTCATATTATCTACTGTTTTCTGGAATCAAAGTTCCGGCTCGTCTGATATACTGTCAGTGTTTGATAGAAGGTAAATAAATGATTCTTCTCAAGGGGAAAATAAAATATGAGCATTTAAAACAAAATCACTAAGTTTCAACAGATTTATGTAAATATGTGAGTGAGGATTCAGTCAAATATACAGAATAACCTGCATAAACAAATATTTGATTTGTAGTCGAACCATTTTCAATCATGGTATTGAGAGGTTGGTGTATATATTGTGTTGATTCGTGGGTGATTTAGGGAACCCCTCTCTGGATAAACAATTTTATAATGCTGGAATTTTGTCAGGAGTACCCGCAAGTCTGTGGGTCGTAATACTCGGGGTAAATACGGAACTACGAGACCACACTATTTCAGCAGAGCCCAGACGTTGTACCGTAACCACCCTGTCAATACTCGAAATAAATGCGGTTCTGTGAGGCCACACTGTATCAGCAGAACCCAGGCTGTGTACCGTAATCACCCTGTCAATACTCGAGATAAAAACGGTTCTATGAGACCACACTGTATCGGCATACCCCAGACTTTGTACCGTAACCACCCTGTCTATACTGGAGAAAGATACGGTTCTATGAGACCAGACTGTATCAGAAGAACCCAGACTGTGTACCGTAAACACCTTATCATTACACGAGATAAATACGGTTCTATAAGACCACACTGTATCGGCATAACCCAGACTGTGTACCGTAACCACCCAGTCTATACTGGAGATAGATACGGTTCTATGAGACCAGACTGTATCAGAAGAACCCAGACTGTGAACCGTAACCACCTTGTCAGTACTCGAGATAAATACGGTTCTATAAGACCATATTGTATCAGCAGAACCCAGACTGTGTAGCGTAACCAAACTGTCAATACTCAGGGTAAATACTGTACTACGAGACCACACTGTATCAGCAGAACCCAGATTGTAAACTGCAACGACCCAGTCAATACTCGGAGTAAATACGCTTCTACGAGACCACACTGTATCAGCAGAACCCAGACTGTGCTGTGTAGCGCAACCAAACTGGCAATACTCAGAGTCACGCTGTATCAGCAGACCCCAGATTGTGTACCATAACCACCCTGTCAATACTCAGGCTAAATACGGTACAATGAGACCACACTGTATCTGCAGAGCCCAGACTGTGTACTGTAACCACTCTGTCAATACTCGCGATAAATACGGTTCTGTGAGGCCACACTATTTCAGCAGAACCCAAACTGTTTACCGTAACCACCCTGTCAATACTCGAGATAAATACGGTTCTGTGAAACCAGACTGTATCAGCAGAACCCTGACTGTGAAACGTAACCATCCTGTCAATACTCGAGATAAATACGGTTCTGTGAGACCAGACTATATCAGCAGAACCCAGATTGTGTACCGTAACCACCCTGTCAATACTCAAGGTAAATACGGTTCTATGAGACCAGACTATATCAGCAGAAACCAGACTGTGTACCGTAACCACACTGTCTATACTGGAGATAGATACGGTTCTATGAGACCAGACTGTATCAGAAGAACCCAGACTGTGTACCGTAACCACCTTGTCAGTACTCGATATAAATACGGTTCTATAAGACCACATTGTATCAGCAGAACCAGACTGTGTAGCGTAACCAAACTGTCAATACTCAGGGTAAATACTGTACTACGAGACCACACTGTATCAGCAGAAACCAGATTGTAAACTGCAACCACCCAGTCAATACTCGGAGTAAATACGCTTCTACGAGACCACACTGTATCAGCAAAACCCAGACTGTGTAGCGCAACCAAACTGGCAATACTCAGAGTCACGCTGTATCAGCAGACCCAAGATTGTGTACCATAACCACCCTGTCAATACTCAGGCTAAATACGGTACTATGAGACCACACTGTATCTGCGGAGCCCAGACTGTGTACCGTAACCACCCTGTCAATACTCGCGATAAATACGGTTCTGTGAGTCCACACTTTATCAGCAGAACCCAGACTGTGTACCGTATTCACCCTGTCAATACTCGTGATAAATACGGTTCTGTGAGACCACACTATATCAGCAGAACCAAGACTGTGTACCGTAACCACCCTGTCAATACTCAAGGTAAATACGGTTCTATGAGACCAGACTATATCAGCAGAACCTAGATTATGTACCGTAACCACCCTGTCAATGCTCGAGATAAAAACGGTTTTATTAGACCATACTGTATCAGCAGGACCCAGACTGTGTAGCGTAACCAAACTGTCAATACTCGGGTTAAATACTGTACTACGAGACCACACTGTATCTACAGAGTCCAGTCTATTTACCGTAACCACCCTGTCAATACTCAGGGTATATACGATACTTCGAGACCACACTGTATCTGCAGAGCTCAGACTGTGTACCGTAACTATCCTGTCAGTACCCAGGGTATATACGAAACTACCCTGACAATGCTCAAGGTTAATACGGTACTACGAGACCACACTGTATCTGCAGAACCAAGATAGTGTACCGATTATATAAAAATTCGAGACCACGCTGTATCAGCAGAACCCAGGTTATGTACCATAAGCACCCTGACAATGCTCAAGGTTAATACGGTACTATGAGACCACACTGTATCTGCATAACCAAGATAGTGTATTGTATATACGAAACTTTGAGACCACTCTGTATCAGCAGAACCCAGGTTATGTACCATAACCACCCTGAGAGTGCTCAGGGTTAATACGGTACTACAACACTCTATCTGCAGAACCAAGATAGTGTACCGTATATACGAAACTTCGAGACCACACTGTATCAGCAGAACCCAGGTTATGTACCATAACCACCCTGACATTGCTCAGGGTTAATACGGTACTATGCGACCACACTGTATCTGCAGAACCAAGAATAGTGTACCGTATATACGAAACTTCGAGACCACACTGTATCAGCAGTACCCAGGTTATGTACCATAACCACCCTGACAGTGCTCAGGGCTAATACGGTACTACGAGACGACACTGTATCTACAGAACCCAGATAGTGTACCGTATATACGATACTTCGAGACCACACTGTATCAGCAGAACCCAGGTTATGTATAAAAACCACCCTGACAATGCTCAGGGTTAATACGGTACTACGAGACGACACTGTATCTGCAGAACCAAGATAGTGTACCGTATATACGATACTTCGAGACCACACTGTATCAGCAGAACACAGATTATGTACCATAACCACCCTGACAGTGCTCAGGGTTAATACGGTACTTCGAGACCACACTGTATCAGCAGAACCCAAAAAGTGTACCGTAACCACCCTGACAGTGCTCAGGGTAAATACGATTCTTCGAGACCATACAGTATCAGCAGAACTCAGACTGTTTACCATAACCAGCCAGTTATTATTTTTCCTCACTACTGTGCTGAAACACAATGATGAGAATGGTGATGGGAATGGTAGGAATAATTTCATTAATCGTAATGGCATTAACTCAGTATGATGTACTTGTTTTTTGCTGTTTTTTTTTTTTTTTTTTTTTTTTTTTTTTTTATGTACGCATGATAATTTTTTTTAGACACTGAAAAATATGCCCGAATTAAGGGGACTTTATAGACTTGGTAGATTTTTTGCTAAGAGCGATAACTTTTGTGACTTCCTGTTTATTTTTCTGTATATCAAAGGTATCCAGTTCTTCCCGTTTAGAGAAGACCTATTTTCCAAAAGGAGGCAAAATACATTTTTACAGAGTTGTCTATCTTGAAAGTGTATCGATTCCCCTTTAGGCTTATCTTCGTTGTCCGCACCTGTCTTCATGGCTGCTTTTCTCAAAACAAACTCAATTATGAAGAGATCAAAACTGTAGAACAGAATTTGAACACCTCTCGTGTTTAGAGTAGCAAGTCATTAAATTTACTTGTCGGAAGTTAATTAACGCTTAAGCTGAAGTTTTTCTCTCATCATTATTGCTTTAGGAAATCAATTACTTAATATAATAATATGTTTTATTGTCGCTAATAATTCCTAAATACATGCAGAACAGCACTATTGGAGGGAACTACCGGAAACAGTTTTAGTCCAACCAGGAGAAAATAAACTTCTTTGCTTTGTTTGGTTTGGTTTGTAGACTGATCAGCGGAAGAACTATGCCCCGGACACTATCTCGGATGGACACAAGAGCGGACGGAGGATGAAGGACGATAGGACGGAGAGAGTAATGGATGGCGTGAGACCCATAGTCCCCTCAGAACACAATGCCATGTGCGAGATAGCAAAATGTCCTAAGCAAACACAAAGGCTTTTTCCGCACACTTATAATGTTTAAATATTGTAGAGTTTGAATAATGTAAAACCTGGCTAATAATCCACCAGTGCCATATATTAAAAAAGTACTGATCTACGTTTAAGACAGTCTTAAAGAAAGAAACAACACTTGGACCTCTGCGAATTTAGGAGGTGAATTCAGCTAGTCACGGGCAACCAGCGGTCTACTGGGATTACAGAATGCAGCCAAGCTATTCGTACATACAGAATGATTTGTGAAACATACCACTGGCTGCCATGGAAGGAATCAAATGATAACGACACTATGATAAACTGTGGTAAATAATAATAATAAAAAAACCCTGTAAGCATTATAAGCATTATCTGGTAACTTTACTCTTTACCCAGTCAGCATTCTACGTAAATCTATATCGGGCCGTCATCGGCCCGTCAGGGTAGCTGACGGGCCGATGACGGCCCGATGTAGATTTACGTAGAATGCTAACTGGGTAAATTTTGTTTGTGTTGGGGTTTAACGACACGTCAACCCTTGAGGGTCATTTTGTGTCGTCTCCCAGAGAAAGGGAGAAAAGAGATAGAAGAGAGAGTAGAGGAGATGAAAGAGAGGGACAGGGAAGAAAGAGGAACAGGAATGAAAGTGAAGAAAAAGAAGAAATAAAAAACATTCCCCCTCTACCCTTAACCACTACAAGGATAGCAGGCCTTGCCCAACTGTAAGCCAATATCAGTTGGACGCCCTGGTGATGTAAGATACACAGCACCTTCGCACCACCCGACCACCCCCCTAACTGGGTAAAGCGCCAATAAATTAGACTTGTCTAATATATTAATTTACAACCTATACTGATGAATTATGCTGTATGTTGTAATTTCAAACTACTCAACTAACGGTCGCTACCACATAAAACACATAAAGCAAATTAAGATGGTAATACAATACCAGATTTACAAATTAATGATAAATTTTCATAGACGGTAAATAAACTCGTTCTGGATTTAGTCTGTATATAAGAATAAAGAAGTTCGGCAGCACTACTAACACGTGTGTTTATGCAATCATTGCTTATCACTATCTAACTTAATAGAGTTTTTAATGAGATTCATCTGTAAGTGAAGACCGAGTAAGACTGGATATTTTTTATATAATTATCTACCAACATAACTCACTGCATTGTGATATCAATATCGTTTTGCAGCATCACTCCACCATTTGACCTGAAATCATCTTCCTTATCAATCTGTTTCACTTATCTAATGTTTTATCAGGCCCGCTCATCAAGGCGTGATATTGGGGAAGATAAAATGGTGGAAACATATCTTACCGATATGGCAGTATGTGCAATAATACTGTCAGTTTCTTCTACTATTACCACAACTATCGTAATATTCGCACACTCTAACCAGTTACCGTATCTGTCCAAATAACTTCCAACAAACTTATTTAATATCCCCGGAGAGGTGTCTAAACCCAACGAGCACATGACCTTTATTTTCTTGCCCACCAGACAAGGAAATCCTGGATTTTACCCTTCGACAGAAATTTCTTATCCTACCCAGGGTAAGATAAAAATCGAGAATTCTCACGTGATTGATATACACTGGTTGTATAGGACGTCACGTACGTCATCGTTAAGGTTGACGTCACTGAAAGTCACTGTCACGGTAATGTCATCACAATATAGCGGACGTTTGCAATCGAAATAATTGCATTATTCAAAATCCACGTCCAGAAACGGAAGGTATGAAAGAAAAAGAATCTATTATGGGTGTGAGGGGAAGACAGAAAAATCCGTCCCTCGGGATCACAGTGGCATCATTAGACAAGCCTCATGATGTCAGACAGTTATCCTCGGGGTGGATTTTTCTATCTTAACCTCACACTCATAATAGCTTCTTATATTATACAACGTCGCATCAACATCGATGCAACGTCATGATGACGTTGCGTCGACGTTGATGTGACGTCGTCTCTACGCTGTGTGCCAGCTGGGAAAGAGGTCAGTGACGGAACGGCAGATATTACAGATCCTTTGGAGTTCTCAATAAAGATCTGTTCTGTTCTGTTCTGTTCTAACCCTCCTTGATCATTCCTGTCTGTCTGAATATTTCAGACAAACACAAGCGTTAAATAACAAATACGTTGAAACTCGGAACATGTAATCAAACATTTAATGACTCTCCAATTGCGAGTAAAACTGTCATTTAAATCTCAATGTCTGTAACCCATGGGTGTGTGGTTGTGTGCCAAGCAGCAGGTATTGCTGAACACTGTCATTATAATTATCTTTTCAAGTGAAAACTGCGTTTATAATACACTAACATTAGACCAGCCGCTTTCGTACAAACCGCTCCAAGGTTTCTCTGATCGTAAGTAATACCAATGTTCAGAAGATTAAGTGGACAAATAGCACTGACACTGATCACACTGTGCTGATACTCACTCAATATCAACACATTTTTTATAACATGGAAAGGTACAAAAAACGTGACTAGAGAAAAGGGGCAATATGGAATATGCGCACAAGGAAGCTCATGACCAGCTTGTCCATCCACGCAAACTTATCAGGGTCTTGGTTATCCGAGAATTCTTGTCTACAGTGTAATGTACTGACGAAACGAGAAGCCCTGATTAGACTGTACATGTGCGCACTCTGATCAGGGCTTCCCTGTTCGCATCTTATCAGGACCATTGTTACATGTTAAGACTCAATTAGCCCGTCACCCCTATAGAAACTGACTGAAGTACCATTCACCTGTTGGGTTATTAGTGTAGGACAGTCATTAATTGTACTGACATTATTAACCCAGCATGATTCTACGTCTTAATGTCACTGTCACACTCAGGTCAAACACTAACCAACAAATTAGCCTGTTAATAATATTTAACTATGTTACGTGCCGACAAATAGCGTGGTTGTGGATCTGCGCATTCCACCCTTTTATGACCGATTTGTTTAATTATTATCTAAGCATCACAATTAAGGTATTTTGAAATTTGCAAACTAGAGCTTCTATATATTTTGACTTTACAGAACAGTAAAGAAGGTGTCCAGTAAGTGCCACAATCACAGAACATTGATTGCTTACCAACTCAGTCACTGTAGTATAGCAAAAGTCATTTAAAACTTCTGTTAAAAGTTTGAAGACCGCAAGTTGTAGCTATAAATACTACAGTCGAACCTCAATAGCTCGAACATCGATAGCTCATTTACTATGGCTAATTCGAACTCGTTTTTGGGTCCCTACGAAATTTTTCCAATAGTTCAATACAAATATTTTGGAAATTTTCGTATTTTATCATGAACTTGTATGTTGTGTGTACTCATTAAAATCGCATCGTCGAGGCGATTCTAATGAGTACACTCAACATACAATTATTGTGTAGAAAATCGAAAAGATTGCCCTAAATGATTGCTGTTTGCGTCCTGACCTTGCGCCATTATTAACCTTTAGTGGCTCGAACTACCCATATATCGAACAAATTTTCATGATCAAAAGACGTTCGAGCCATTGAAGTTCGACTGTGTAATACGACAAAGCCCTTTTTCGTTTTCTCTGTACAAATAAGCATGTCTACCATCTACTTTAAGTTTAATATTTTAATGGGAAAAGTTTGGCACAAATCCGACATAAACAATTAAGAAAAACGCTTTGATGGGCATTCCATATTCCATCTGACAACTTTGGAAGGAAAGCAAAGTAAAAGAAGGATTGGTAAAACTTTCCGTCGAGGGTTCTTTTGTGCATATAGGTATTAATTCCCAGCCAGCGTCTACGTACTGTTAGAGGTATTGATATGTCCTTCTTTACGAGTCCCCAACCCTCGCCCCAACAGTAACTTTATTTTCATATTACTTTACTCTGCAGTCAACAGCAAAGGTGACCAGTGATTATTAGGACAGAGGTTTTAATTAATCAAAAATAGTTTTATTTACCGGAGTTTTCATAGTATTTAGTTGCAGGTTTCAATGGCGGTGAGGCAAGGAACTACTACACACTCTGCTTAACAGTCTAAAGATTAGTATTCGCGATCAAACGCACTTACGTAAATGAGAGTTTGCTTAGCGATCAATAGACGATTTTATACTGATCAGCAAGCTTTTGCTAAAAGAAAAATAACGATCAGTGATTACTGTTTTGTTTAGTTATGGTTAAACTTTGTAATAAAAAAAAAAAAGCACCAAAAACAAACAAACAAACAAATAAATAAATAAATAAATAGAATAAAAATAAAAAATAAAATAAAAATAAATAAATAAATAAATAAATAAATATATAATAATAGAAGAAAAAACAAACAATTTAATCATGAATAATGATTAAAAGGCCGATCTACTACCGGCCACTAAACCATAGTGAATATAAATATATTTTCTTCAATTAATTGATGAAATAAATCCAATATTTACACTGAATCACATCATATAAAATCAAATCAAACAAACCTAGATATAAACTTGTTCGTTCAAAAGACAAATGACACAACGGGAATACTTCTCCACTTGAAGTTTTAACAAGAAGAAATACATATTGTATACTCCTTTTGTATTTAACTGGTATAAATTCATACAAGGGAAATCAAGAGATATGGGGTATTTTCTATAATCACTCTGGAGAAGTTTGGGGTAATTTAAGTTATTTTGTTTTCTGTACTGACTTGATACTGACTTGCCAAATTTACAGTATACTGCAACTGTATACATGTTATATTATATTACTGTTGTTGTTGTGCAAGTTTTAATACTACAACTACAATCTGCGTTTTTTGCCCATACTAATCATGAAACCATGGAGTAGATCCAGGTAACAAAATAAATTCGCTTTCCTTTTTCTTTACTTTGGACATTTAAAAATCGCCTTTACTTCGAGCATTTATATCTACGCAAAAGCACCCAAGACACTTGGATACAGAGTCCAGTGTGTTCATGTGTGCGCATTTCAGTCTATATCCTTGCTTCCATGCACGCTAGGTTGCGCTGTCTGTCCTAACCCGCATCCAGTTTCAACCCGCCGCCCCACCCCTCCACGTTATACTCAACCCTAGGCACATTGATTGGCTATGAAAAGTTGCACAGATTATCTGAGAATTCTGCAGGCCTGAGCGGGATTCGAGCTTTGAAGTTACTAACACTAACCTTATTTTTTAGACCACCCTCTCCACTTGCAAGCGCGGTTCTATACAGCAATTCATATTAAGTTTACCAAAACATAGGACCAAAATATTATCTTCTTTATCCAATCTTTCTCAAAATATAATATGGACTTACCAGGTATAATATCCTTTAGTTCGAACTATTGAATGATTAATTAGTCAACATATAATGCAATCATACATCCATTCAATATAGTACGCGATGTTTTATTGCACAGGTGTAAATGATGTAATTGTTGTATAGCTAGAGTCACGTGACTAGAGTACTCCTCGGCGAAGTTCTGTAGTTTACTACAGATTGACATGAAACACTACTTGGTTCTCCGAGGGTTCACAAACTGCCGTATTTTACTCCGAGCATGTGTGTTTATACTATCAATGTTTATCAACCTATATCTAAATGTGTTTTTAAGTCGAATATTCGCTTGCAAGATCTGTCGTACAAAATATATTGCGGGCGTTTCAGTACTGTAAACAAACATTTGTTAGATATATCCACGTTGATATATCCTCCAAGAGACGTTTATAGTCCCGTTCCGAATGATTTAGATTGGCTCCAGTCTCCAGTGACTAAATATTTTTCTCGTAATCCTGTTTGATTATCCACTAAGATAAAACAAAACAAACATATATCACTAGTGACCAGCCATTGTAGTCATGATATTACGTTGGTTTTATTTTAAGTGGATTAATAAAAAGGGTTATAAGAAAAACATATTTAGTCATTGGAGACTGGAGCCAGTCTATATAGTAGGCAGTCGAATGAACTTGTTGGAATTGTACATGTTGCATCACAAGTATGGTAAGGCGATAATGTGTTCGAATATTTCGGGTAAATACGATACTATCAGAACAGTGGACTATACTATTGCTGCATGACCAGGATTGATAATATTGTATGACTATTATACTCATCTTTTCAAAGTAGGGCGAGTGTGAAGTGGACTGTAGGGTGTGTGATTGAGTGGAATGGGATTACAAAATATGTACCATCAATATTGGAACATCTTGAGGCCCTACCATACTTGTCCTAAATTTTGAACAAGGCCATTTTACTACCCGCTGATGAGCCTAAAACTTGCTGGATGAGTGGCGTCTGATCTTGGTCTACACTATTTACTTAGGTCTGTTTGTCCCAATATTTAACCCTTATCCACTCTCTGGGCTAATTCAGCGGACGTCGAATTGATGAAATTTACCTTAATTTTCTCAGGAAACAGGATTTAACATTTCATGCTAATTGTCTCCTGCGACATTTGGCATGAAATGTCAATCCTGTTTCCTAGGAAAAATATTTCAAAATGCCGTCTGCTGAATATTTTACCCAAAGTGCTAAACGTTATGGTAACAACTGTAATCAAAGCTTGTTGTTTTATAAGATGAAATGAATCATTTATTCAAATCTCTTGCAAAACGAAATATAAGCTGCAATGTAGAAAAACGGTAATTCCCCACCTGTACATAATACAGGTGAATATATTCATTCTGCACTGAAGACAAACACTGCTCACATCTATTATCATTGCATGTTGTCTGTTTCTTTAATCTGATAGTCATTTACCTAGATAGACCTTGTTTTGACAGATGGAACTTATGCCAGTGACATTCACGTACAATGTGCAGAAAGGGACCTTATTCTTTATACGGGCGACAAAGGCCGGATTTGTGACACTGTTACACGCTTATAGAATCTCGGGATTCTGTAGAATGTATATATGTACAGAGACAACCCTGCTCAGAATGTACAGCTGAATATATTGATCTTGTTTTTTGTTCTTCGATTATTGCATAAAATCACTTTCAAGCAGATATAGTCAACTTCTACGTATTGCAGGGCCAGTATAGTAAGGAGATACTGTGGGCGAATATTTAGGGTTAGTACTTTGGGAACATCATACCTGAAATAATTTAGGGCATACCGGATAGCCGAGTAGTATATTCAGTGGACAAAATGAAGCAAACCACAATAGAATAGCCGTAAAATAATATACAAACGAATACCCAGATAAGCCCACTCGTACGGATCAAGGATTTCTCTATCAGTTGAGACATGTATATTTTACAGTACTATATTCATTAATGTACTATATTCATTAATGTACGTTGTCGCCTACAATATTTAATGGTTCTATAGGACTATAGCGAAAGCCCTGAGCAGATTCTACGTATTAAAAGTGGAACTATACAGATATAACACAGGGGCAATAGAGGCGGCTTCAATGTCCAAAAGACGGGATGACGGAAGCGTAAACTGCTCTCGAAGTTCATTAAGAACCGAATAACTTCCCTGTTCTAAGAGCGTTAGCGAGTCAAATCTGTGCAGTAAATAAAATAGGAAATGACGATGCATTACATAAAACACAAAGTTATTTTAAACTTCATTGTCAAACGGTTTGATAAATTGTTCAATGATTTGTTTTGTAAATCTATAGGATCGTTATCATTTTAATATTGACTATTAAAACTTAAATACAATGTCTATACACACAGGCCGATAATATCAATCCATGATCAAGTCAATGAATATCCATTAGTACGTCTATCAGGGTAATACGCTCAATTAGAGCTCCACTGATACTGTCATAAACATAACAATAATCTTTATTGATGGCCCATTGAATGAATCATATCAGAAGAAAAATGCTCTTCCCAGGTTTAGAAAATGGGATCCATTTTGCGTAATCAGAGTCATTGACGTTTATTAATATTCTTCAGCAACCAGTAAATCTTTTAATGAATAAAAAGAACAGGAGCAGACTCGGATATAGACTGATTAAGGTCTTCTATGTACACTTATGTCTGGAAGATAGTTTCACAAGGTACGTCTCAGATAACAGTTTGATACTAGAAGAAAATAAGGCTGTTACGTCAGATTGGTGCATGTGTTACATGTACACTTTGTAAGACTCGCCGTTTTTGCTATAAATATTCGGACAGACATCTGTGCAAACAGTGTAGACTCAGATCAGAGGTCATAGAACTCTGTTTCTGATCCAATTCTATACTGTTAATCACCAATACAATACTTTAGACAATGAACAAGTAGCTAAATGGACTTGCTAAATATTTAGAATAAGGTAAGGAGTTAAAATGGCCGAATATTTAGGGTAAGTACGATCAATAACTGCTACAAAAATCAAATATAAAAGTAATTCTTTGGTCCATTGATGGGAGACTGTTTCTATTAGAAGATACAGTAAGTTCACGATAATACAGGTAATACTCCCCTGACACAACGAATGAATACATGGATTTCAGTCGGACCATCTGATGCATCATTTCTAAGAGACAAAACATACAATAATCGCCGAGTTAGCAATACATGAAGGTGTATCTATCTGTAAACATTCTGATAGCAGTAAGCGACGGTTACTGGAGAACAACTTTTCTTAAGCCTTGACTAAAGTTTTCCGATGTAGGTATCGAAGAGAAAGAAATTACAAGGGTTATGCTAGTATCGACGACAAGAAAAAACGTGTGGCATGCTGCTGCCGAAGGAGAGGAAAAACGATATCATGCTGCTGCATGAGAGAAGTAAATACGAGTGTCTTTCTGCTGCATGAGAGAAGTAAATACGAGTGTCTTTCTGCTGCATGAGAGAAGTAAATACGAGTGTCTTTCTGCTGCATGAGACAAGTAAATACGAGTGTGTTTCTGCTGCATGAGAGAAGACAATACGAGTGTCTTTCTGCTGCATGAGGGAATACAATACGAGTGTCTTTCGGCTGCATGAGAGAAGTAAATACGAGTGTCTTTCTGCTGCATGAGACAAGTAAATACGAGTGTCTTTCTGCTGCATGAAAGAAGTAAATACGAGTGTCTTTCTGCTGCATGAGAGAAGTAAATACGAGTGTGTTTCTGCTGCATGAGACAAGTAAATACGAGTGTGTTTCTGCTGCATGAGAGAAGTAAATACGAGTGTCTTTCTGCTGCATGAGAGAAGTAAATCCGAGTGTCTTCTTGCTGCAGGAGAGAAGTAAATACGAGTGTCTTTCTGCTGCATGAGAGAAGTAAATACGAGTGTCTTTCTGCTGCATGAGACAAGTAAATACGAGTGTCTTTCTGCTGCATGAGACAAGTAAATACGAGTGTCTTTCTGCTGCATGAGACAAGTAAATACGTGTGTGTTTCTGCTGCATGAGAGAAGTAAATACGAGTGTCTTTCTGCTGCATGAGAGACGACAATACGAGTGTCTTTCTGCTGCAAGAGGAAATACAATTCGTGTGTCTTTCTGCTGCATGAGAGAAGTAAATGCTGCGTGGGAGAAGTAAATATGAGTGTCTTTCTGCTGCATGAGAGAAGTACATACGAGTGTCTTTCTGCTGCATGAGAGAAGTAAATACGACTGTCTTTCTGCTGCATGAGAGAAGTAAATACGACTGTCTTTCTGCTGCATGAGAGAAGTAAATACGAGTTTCTTTCTGCTGTATGAGAGACGACAATACGATTGTCTTTCTGATGCATGAGGGAATACAATACGAGTGCCTTTCTGCTGCATGAGAGAACTAAATACGAGTGTCTTTCTGCTGCATAAGAGACGACAATACGAGTGTCTTTTTGCTGCATGAGAGAAGTAAATACAAGTGTCTTTCTGCTGCATGAGAGACGACATGAGAGACGACAATACGAGGGTCTTTCTGCTGCATGAGAGAAGGCAATACGAGTGTCTTTCTGCTGCATGAGAGAAGACAATACGAGTGTTATTCTGCTGCATGAGGGAATACAATAGAAGTGTCTTTCTGCTGCATGAGAGAAGTAAATACGAGTGTCTTCTGTTGCATGAGAGACGACAATACGAGTGTCTTTCTGCTGCATGAGAGAAGACAATACGATTGTCTTTCTGCTTCATGAGAGAAGAAAATACGAGTGTCTTTCTGCTGCATGAGGGAATACAATACGAGTGTCTTTCGGCTGCATGAGAGAAGTAAATACGAGTGTCTTTCTGCTGCATGAGAGAATACAATACGAGTGTCTTTCTGCTGCATGAGGGAATACAATACGAGTGTCTTTCTGCTGCATGAGAGAAGTAAATACGAGTGTATTTCTACTGCATGAGAGACGACAATACGAGTGTCTTTCTGCTGCATGAGACAAGTAAATACGAGTGTGTTTCTGCTGCATGAGAGAAGACAATACGAGTGATTTTCTGCTGCATGAGGGAATACAATACGAGTGTCTTTCTGCTGCATGAGAGAAGACAATATGAGTGTCTTTCTGCTGCATGGGAGAAGTAAATACGAGTGTCTTTCTGCTGCATGAGAGAAGACAATACGAGTGTCATTCTGCTGCATGAGAGAAGACAATACGAGTATCTTTCTGCTGCATGAGATAAGTAAATACGAGTCTTTCTGCTGCATGAAATGAGTAAATACGAGTGTCTTTCTGCTGCATGGGAGAAGTAAATATGAGTGTCTTTCTGCTGCATGGGAGAAGTAAATACGAGTGTCTTTCTGCTGCATGAGAGAAGACAATACGAGTGTCTTTCTGCTGCATGAGAGAAGACAATACGTGTGTCTTTCTGCTGCATGAGAAAAGTTAATATGAGTGTCTTTCTGCTGCATGGGAGAAGTAAATACGAGTGTCTTTCTGCTGCATGAGAGAAGACAATACGAGTGTCTTTCTGCTGCATGAGAGTAGATAATACAAGTGACTTTCTGCTGCATGAGAGAAGACAATACGAGTGTCTTTCTGCTGCTTGAGAGAAGACAATACGAGTGTCATTCTACTGCATTAGAGAAGACAGTACGAGTGTCTTTCTGCAGCATGAGAGAAGACAATACGAGTGTCTTTCTGCTGCTTGAGAGAAGACAATACGAGTGTCATTCTTCTGCATGAGAGAAGACAATACGAGTGTCTCTCTGCAGCATGAGAGAAGACAATACGAGTGTCTTTCTGCTGCTTGAGAGAAGACAATACGAGTGTCATTCTACTGCATGAGAGAAGACAATACGAGTGTCTTTCTGCTGCATGAGGGAAGACAATACGAGTGTCTTTCTTCTTCAAAAGAGAAGACAATACGAGTGTCTTTCTACTGCATGAGAGAAGACAATACGAGTGTCTTTCTGTTGCATGAGGGAAGACAATACGAGTGTCTTTCTGCTTCAAAAGAGAAGACAATACGAGTGTTTTTCTGCTGCTTGAGAGAAGACAATACGAGTGTCATTCTACTGCATGAGAGAAGACAATACGAGTGTCTTTCTGCTTCATGAGAGAAGAAAATACGAGTGACTTTCTGCTGCATGAGAGAATACAATACGAGAAGAAAATACGAGGTTCATACAGATGCCGAAGAGAATTAGATACGAGGGCCATTCTGCTGCCGAAGAAAAGGAAAATAAGAGGGTCACGCAGCAGTCGAAGAGAAGATAATACGAGGGTCAGGCTGCTGCCGTAGAAAGCTCACTCTGCAATTTAAGAGCAGAAAATACGGGTGTCAGGATATGAGGGTCTTTCTGCTATCGAAAAGAAGGAAAGTACGATAGTCTGGCTGCTACCGAAGAGACAATAATACGAGGGAGGGTCAGTTTCCTGCTAAAGAAAGATCACACTGCAACCGAAGAGAAGAAAGAAAGCGTTTCAGGATACGAGGGTCATTCTGCGGCCGAATAGAAGGAAATATGAGGGTGACACTGCTACCGAAGAGATAATACGAGGATCACGAAAGATAAAATAATGCGAAGGTCAGGATACGAGGATCATTCTGCTGCCAAAGTAAATAAGCGTCATTCTGCTGCCGAACAAGGAGGCAAAATACAAGGGTCATGCGGTGTGTACCTTGGGCTGAGAATTATAGTAAAACATACATCATTCTCTGTAACCTTGATTTAGATTGATGGTTATTGTTAATTTAACTGATATTTTTTACCATGCGTTGAGGATTTCACTAGACAGACAGAGGTTTGGTTACGGACAATTCCACTGAGTATGCCTGCAGGAAACACACACACACACACATACACACATACACACACACGCGCGCGCGCGCGCACACACACACACACGCGCACACATCACGAAAACATACCTATATAATTTTGATTCCTTAAACCCCACTTTTATATAGTAAAACTGGGGTTTACATTATTTTTCTTTTTCTACTAAAAAAGATAGATGCCGAGGCAGTTCTAACGTGTACCCACAATCTATGTTTTGAGGAGAAATATGAAAAATATCAGATTTTTTATCTGAAAACTTTCAGTTGTTGGTGGTGAAATTTTCAATAGATTTGAATAGGCATGTTTTCGTAATGCAATGACCGCCGATCCGACTGTGAAACACCACACCGAATTCACAAATTTTCACGATGAAGCGTTAGGTTTGTAGATAATCAAGTACATCTAACATCAAATAAAAAGCGGTAAACTAATGATATAAACATGTATAAAACACAAAATAATCGTAGTGAATATTCAATGAGATTGCCATTCATCATCTGTAAGTGGCCCAAATTTTATGAGTGAGTAGCAAATTACGTGTTAATGAATGAGAGCCAAATAACTACCTTCAATAAATCACCGTGGCATGTGTCTCTAACCTACTAGTAGGTACGTTTTGATGTTTATACGTCCCTCAGATATAAAAGGAAATAAATTAAACTACTAGTAGGTGGCCATATAGATAAAGCAAATGGAATTCTACCAAAAAAACATGACGGAAAACACAAAAAAGTCCTAATTGTGCATTCATAACGTATGGATGTTTGTGTCTGATTCTTTCAAAAAAGGAATGTAATACGTATGCTAGCATTTGTTTTCCAAATAATATTATAATCGGCTTTTAATAAATGTCAGGAACAATGCTCCATATTATTATTATTATTATTATTATTATTATTATTATTATTTGTCGATGCAAAGCCATTTTGTTTATATATTATAAAAGAGAGGTAACAATGAAAATCATGAACAGCCCTTAAAATGAATCAAACCTTTTATGGTCGATGACAATATAAACCTATGCTGAATCTGAAACATAGTTACTGCAGAATTGGCATGTTAGTTATGTTACAGTTGTACATCTGAGACAGGGACATCACTGACATTGCATTTTATTGAAATCAAGAAACCTGTCAACAGTTTTTTCTTGACAATGGGAATTAAACTTCCAGAGATTCTGGCAGTATGTAAAGTACATGTACACACATATAAATATGGCAGATGTACTTCCCGAGGAACTCCCAACTCATAGCTTGTCAGAAAGGTCAGGGGTCAGTCACAGATAATAACAGCTGAGGTGCAGCGGAAAGGGAGAACCAGGAAATAGGAAGGAAAAGTTAAAGTTGAAACAGAAATCAAAAAGAACAATATATGCCAATATGTTACGGGAGACGCTATATCCCATGTCGAGGATCAGATAGGGTAATTAATATACTATATTTGGCAATTCGGGTCTTAATGTATCGTCATCAAATGATTTTTTTAAAATAAACCCAATAATTCAGTTATTTTTCATGATGTTATTAAAAGCATTTGTCTACAAGGCTTCAACAATCGTAAACGATACACATGATTAAGGTCAAACATAACAGATGGAGATATTCTGGACCTGAGATATATGCAGATTATTTTTGTGTATATCAATGTTATTATTTGTCATTTTTTTTTTTTCCGATGATGTTTATCAATCATCTGCCCAGTTATCTTTAACCTTCCATAGTTGATGAGGTGAAATCAGCATACCTGTCCAGATAAAATACCTCTAGTGATGACAGATAACATAGAAAAATACATTGGGTAAAACAGCATTACAGTATGAATTATTACTCAAGAGCTTTCGAAATCACGGAACTCTTCTTCAGGAACATTTTCGATACAAGCAAAACGGCAAATCAAATCTTAAGTATGTTTAGTCCTATTATATCCGAAGTTTATAAATAATTTAATTTTTGGGTCAATAAAGACTTTATTTATTTATTTATTTATTTATTTATTTATTTATGTACTTAGCAATAAATTTTGTGAAAATTTCTGACGCCTTAGTACAACCTATATCTGAAAATTGGTATAAAGCTTAGTTGCTGTGTTTGGAGCTTTCTTCTTCTTCTTTTTCTTCTTCTTATTATTATCATTAATATTATTGTTACAATCTGATATACTTGTTTGCGAATGTATTGCAATACAAATAGAATCTGTTTCATTATTTATTCAAATGCTTATAAAGGACATAAACTGTATTGGCAAAAGTAATAAATGGTTTATAGACATATAAAAATGCATTCCACAAACACATGCATATCACAAGTTTATGCCACATGATACAAGACCAGCGAACGTAGTCTGATCAACTTACTGAATCATTCGACAGTGCTGAGGATTTCTAGGTGCAGCAAAATCCCCGTCCAGAGTATTCTGTGAATCTTCAATACTCGTATTTAGCACGAAGACACCTATTCGCCTGATGCGTCTGAATGATATTATAAGGTTCTCACAATTTATCTACTCCAGTTAAATTATAAGGTATTTACAATTTATCTACTCCGGTTACATTATAAGATACTTTCAATTTATCCACTCCAGTTAAATTATAAGGTACTCACAATTTATCCACTCCAGTTAAAGTACAAGTACTCACAATTTATCTACTGCAGTGAAATTTTAAGGTACTCACAATTTATCTACTCCACTCAAATTACAAGATACACACACTTTATCTACTCTAATAAAAATATAAACAACTCACAACTTATTTATTCCAATGAAAACGTATATTTATTGAACTCAAAGCAAGAAGCAAGTCAAGAATTTTGGACAATGTTCAACTTCTGCACAACAAAGTTCTACTCGGTCACACAAAATCTGAACACTTACTACATCTCAGCGGATTTAGCAATCTAATCATTGATTTAGAGAGCTTTATTACCCCCATTAGCTGTGTTGGGTAAACAAACTTGACCCAAAGGCCACACATAATCTCCTTGTCGGTTTGTTTGACCAGTGATAACGTTCTCTACAAATCAGTGTCCGAAGAGGGAATTAAATCGGCTATTGCAAATTTATAATGCATGACTCAAAACACACACACACACACACACACACACACACACACACACACACACACACACACACACACACACACACACCAGAAATAACCCGGATAAGCTGCTACAGAGGTCTAGTTTGACGCTTAGCACTCTGGGTAAAATTGTTAGCAGACGATATATTGAAATGTTTTCTTATTTTTCCCTGAAAACAAGTTCTGAAATTTCATGCAAATTGTTTTCAGTGGAGACAATTTGCATAAAATGTCAAATCAAGTTTCAGGGTAAAATAAGATAAAAATATCAATTTGTCGTCTGTTGAATTAGCCAAGAGATAAAGGTTAAGAATTTAAGCAGGTCGTTTAACGAATAAGTAATAGAAATATTACCACTCAGTTACGGAAGCAGGAACTGTGATGCGGGTACCATAAATGGGAGCCATAATCAAGAAACAAGATACCTTAGTCCTATGTTTTATTTGACATAACTAACGCATGGTTAAAATTGTAGTGTTTTACTGGTATTTCCTCAGGGTATTTCTCCAGAGAACTCTAATTATTAATACCAGTTTAAGATTTTTAAAAAAGCTTGCCGTCTTTTTAGCCTTTTTCGGTCGATTATTTACAATCGAGCCAATAGTATACAAACGCCAAAATTTCCTGAAGGTAACCGTCCACTGGATTATCATTGACCAATATAATCAAAGCGCGCGTTAGAAAAAATCCAGGTGATGGCTGTATATAGCCGCTAGGACATCTGAGTGCAGTGTTACATACTACAGAAGGTAAAGAGGGTTATCTGTAAAACCGGGACTGAGACATTGGCAAAAAGTGCAGCCCCAGATCAGACGCCGCGTTCTGCCGCGTCTGATCAGGGTCTGCACTGTTTGCTTAAATTACAAGAAGTTAAGAGTTAAATGAAACAGTCTGAAGTCCCGTTCAGGACTATTTTCCCAGCCTACACTCAGAGACATCGACCCACCAGCGCTTAGCAGTGCTTTGCTTTTCAATGTAGTGATTAGTTTTTGGCCTGGAGCAGTTTAAGATGTCAAGCTCCAGCCCCACCTGTCAAATTTGGTAAAATAGTATGTGACCTCTGCTAGAGGTATTTGAAGCTAAATGTTGCCATTTAAGAATTTTAGAAAGTGGTTTAGTCCATATTGTCTACTCAAGAGTCTACCTGTCCCTGGCAGCTGTCCGCTAATCATAAATTGCAGCAGGGAAATATTTTATCTGTCGCTAATATTTCTTTGCAGATAGCCACACGTTGTTGTATGCAACAAGGTAATTTTATATCTTGTGCTTATATTGCCCTATTACAAGCCAAACAATATTGCGTGCTAATCAGTATCTGCAGCAAAGTTATCTTTTATCGTGTATTTTTATATTTCCCTGATGCAAGACTTATGCTGCTGTATGCTAATCGTTTAGTGCAGCAATGTATTATTTATCTTGCACTAATATTCCCTACCATAAGCCACGGGTAATCTTTCTTTCGCATGTTAATATTTCCCTGCGCAAGCCATACGTTGTTGTTTGCTAATCATAAATGGCAGCAGGGAAATCTTTTATCTTGTCTAAATATTTTCTCTGCTGTAAGCCATACGTTTCATGTATGTTAATCATGCACTGCGTCAAGGTAATCTTTTATTGTGTGCTATGTTTCCCTGCTATAAGCCATACGCTGCTGTATGCTAATCATGAACGCAGCAAGGTAATCTTTTATTGTCTGCTAATGTTTCCCTGCTGCAAACCATCAGTTGTCGTATGCTAGTCATATACTTCAGCAAGGTAATGTTCTATCAAGTGCTATTATTTCCCACCTGCAAGCTATATGTTGTTGTTTGCTAATCATAAACGGCAGCAATGTAATGTTTTATCGTGTGCTTATATTTCCCTGGTACAAGCCATACGTTGTTGTGTACTTATCATTATCTGCAGCAAGGTAATCTTTTATCGTGCGCTAATATTTCCTAGCTGCGAGCCATACACAGACGCCACCTTACCAAGTCCATATACCTCGCACTCACGTCCTATGCATCCATAAACAAAACTTATCGGCGGTTTAAAAATTTGGTCGAAAAGTTCAACTAAATAAGGCCCCATTCTATGAGTCCCTACATTAATCCGGTCGGTTCTTTAAATATTTGCCCGAAACGATCAACCAAACCAGGCCGCCGTTTCAGGGTCGATCGTTTATAATCGAGCCATAGTATGCAAACGCCTAAAATTCCTTAAGGTAGCTGTCCATGTGATTATCATTGACCCATGAAATCAAACCTCGGATATGTACGGAATCCAGGTAACGGTTATATATAGCTGCTTGATTCTTGTCACTGTGACGTCAGAGGGCCTTGTAAAGAAGACTATCTGTAAAACCTGGACTGTGACAATGGAAAACAGTGCAGAACCAGGTCAGTCGCCACAGAACGCGGCGTCTGATCAGGATCTGCACTGTTTGCTTAAAGTACAGGAAGTTAAAAGCTATATGGCACAATCTTACGTCTCCGTTCAGGACGATATTCCCGGCTTACACTCAGAGACAATCGATCCACCAGTGCTGTCAGTGCTTTGATTTTTAACCTAGGGCCGAAACGACAAAGAACCGTTGGTAACAACTTTTATCCAAAGTGATGACGATAAAAAGTAATTTGCGGTCCTGTCAGTACTAAAGTACAAATCTCAAAAAGCTAATACTTATATGGTGCCATCTTTCACGAAAAATGACAATTATAGCCAAATGGACGTGTATTATTTTAGGACAGGTATGTTAAAGAGTAAAGGGAAGCTAATATTTATGCAGGGATATCAAGTATAATATAGTGAGTAGAAATGTCAGTCAGAAAATACGAAAATAAAAATGCAGCGACGTCATAATTGCTGAGCTCCAAGCCCCAGTCAGTTAGCTGGGTCGACATTACATTGTACCATTTCTCCAGCGTTTATTTGCATACAGGTTTAGGAGGATAGCAGTATGTATTACAGGCAGCTATATTGACAAATGTTAGATGACTTTTTATGTATTCAAGGATGTCAGTAAATCTGATATGAATGACAGGCAAATCTTTTCAGATTTCAGAAGTTGAACCCGTTATGCATTGTCCGACTGTTACTATGACAGCCATTGTCATATACATAAAAACACATGTTGCGTTAAAATGTAAGATTTTGAAAGTTCATATTTTATTTACACACACATACACACACATACACACACACACACACACATGTTAATAGTTGAAGAATTTAAACTTTCTAGGCCAGACTAGATTGTTTCGGCCAGTTCTGCATCATCAATGACTTTCATAAAAATGTTTAAAACTTCCGGGGTTAAAGCCAGAAAACATAAATAACACTATAGTAAAGTACGGACGGATGCTTTACGATCGTCTCTTGGTACTAACAACGTACGGGCTTATCAGACTGTCTTCATTCATTCATGTTGTTTTGTTTTATATTCCATTTTATGCTTTCATAGCTTTCCATTTATCTTTTCACCGAATAGAAAAGGGATTACTGATTGTAATTGGAAGCAGAATATATACTACGTAGTCTATGAAAAAACAAAACTAACAGAAAGGATAGTGTGCGGAGACAAACCAAAGGCATATTAGTAGGTATGATATATGAACTCGGGTAAGCAACATTTTGTGGGCACTTCGTCACATATTAAATTAGATTTTTAACCGTTTATTTCGATTTAATGTTTTCGTATTAATCATATGCTTATTATGTATCTGATTAATAGGACTGAAATTTTAGTACCTCTCCTCTAGATCCGAAGCTTTAGTAATTGCCAGCTACTGGGCATGTGAGAATTGAACGCTGAGAACGCTGAGGTGTTAACACCAGTCATTATCATTGATCCAGTGCTGTACTTTATTACCATAACACAATAAAATTTATGTGAAAACAGTTGCATACTCTAAACTTAACCCCAAACAATCACCTAATGTTACCGGCTACCTAGATCATCTTGTAATCAAAACATTTGTTTAACGCATTTCCTCGTTTTAACGTCTTATTAAAGCACCAAAGTGAATAAATTTGCGATATGATAGTTTCACACCGTATCAAATTGACGTTTGTAGCTGAAACAGACCAGGATTATAATTCATTTTTATGTAGGTTTCTTACAGTTTTGTCTCCACGACCAGAAATCAACAGGAGTTTACTTACTTTATTTTGTTTCTGAGGAGTAACATCGTCTGTATAAACATGACCTAGTCATTTATATGTAAACAAAAATATGGGGATACACATACAATCCATCAAGATAGCATAGGATCAGTGTCATCATAAAAAGTGTATTTAAGCGTATATGATCAGTCAAGATCAAGATCTTCCATCCAGCAGTGTTGCGTAATCTCATTACAAAAACATGCTTTTTCAAATATACTGAAAATTTTACCACCAAAAAATGAAAATATTCAGATAAAAAATTCTGATAATTTTCATATTTCTGCTAAAAACATAGATTTACGTACTCGTTAGAACCGCCTCGGCGAGGCGGTTCTAACGAGTACCTCAATCTATGTTTTTGAGCAGAAATAAGAAAAATATCGTATACCCCTGTCAACTCCAGTTTTACTATATAAAAGTGGGGTTTAAGGGGGTCAAAATTATATAGCTGTGTTTTCGTGATGTCATATAAGCTAACATTATATATCGTCACAGTATCCAAGAATCTGTTAAGCAATAGCGAAAACCCTCCTTAGACTGCAGATCACAGGCTAATCGGGATCTGCGCTCTCCATATATGCCCCGAACATATACGCCGATATATGAGACGAGCGAATGTCCAGGTCAGACCTTCCACAATGTCTAATTGTTTCCCTAGTTTTCTTCCTAGGTTTTACTTTCACGTACGCATTTGATTAAGATTGGTCATTATGAACTAATAAGTTTTACTGGGACTGCCGCTGTATTTGCGTTCCCCCTGGTTTCTACATGTAGACAGTAAAGTCCACATCAGCCTGGGGTCATGATTTTACTTTCACGTCGTTTCTGCAGAGTGTATGCGAACAGTGACGGTCCATATGTGAATGTATAGACCATATAGAAAGTACCGTGAAAACAAAAGGTAGTTCGTCCACGGGTAAACAAAGAATACCCTGACTACATTATTCGGATGTCTGGGCTGATCTGGATCTAAGTTTTGGAACATGCGGGTAAGGCTCCTTTTTCGGTACGTAGGAGTTTCCAGCTTTTATTTTATCTGGTTATACAGATTAGAATATCTAAATACCATAATCTCAGCTGTCACTTGGCTTTGCTAGATTAGTATGCAAACAATATGTCATAACATGTCTCTCAATATATAACTGCCAGACGTCGTCTGTTACGACTATGTGGAATGTGGAATAGAACCTATTACGCCAGGAGGAAACGTATTTGCGGACATATACGGGATAGCGAAAGTCAAATCTGTCTGTGTATCTGCAAAAGGCCTGTTCATACTATAGAAGGCAGAAAATCCCTTGCAAGTCTGCACACATGCACAGAATAATCTGAATATTTTCCTTTCAAGTATGCTCGAAGACACAACTTTGCCTGATAATATTTTAAAACTTGCAATAATAGTATGTTCGTCAGTTCGGGACGATGGTAATCTACTGGTCTCCTTTTCCTAAAGAGGTGATCATAAATCAAGACAGGACCCACCAAACCCAACAACAAGCCACTAAAAAGGCCAAATACGACAAATATGCGTCGGATCAGGCAATCACGAACCCCACAAAGAAAAAAACAACACAAGATCGCCGCCTTACAATGATCAGCAGTACAACTGTCGCCTAACAATGATAAGCAGTAGAAAGTATCGCCTTAAAATGGTCAGCAGTTAAAGACTATCGCCTTACAATGGTTGGCAGTTAAAACTACGCCTTACAATGGTCAGCAGTAACAACTGTTGCCTTACAATGGTAAGCAGTAAAGACTGCCTTAATATGGTCAGCATTAAAGACTATCGCCTTACAATGGCCGGAAGAAAAGTATCGCCTTACAATGGCCAGCAGTAAAAACTATCGCTTTACAATGATCAGCAGCACTATAGTAAAGAACGGACGGATAGGATGTTACCATGGCCAGCAGTAAATAAGTTCGCCTTACAATGGGCAGCAGTAAATATTATCGCCTTACCATCGTCACCGGTAAAGACTATCGCCTTTCATTGGTCTGCAGTAAAAACTATCGCCTTACAATGAGCAGCAGTAAAAACTATCGCAATACAATAGTCAGCAGTAAAAACTATCGACTTACAATTGTCTGCAGTAAAGAATATCGCAGTACCTTGATCTGCAGTAAAACTATCGCCTAACAATGATTAGCAGTAAAAACTATCACATTACAATGGTCAGCAGTAACAATTATCACCTTACAATGGTCAGCAGTAAAGACTATAGCCTTACCATGATCAGCAGTAAACATATCACCTAACAATAGTCAGCAGTAAAGACTTTTGCCTTACAATGGTCAGCAGTAAAACCTATCGCTTTACAATGGCCAGTAGTAAAAACCATTGCCTTACCAAGGTGAACAGTAAAGACTAGCGCCTTACCATCATCAGCAGTGTAAAACTATCGCCTTACAATAGTCATCAGTAAAAAAACTATCGCCTTATAATGCTCAGAAGTAAAAACTATCGCCTTACATTGATCAGCAGTAAAACTGCGCATTAAAATAGTCAGCAGTAAAACTAATGCCTTACATTGGTCAGCAGTAAAGTATATCGCCTTACCATGGTCAGAAGTAAAACTATCGCATTACAATAGTCAGCAGTATAGACTATTGCCTTACAATGGTCAACAGTAAAAACTATTGCCTTACAATGGTCAGCAGTAAAAACTATCGCCTTACAATATTCAGCAGTATAACTATCGCCTTAAATTGGTCAGCAGTAAAGGCTATCGCCTTACAATGGTCAGCAGTAAACTATCGCCTAACAATAGTCTGCAGTAAAAAGTATTCTTACAATTGTCAGCAGTAAAAATTATTGCCTTACAATGGTCAGCATTAAAGGCTATCACCTTACCATGGTCAGCAGTAAAACTATCGTCTTACAATAGTCAGCAGTAAAGGGTATTGCCTTACAATGATAAGCAGTAAAAACTATTCCTTACAATGGTCAGCAGTAAAACATATCGCCTTACAATAGTCAGCAGTAAAAACCATTGCCTTACAATGGTCAACAGTAAAACTATTGATTTTATTGGTACCGAATTTTCACCCATATGTTCAAAAGTTGTAAAAATACACAGGAAACAATGTTTGGTTCGCATGTAGAGGCTCCGTAACCCAATCAGAAATACATCACAGAAAATGTTAATAAAATGAAATTAGTGTGATAAAACAAGGATGGGGACTCACAGGAAACACCTCAGACACTGACCACCATAGTTAAATAAAACAATTATAAAATCATGAATCAAAGACATAACATCGGATATTAATCATCTAATAAAAGGTTGCAGGTTGGCACTATCGAGTGTAAGACTCGACCCTAATACACAGTCAAAAACAAACACACACACACACACACACACAAAAAAACAAAAAAAAACAACAAAAAAAACCCCTATCAATTATGTTTGGATTAAAAACCAAGCACGCATTTTGTCTTATAGTCTCCATATGGGCCGCTCATGCGAGAACGTGTCTTCGGGAATATGCTGACAGCGAAGGCCCAGATCAGACTGCGCATCTCCTCAGTCTAATCAGGACATTAGCTATTTGCTAACAGAATCATTGGATACTACATAATGCGTGATGGGGAGAGCACAGGCACATGCACAGGATGATTTGAATCAGTGCATTTTGCGCATGTTCGTAGGCACGTTTTCTCTTGACGCGGCCCATATTATATTTGATCTTTTCAAAACCTGTAAAACTGTTATAAGAAAAAAGAAATACCCGAAAGCAAACACACGCTTGTGATCACAAATTGCTAGTATCACGGCAAACACTATCATGGCAAACAGCGAAGCTTGTAATCAGACGTCGCTCTACGTATTTGAGGATGCTAGACATTAATGAAGTAATGTTGTTTTGCCGTTCAGGCATTTCTAGTTATATTGTTTCTTTAACAAGAATACACTCGCTGCCACTAAATATTTTACCTACCACTAGGTACTTATTTCCATATCATCCAAACTACAGAGAATTATACAAAGTAACACTATCGTATACATATCCATTCACTCACTGTTTCTGAATACAAGAGTAGAGTGATACACTGTTGGATGGGAATAAAATAGTCTTGTTGTAAAGAAGTTTCAAGTTAATTATTCAGCGACATCATAAACTTGCCTTATTTACGATAGATATTATACACCAGAAACGTTTATGTATAAAAGCTGTGAATACGTTGTGAACTACCTGTCTAGTATTTATGTGCCTTTTAAATACTTTATTAATTCTTGAATTTTAAACTAGAGGCGGTGCTGATGTAAAATATAAACGCCTCAGTGACACAGAATTAACCCTTAAAGCGGGTAATTGAAAAGGATAACAGACGACATTCTATCTAATATTTTATTTTTTAGACAAAATAAAGCTTTGATTTTTATGTGAATCGTCCGCATAGGAGAAGATTCACGTGGAAATTTAAACCTTAAATTCTCTTAAAGATCTTATAGTTATCTGTTGCATTTACGATTTTTTCTGCATTTTCGATTGTCAATCATACAGTTAGGACGCACGAAGTGTCTTCGGGAAAGATGTGAAGAGCGACCACTCTGATTATCCTACCTACACACAAAAGCTCATCTGAATCTTTGCTATGATTTAATAGCTTTTGCAGTCTTCAATGTAGGCGGACTCTGTGGTCTTTGCTGTTCGCATATAACCTGAAAAACATTTTTTTTTTCATAATACGACTGCAGTTAATACATGTAAAGATAAGACAACTATTAGTATTAATGATGGTTATGTTATCTGAATTGCATGTAGTCTGTCTTGATAACCTCTCGTATTGCGGTACAAGTAGGTGAACTTAAATTCCTTCGTGGATGATAGTCCATACGTATCGTTCGCGCACTTCTTCCACATAAACACGACCAACTTATGTTTACCTATAACTCTTTGCAATTAGTATTGAAGGGAAAAAAATAGTTGAAGGTATACCAACACAAATAAAATACCGTCATTATTCCAGACGTAATCTTGATTAATATTCGAATGGGTAGATGTAACCGCACCAAATGTAGAGCGCTGAGGGGAACACCAACTGTCGAGCGCTGATGGGAACACCAACTGTAGAACGCTGATGGGAACACCAACTGTAGAGCGCTGATGGGAACACCAACTGTAGAGCGCTGATGGGAACACCAACTGTAGAGCACTTGGGGCGGGATGGGGGATGGGGGATGGGGAACACACATTTCTATTTTAATTTCATCGGCAGCGCTAAAGTCAAGAAGATTGTAATAAATATCATGATAAGCAGGATAAGGGGTAACCGACAACTGCATGCTATCTATAAACTATACTTATTCATAGAGACATTTAGCTTCGTTCATTGTAAGAAGAAAACAGAACATGTCACAAAGACCATATATTGAAATCGTAAAAAGTGATGGGAATGTCCACAAGTGATCCGACCCAAAGAATAAGG
Organism: Anodontia alba; assembly: GCA_964016985.1. Taxonomy (NCBI): domain Eukaryota; kingdom Metazoa; phylum Mollusca; class Bivalvia; order Lucinida; family Lucinidae; genus Anodontia; species Anodontia alba. The sequence continues at coordinate 71,440,424 of OZ024835.1, forward strand.
CAGAATAATCCAATGAACATTAATCTTTTAAACTGGATAAAACCTGTTTATTGTTAGCGGGATATTACCTGTTAATTGTTACCTGGTAGTTCTCGATATATATTTATCCAGAAAACATTTCTGTAGATAATTTCACATTGTTAGTAAATATTCTAGATACTGGTATTTTCTCTTTATATCTAAAGGCCAAGTTGTTAGAATAACTCGGTATTATATTAGTTATTTTTATGTTCCGTAATACTGTGTTATGAGGTAAAATAAACTTTTGTCTTCAGGGTAAAGGGACACACTTTCAGATTTGGCAACTGTGTCTTAACTGGTTTTGCCTGTATATGAAAAGGGATCTATTTTAAATGGAATAAATTTGCTTCCTTTGGACGCAGTGTTTTTTTTTTTTTCTCTCTCTCTCTTGCTTTTAGAGTAGACCCTTTTTAGAAGGGACCCGGTGTATAGAAAAACAAACAGCAAGTCATAAAAGTTGTGTCCCTAGTGAAAAATGGCAAAACATCTACCGTGCGTATTAAGTCCCCTTAGTAAGCAAGGAAACATTTGTTGTAAAAAACACTGTTAGGAGGATAAAAACGTAATGACAACATGGTGCTTACATGCTGTCTTAATAACTAGAAACAGCATTGCAGTCATTAAATCGTAATTGAGCCAAAGACCTACAAGGTAAAACAACTACATAAGCAACAATAAGAAAGGAAGTATAGGTACAGAGGAAAGGAAGAACTTTGGATAGTTTTGCTTCTAACAACCAACAAAGTATTGATCAGGGCCACAATAAAGCTACCCTTACCTAACCCTAACCCGGTAACATGACATCCGCCATGTCACTTAATCATATTATTCTGTTTGTCGAGCAACCTGTCCAAAATACCTTCTTTTTGCATTATTTATAACATTAGTTCATGAACTCGCCTGGCTATGATGTTTTGTCAAGACAATTAAACAAACTAGAATATAAGGTAGGATTCCACATATGGGAAAACCACCCTTATCATGCATAGAAATAACTTGTGGATTGGTGGTCATTTATAGGTATTGTAGGATATATCGATAGATAAGGGTCCTATCAGGGTGGCGGAATCCACAGACTGATCTGAATCCTCAATGTGTGAGCATTCATTTGATTGATCTCCATCTTCCGAATGATATTGCGTGATCCTAAAAGGAAATTGATACACCATCAGCGCAACATTGCCAAATTTGTTTTACCGTCCTTCTGATAATGGCTGTACCTTATCAGAAATGAGTTTGTTTCCCATGGGAGCAAATTACATCATTTTAAGGTAGACCTCTTTTCAGCAGAGGATCTGTGTACAGGAGAGCCATTAGGAAGCAATAAAAGTTCCTTCCTTGTGAATAATGGTGACAAAAAAAACTATTATGTGTATACAATTCCCTAAAAACCTTTTACAGTTTCTGTTGTCAGATAAGACTGGTTAGCTGACTTATCTGGTGTAGTCCTTTACTTTTCCTAGCAGATGTGTATCAGGATTAAGGACAAGAGTCGGAAGCTGATTAAAACGTGTTTAAATGCCTACTACATGTATCTAACAGTTGTGCTGTTGAACGTTCAAAGGCGGTCATTCTATTGCAGTTTCTCGTCGTTTGTACGTTTTAGTAGTTGTCGATATTTTATCTTGCCATTTCATGTTTTTCAGCACATTTCCGACCCCGAGGATATAAAACTTTTTTCATGTTCAACTTAGCTGAGTATGAAATTTTCAATGCTAATAAATATGAAAATGCCAACAATAGATGGCATTTTCGTACTTATTAGCGGAGAAATTTTCATACTCAGTTAAGTTTAGCAAGAAAGTATTTACAACTGTTAGTAATTTGAGATTTATTAGCAGGACTAATTTCATGCTCAGCTGAGCATGAAAGTTTTATAACCGGTGCCTGGGGTCTAAGAAGGGTTGTGCTCCGTGACTGTGACCATTCCTGCGCACCTCCATTTATTTATGGAAAAGGGGGAGGTGAAAATGAGAAATGTAGAAATAGGTAGACTTAGTAGATGAAAGCAAATGAGAGGAAGATGGCGTTTTTTGAAACAAAAATCTTAAAGGTTGCTTTCGGAAACAACAGAACGAAAATCGGAGACTCGGTTTTATTAAGTCTGTTCATATACAGCAGTGTAGATTAAGGGCTGTATACGCACTCCCACCCCACCCCACTCAGCACCGGCTGTATACGCACTCCCACACCTTGCACCGGCTGAAGCGGTATTCGATTTTCGCTACCAGAATTGGCTTAATGATCCCAAAGAAAATAAAACATAATTTGCACTATGATGAAGTACGGGGAGACGTTTAATGGCCGCCACACGACACTAAACACAGCTGCAGTGAAGTAAAGGAAAATCTAAAACAAATAAAGAATTTTAAGAATTCCGATAGTAAGAGAATATCACACTTGGGTATACTTCCGGTTCTGTTAGTTGTCTCAACGAAATGGCGTTATCTCGGTAGGGATCAAGCATCTATCACAAGCTTCGTATTTAATCAATCGTGAATGCAAGGAATGAGATGTTTTGCATACCACGATAAACGAGCAGGTTATTGATACACAAGATATATGCAATAAAAAATAATAAAAAAACCTCTGCCGACCACTTCCAGATTTCCACTTCTCAACAAGAGTCTCTAGGAGTTTAGAGCTAGTCACTTCCACATTATCAGTTCTCAACAAAACGTAGAGCTACTCACTTTCAGATTACCTGGTCTCAACAAGAACTTAAAGGTATTCAATCCCAGATTACCAGTCAAGAAGAGCTTAGAGCTAGTCACTTCCAGATTACCAGTTCTCAACAAGAACTTAGAGCTAGGCATTTCCAAATTACCAGTCTCAACAAGAGCTTAGAGCTAGTCCCTTCCAGATTACCAGTTTTTAACAAACCCTTAGAGCTAGTCACTTCGGATTACTATTTCTCAATAAGGAAAAAACAAACAAATGTATTTATCTGTTAATATATGGTAAACTTGCCATACTCTCTCAAGACGCGATCCATTTATCATTCTAAACTCTCCTATAATTATACGAATAGGAGTAAATAACAATACGAATGCAAAATTGGTAATAACTGGGGTAATAAATAAAAGTCATACCCCGTACCATGCATCCACTACCTGTTAATCTCACCATTTTAAGGTTAAAAAAAACAAAAAAAAAAAACAAAAAAAAAACAAAAAAAAACAAAAAAAAACATTGAGACGTTTGAGCAGACAAAAAGATTAATAAAGGAGAATATTTTATATGTTTCTTTTGCATACCGAGTACATGTTACAAAACTGCAGTGACGGCTGATAACAAGGAGTTTATCTATAAAAGCCTAAAATATTTTTGAATTAATTTCCTAGTTCTATTAAGGATTATTTCTCAGTGTACTACAAACATTATGATATCTTTTCTGGACGTTTATATTAGATGTATTGTTCATATATAGTCTAAAATGTTGTGGTTTTTCTTATTATTAAATGTATTGTTCAAATGACGTCTAAAATGCTTTTATTATTATTAGACGTATTGTTCAAGTATAGTTTTAGTTTGACTATTATTATATATATATTGTTCAACTATAGTATAAAATATTTGTCTTACCCTGGAGTAGTGCAAAACCTGCGTCTGTTTAAGATGACTAGATATATCTCAGAGGGTTATCATACTTACATTAAAGGAGTCAACCTTTCGCGTTACGAAATGGGAAAGAAATTAATACCGTTTCTTTGATGTTTCTTGCTTCCAAAGGCTCTTCCCTTTTTGAAGGTCAATATCCTATTAAGTGGTATGTGACAGTCGTAAACTGTCTCATCTTACTTCCACTTCAGGGTTTGCTGTTATCTGTGATTGTTGCTATTCTTAGATATCTTACTCCACTTCAGGGTTTACTTTTATCTGTGATTGTTGCTATTCTTAGACATCTTACTCCACTTCAGGGTTTACTATTATCTGTGATTGTTGCTATTCTTAGACATCTTACTCCACTTCAGGGTTTACTAATATCTGTGATTGTTGCCATTCTTAGACATCTTACTCCACTTCAGGGTTTACTATTATCTGTGAGTGTTGCTATTCTTAGACATCTTCTATATTATTTGTTTTGTTAAATTGCCGGGTCCTTAAGGATAAAGGAGTCCATTGGATACTTCTGAAAACAGAATAATACTCATTTGGTTCGTTACATTACTGCCCACCCAGCGGGTACACAACGTTGAAGCAACGTCGTGTTTAACGTTGATTCAACATCTTGAATGTTGAAACAATATAAAACAACAAACTTCAAAGATGCTGAATTTATACATAGATAGTTGCATTCATTTGGATAATTGAATCATACGCTAATATCTAAACACGTGCACAAACTAGTTTTTAATACATATAAATCGTTATTTCTATAAATTATGCCTCTGAATCAGACTATATTTTTAAATTAGATGTGAAAAAGACGGATGATTTTTTTTTTTTTTTTTAAATAGTTACTGCTTAGATTTCTATCAGCGATTAGCTAGTCCACACGATAAACGATCTAAGGCGGGTTAGGACGTGCTGCACGTGCGCCTGGCTTCCTGAGGGAAAAAAAATCAAAATGCTCCAGATATTTCTTTATAGTGATCCTGCTAATACATGATTCATATCCAGCATCCTAACATTCTCACGTAAACTACAATAGCTGTGTCAGTTTAATATCATAATCAATTGCTCGGCTGAACTTCAAACATGTCATAAGCTTATCACTGTCTCTAGTTATGTAATTTTCTTGTCCTGTTTGATTTAGGAATGCTTTCACTTAGACAAAGTATGTTGGTTACATGTGCTGTTCTCTGGCAAAGTTCCCATTAGTGCAACCGCTATACATTCCACTTTGTTTTGTCTTCTGACGTCTCAAAAACAAACTAAGAAAACCAAAATATACTTACCGCCACGTATGAAAATGTACCGTCAACAATGCGCGCTAAGCAAGAACAATCTTCGCTATCGGTATTTGAATAGCCACGGATCGTTTTTCAGACAGACAAGCAGACATCGAAGACTGGTCAGTCTGTGTTATCAAGCTGATAATGACCTTTCCTGGGTAACGTCCAGATTGTTTCTTTTTTCCCTGCACACAAGCACCATCATACATTGTGGCTAACTAATACGCCCAGCTATGAGAAAATGGCACTTCTAAGCATACCCGAACAACAAGAACCTAAAACAGCATATATCAGCATAATAACACGGCCTGGTCGGAGTATGTTTTTTGGCACATATATAAATTGTACAGTATCTAGAGATTGTGCCATCGATTGTGCAATTTTGCTGTTTTATACGTGTCCCTAACGACCTTTTATCATGACAGGTAAACGAAAACAAATGACTGACATTAAGTGGAAAGTTTTAAATAGCGCATTGTTCACAAGCTTTGTGTAATTGTAAATATTCAACAGGTCTAGGGAATTTTGGAAAACCGCGATTACGTATTATCGCGATGATGCGCGGCGAAACACCCTCCGTGAAAAAGGAAATCATGATCAACATCTCGTAGCGAGATAATTCACGACCTGCAGCTTCCGTTTCTGCAAGGTAAACGTAAATAAATATGATTAAAAAACACCTAGTTAAGGTAATCGTAGGTAGAAGTACTATTGCGAGCTGAAACAAAATCTGTAAGTTATTCAAAGGATACAAGCGCCTTTCAGATCAAATGTAAGCAATTCACAATTTTATCATAAACATAACCCTAAAGGATGTAACGAACGCAGTATATTCACTCGGGTATCATTACTTTACAACAGGCAGCTCATTAGCTATTGATTACATTTTAAGTCTGTTTCCTAACTTTCTTTTTATGTTTTAACGCTAAAATAGTTAAAACAGTAGGTTAGCAGAACTTTACTTGGCAATAATCGAATAGTGCGTCCATAGTATTTAATTTGTCAATATTCATTATATAGTACTTGACTTGACAATATTCAAAGCAGTTGATCCATAGCACTCCACTTTGTAATATTCAAAACTGTAGGTCCGTAGAACTTGACTTAGCAATATTTAATAGTAAATCCGTGGCAATATTCAAAACAGTGGGTCCGTAGCACTTGTCTTGGCAATATCCAAATACAGTAGGCTCGTGGTACTTGATTTGTGAGTATTCAGTACAATATTTTCGTAGTACTTGACTTGTCAATATTAAAAAAAAAGTAGGTTCGCAGTGCATTATTTGTCAATATTCCAACCAGTACGCGACTTAACAATTTTCAAAACAAGAGGTTTGTAGCATATGGCATGGCAATACTCAAAAGTGTAGGTCTGCATGTCTTGACTTGCAAATATTCAAAACAGTATATTCGTTCTGTTTGACTTGGCGAAATTTAAAACAGCAGGCTCGTCATACACAAAAGAGTACGGCCGTAGTTCTTTACTTGGAAATATTCTAAACAGTAGGCATATAATACTTGACATGGCAATATTCAAAATCGTAGGTTCTTTGTACTTGACTAGGCAATGTTCGAAACTGTAGGCTCGAATTACTTGACATGTCAATATTCAAAACAGTTTGTCCATGGTATTTGACATGGAAATGTTATAATCTGTAGGTCCGTAGTACTTGACATGGACATATTCATAACAGTAGGTCCGTAGAGCTTGACTTGTCGATATTCAAAAGAGTAGGTCGCAGTACTCAAATATTCAAAACAGTACGTCCGTACCACTTGAATTTGCAATATTCAAAACAGTAGGCACATAATACTTGACATGGCAATATTCAAAATCGTAGGTCCTTTGTATTTGACTAGGTAATGTTCAAAACTGTGGGCTCGAATTACTTGACAGGGCAATATTAAAAACAGTTGATCCATGGTATTTGACATGGACATATTCATAACAGTAGGTCCGTCGACCTTGACTTGTCGATATTCAAAAGAGTAGGTCGCAGTACTCGAATATTCAAAACAGTAGGTCTGTACCACTTGAATTTGCAATATTCAAAACAGTAGGCTGGTAGTACTTGACACGGCAATATTCAAAACAGTAGTTCCGTGGCAATTGATTTTGCAATATTCAAAACAGTACGTCCGTAGTACTTTACTTGGCATATCCAACAGTAGTCCCGTAGTACTTGAACTGTCAGTATTCAAAACTGTAGTCTCGTAGTACTTGAATTGCAATGATAAATACAGTAGGCTCGTAGTACTTGATTTGTCAGTTTCAAAACAGTATTCTCGTAGTACTTGACTTGTCAATATTCAAAACAGTATGTTCGCTGTACTTGACTTGTCAATATTCAAAACAGTATGTTCGCTGTACTTTACTTGTCAATATTCAAAACAGTATGCTCATAATACTTGACTAAGCAATTTTCAAAAGAGTAGGTTCGTAGTACTTGACTTGGCATATTATAAACTGTAGGTTCGTAGTACATGACATGGTAATATTCGAAAGAGTAGGTCCGTAGTTCTTGACTTGGCAGTCTCTAAAACTGTTGGGTCGTAGTACATAGCAATACTCAAATGAGAGGGGCCGTATCTTGACTTGCAAATATTCTTAACAGTGGGTTTGTAATACTTGTCATGACAATATTCAAAATAGTAGGTGTTTGTTTTACTTGACTTGGCACTTTATAAACAGTAGTTTCGAAGTACTGGACATGGCAATATTCAAAACAGATGGTTCATAGTACTTGACATGAAACATATTCAAAACCGTAAGTTCGTAGTACTTGACTTATCGATATTCACAAGCGTAGGTTCGAAGTACTCGAATTTGCAATATTCAAAACCGTATGTTCGTAGTGACTGACCTGGTTATATATAAAACATGTTCGATATGCAGCCATAACGTCTTTTTATGATTAGTTTTATTTTGTTTATTTCTTAGATTTAAATTTGTTTGATAATTCGCGTTGCATAATCTATGGATTCTATAAGAAAAATTGACACTATGACATTATTTTTTTTTTCTATTTGAGCGGTTGCGCAGGCTTATCAGGTGTTTGCTGTCCTCATGTGCCCGGAAGGCAGATTTTATATGGAGCGGTTCGCGTAAATACTTGTTAAGAAAGAATGCTACCATCTGTGTTTTGTCGCAACATTGCAAGCTTAAGTTTCAAATAATAACCTGATACGAAATAATATTCAAATAAAGTGACATAGTAAGTCTCAAAATTATAGTAAAAGTCGTTTCCGGTATTCATCATAAAGAAAAGTTTATAGTAGTTTGACAGGTTTCTGACGTTTATTGCACCATGCTTGTTTAAAGGTCGCGAATCGAAGCATATGATTGTCGAGTAGCAAAACAAAGTACCCTATCACGGATCTGCAATAAGCATGATCAGGCAATTGTTCGATCAGCCTATTCACCACCTGAACATTTCGCAACACAATCTTTGTAACTTACTAATATCATCCAAAGGCGCTGACCTCGGAAGCACAGGTTGATTCACTTGTATATTGATTACAAATACCAGACGATATCTTTTTTGTCATAATTCGTTGTACAATAATGATCTACAGAAATTTGATCATTCAAATTATATTGCAAGCAAGCATCTGTTCACCTCAGCACATTAACCATACTTTGCGCACAAATGTTGCGGCCACCAAAGCTAATATAAGTATATGTCTAATAATGTGCAGAGTGGTGTAATTTCACATCATGGGAACACATGTTCACACTGAGGAAGGGCCTTTATCACCGTGCAATATACATTATTTTAAGAGCTGTTTCCAAAACAAAGTACCAAAATTTATGTACTAATTACTTTCAAACATCAGTTTAAGTTTGGAAATAACAATTCTCTAAATATTAATAGAATCATCAGTTCGTATAACATTCATGTACAAAGTGTGCAGGATGTCACACAGCATACATTTTGTCTCCGAAGCATTATTATTGTAAATTTCTTTTCAAGCGGTTCTTGTTGTGTTTCAGAATTTAATGCACTTCTTTAAATAATTATGTAAGTTTAAGATATATTCAGTTAAGTGTAGGTAACAGAGTTGCTACCTTGATTTGGGAAAGAGCGGCCAACTCTGCTTGTCACCTGTGTATTTTGTGGCTGCTTAATTATATATGTCTGTATTCCCCTTTGGTGTTGGGGCCTGATTTGGATCTGTTTGTATCAGTTCCTTAGTTCATTTAAATTCCTGAGTAAACAATACTTGTCAAATGCCTAATCCTAATTTCTGAGAAAATATTGAAAATTGTTGTTTGCTGAAACTTTACCAAGCATGCTAAGCATTAATTAGTGTTAAAATCCGCTGTGACGCAACAATATTTTCTTTGAAGCCTGGGAAATTTGCACATTGTCACAGTACATTCAACAGATCTTCGTTAGGCTTAAGTGCTATTTCATGACTAGTCTCTAAATATAAATCATAGTTACTGAGAAAGATTAGACACTTCTTCAGCATGACATATCGGAACCAGTTTTTACTGTAACTTAGTTCATAAATTTTGGAAACTTGCTGGGAAATCCAATTATTTAAAAGACTTAGAAGTATGGGGTATAATGGGACAGACTGCTATGCTTAGTTTTTAACCCGATCATGGTTGATAGCTATGCTTTCCTCTTTAATTGTACGACAATTGGCCTAGAGTAAAGATTTGGTGCCAACAAATCGATTTACACTCCTCCCTCACACGGTTTTTCTCTCACCATTCTAAGGCGGTCGTTCTGATGTTGCTTGTTTTTTGTATGGCCTCGTGGCTGCTCGCTGCGGAACTTTCTCCAACCTCTGGAATTTTGAAAACGATCTGGAAATTTTTTTAACAGTACATTTGTATTTATAACTTCGAAAGGATTCCTAAATTCGGTTGGTTAACACTCGAGTATGGCTAGAGTACATCTAAAGTACAGCGATTTATAGTCCATAACGACCATGAACAGACACAAAGTTATTCATCAAGAAAACATACTGGGGTTTACACGGGTATATATTATTTTTCTTATTTCTGCTCTAAAGCATAGATTGTGGGTACACGTTAGAACCGCTTCGGCGAGGTGGTTCTAGTGAGTATCCAAAATTTGTGTTTTGAGTAGGAATATGAAAAATATCAGAATATTTTATCTGAAAACTTTCAGTTTTTGGTGGTGAAATTTTCAATATATTTGAATAGGCATGTTTTCGTAATGATATGTTGTTGATCCTAGCTTTCAGAGTATTCTGCTTAGATACATTCTCGAGGATACATTTAAATAAAATTATCAAGAAAATGCCGTAATAAAGAATTACGTCTTTCCGAGGCTCTGGTAGAGGAGAACAGGAAGGAAGAATGAAAAAACAAAATTCTTGCAAAAATGAAACCGCCTTAGAACAGTCAATAAGAAAACAATTTACTCACTCAAAACCCCCTTTAACTTTTGATGCAGCTCCAGATTATAAAACTTAGGTATCTTCTGCCTTATTTGTTAAACATTAAAGCTAGTCACATATAATCATTTAAAAAAAGGAAAGATAAAAATCCAGGGAGTGCCACAATCACAAACCGCAGCCCATCCCAGACGCCAAGAGGAAGAGGAAACAGACAAAACCAAACAAGCGCAAATCGAACAAAATTACAAAAAGCACTGAGATCTTCCCCAAGCGAGGTAATCGCAATGCTCAAAGGACTGAAAAATACAATAACAAAATAAAACAAGACAATACTTCTTGTGTTTTTCAGTCCTTTTAGAATTTACTTTATTTTATTGGAGAATTGGCTTTATTTAACTGGAGTTCAGTTCAGAACTCTGATGAAGCCAATGCAAAAGAAATCAAGAAGAAGGACCGTAATGAACCCGAACAAAGACGGCTATTGTCTGGTGACAAACGGTTTAAGAAAGAAACCGTCACTCAAGGGAGGTCCAATCCGATGCTGTGAAATAAAAGAGGGAGGCAAAGTTATCAATCATAACTGAGATGCAAAGTTATCAACTATCATTAGGGAGGGAAATTATCAATTATTATTTGGGGAGGGAGGGGGTGAAAGTTATCAACTATCATTAGGGAGGCAATTTTATCAATTATTATAGGGGGTGAAAGTTATCAAATATGATTGAGTTAACAAACCATGCATACAGTTTGCTACAAACCATGCATACAGTTTGCTACAAACCATGCATACAGAGATTTACTTTACATTGTAACCTATATTTTCTTACGAGTAACAAACTATTTTATTGTTCCAAAATATCATATTTAGATCAGCATGTTTCTTCGGTCCTTTTTGTCATACCAAGTAGCGTATGTCATACGTTGTTTTCGTTCATTTGTAATCATTTAAACTGTGGTTGATGTTTAAATGGGCGGAGCGAGTTATTACTGTTATTGTTCTGTCGATGCAAAACAAACGTACTCAGTTATCAAGTTAACGCCTTACTGTGGAGAACATGATCTCACATAATCCATCAGTATTAACAATAGATAGGAAATTGGAGAGAAGATAATGACTTTGAAACTGCTAACAACTAAAATGATGTTTCAATTTTCTTTTCTAATATTGCACGTCTCTCTCTCTCTCTCTCTCTCTCTCTCTCTCTCTCTCTCTCTCTCTCATATATATATAGTCCCTTTAATAGGCAGTTTGATATGTGAAGGGTAATAGAAAATACTCGCAGTAGGATTTACTGTCAGGCATGTTACAAACATATATCATTCCTGTATGGAGAACATGACGCCATGCAGTTTTTGATCCGAAATTTAATATACGCAATATTTGTGTTGCAAAATGTGAAGCCAACTCCTACCTGTACGTGTATACTACTACAAATAATAATAATAATAATAATAATAAAAACAATAATAACGACAACGACGATGATAAACTACTACGACGATATTCTCTAACACACATGCACTAGGAAGATTTTTTTTTTTGGACATGTAATTCAAAAGATCACAATATTATACTATGTACAGGTGTTGGGTTCTAGTATATGGTTTGACACACTGGCAACTTAGTGGATTGATAATGCAAACCATTGTTGCAGATCTTACAGGCTGGATTGCTATTGGCAACCCTTGTTGACATTCCTTGTAGAAAAGCTATTTGATAAAATATCTGCACACTTTACTAAAGGAAGTAATAAACTTTTAACATAATTGCAAAGGTGAACGGTTTGGATAGACAGTTCAAAGTATAGCATATATGACCCGATGGATTAATGATTGATAATATAATCGCATGTTACGCAGTGGATTGATAACATCTTCGATGAAATGGCATCTTGGTTTTATACTTTTCTGTTACCGTCCTTGTGCGAGGGTATTATGACGATTTGTTACTAACTCTATCCCTAATCCTAAGGCCGAGAGTAACGCTAACTGTCGTTGGTGAACAAATCATTTGATCTGCGAACAAACAATAACGAAAACTCTATTCAGACAGCTCGGACGCGCAGTCAATAAATACAATGTCCTCACGTTGCTTTGCATATTGTTATATTACTATTACTACTTGCAGGAGATTGCCATCAATCTCTTACCTTATCCCAGGAATAGTAGTATCCTCAGTTGTATCCTCATTATGATATGTCTTTATCATATCAATACGTGTATATAAAACACGTTTTCAATATTTCGCTTCTTATTCAAAGTAACCGTAGAATATCGTATCACCACACACTGCAGCCATGCTAAAACAATGACACAAAGATGAGTGGACAACACATGTCAAAATGACGTCATAATATAGTGACCGTGGGCATAAGTCATCAGTTCATACACTACTGCAGCGGGTCACGAATCGATAGTATTTGCATACATTAAAATACGTTTAAAACAAATCCTTAATTACATTTTTTTCTTAATGGACTATCTATATAATTCCTGTTTTTCTCTCGCAACTTTCTATTTTAACTGACAAAGAAGGTTATCGTGATGTTAAATGATGTTTAACCTGAGATCTCAAACCTATTTATCAGTATCTAATGCATGTGTACCCGGTATAATTTTAACTTAAAAATCTAATCTATTCCCTATTCGTCAGCTTAACCCAGACATTACGGTACACATTTTAAAAGAAGTACGTGATATTTGGCAGAGGCAGAAACAAGATGGAGCGTTTAAAAATTGTCTTCCTATTGTGCTGACACGGTAAGTTTCAAAACATTGGACTATGTAGAAACTATATAGTGAGAGATTAAAATAATATGCCTTAGTTATCTGTTGCTTTCGTTACAGGCATGTGAATAAGATGGGAATCTCGTATATACAAAAGCAGAATATAGTATTGTAATGCAGATTTATATAACTTTACCATAGTGTAGTTTTTATTTTCTGATCCTTTATAATAATTGAGCTCAATCTGGGAGTTTTTTGTTTTATTAATTTTCTAAGGGTTACTAACGTGGCCAAGTGGTCCAAACCAGCTACATGAAAGTTAAATATAATTATTTAGTCAAGTAGTATGGGAAAACGTATTATCAGAATATGAAATAGGACGTACACACGTGTGCACAGACAAATGATTTATAAATTCGCGTAGGGCCCATTTATGTACCAGGTTTACATATAGTTACATATGTTCACAATGGAACAGCGGGAAGTTAAATATTGTTTCATACGGGACTTAAATAAATCTGTGTTCCCATGTCTAAATATATGCATATTTAAATACAGTTTTAAACAAGGGGATTTTCATATTAAAATAATTTTATTGCTAAAGTGCAAATTCAGTTAAATATGCGAGCATTCGCACGTACGTACACACGAACGTACTGAGTACATGAAGAAACACGCACACACAAATTTTGTTAACTTAATAAGAATTTGGACTAGAATGATTCGACCTTAATTAATACTTGTTGAATGACAATAGTTTTAGCCAGGGCGTACAGATGCCGTAAAATATACTTAGTCTATTGTAACATCGTAAATTAAATATTTTTTTTTTCCTATATAAACTGATGTGAAATAAGAATCGGGAATTTTCTTTTTACCTTTTACCTCTGATCGTATTGGTACAAGAAAGGGAAATAAGCGATTTAACCAAGCAGGTGCCCTTTAAAGACATTTACCCTAAGTATTCGGACTGACAGTGCAGACCCACATCAGACCCACACTGAACACAACGTCTGATCAGAGTCCACCAACTGCCACTCAGTCAGCAGATTTTAGATACGTCATCAGGTAGCAAAATGGTATTGTTCAGGAAAAGTATGATAAGGGGTTAAAGTGTCCAAATATGTTAGGTAAATACAGTACTTGCGGAGTATGTATCTTTAAAGGCCATGGATCTCTTATTCTAGTTTGGTTGTCAATTGACTAAGCAGAATGTTTGCCTTTTACGCCCAAACAATGAAAATATCATTAGTACTCTAGATGCTTACAGAAATATAAATGTTCATTTCTATTTTTATTTCCTCTCGGGTCGTTATGTCCATTCTGCAGTTCCGCTGAATCCAGTCTTACGAGATGTACGCAGCCCCGCCAACTACATTGTTGCATATGAAGAGTCTCATTTTAAACCCAGGCACGGGTCGTCTTTCTTTTATGTGTTCTTGTTTCCAAGACCATCTTTATGGATTTTTATTTGGTTGTTTTGTTTATTTTAAGCCTATTTATATTTATGACGTCGCTTGTACTGATGAAAATTATAAAGAATGGTTAAATTGTTTAATATGGATATATTCATACAGTGTACTTAAACGAAATTGTTTCCTTCTTATTTACATGCAAGGATCTGCTGCAGGAATAATTGACAATTAATGGGTTTTTGAATGCAAGTGTAATAAAAACGTCAGGTTCAATTTTTACAACATTTTGCACTCATTTAAATTTAAATTTCACAAGACCGTTTGTTTCATTATAACATAATATAGATCTGAATATTTAACAATTGTAACATTTAAAAGTTCATTCAAACTTACCAGTCTTGGATCAAATTAAGAAAACTACTCGTAATTATATAATTATTTTAAGTTCGATCAAAATAACTAGTGATATGTTACAGAAAAAACATGGTTATTGTCGAAATTTTGGGTATGCTGTAAATTATACCATAGTTTGGTGACCTTTCACTGTCTGAACCCAAACGAGGCGGAGCCGAGTTTGGGTCAGACAGAGAAAAGTCACCATATTGTGATATAATTTACAGTATTCCCAAAACCTAGACAATAACATGGTTTATCTGTTTTAACCAGTGTATGGGACTGTTTTTTTTTTTTTCTTACAAAAATTATACTTTTATTTATTTAGTATTATACCTTTTTCTACTTTTTTTCGTGTTTCTTGTTTTTTACTTTTTTTATGGTAAAATGGTAACACCTGGTCTGATGCAAAGCTGGACCTATTGATCTTGTGTACTTAAAACACCCCGCCTATTTTGAATTAAACTGAGGCACTACTGCTAAAATCTGATTGGTTGCAGTCATGTCAATCAAAAGAAATTACATCAGCATCTTAATTTGGTCACATTTTGGTGCAATCTGGTTGGTCAGCTGTAGCTTTGGTCATAATAATATACTCCAGACAGACTGTCTGGTTCCGTGTGTTTTATTCAACAGAAAGTTGAATGTGTCATTTTTAAATAGAAAGTTGCTCAGTGCAGAAGTAATTTTGAAGTTCCTCTAACCTTTACCACTCTCTGGGCACTTTCAATAGACAGTATATTTGATGATGCTTTTCTTACTTTTTCCAGCCAACAGAATTTGTCATTTCATGCAAACTGTCTCTGTTGGAGACAGTTTTCATGAAATGTCAAATCCAGTTTCCTGGGAAAAATAAGAAAACTATTTCAAAATGTTATCTGCTGAAAATTGATGTGTAGGACTGTCTGGGCAATTTTAGCAGACAACATATTGATGATACGTTTATTTTTTCAAAAAAAAAAACAATTTGACATTTGGAGACAGTTTGCATGAAATGTTAAACCATGTTTCCTTGGAAAATAAAAAAAAAATATTTCAAAATGTCTGCTGAAAATTGATGCTTAGCACTCTGGGTACAAAATTCAGCATACAACATTTTGAAATATTTTTCTTATTTTTCCTAGAAAACAACAAACTTTTTTTTTTTTTAGAAAAATATCATCAATTTGTCATCATCTGCGGAATTAGCCCAGAGAGTGATAAAGGTTAAAGCGCACTGATGGGTTGACAGTCATTCTAAAGTACACCTGTGAGATTTATAAATAAACCATGGGATAACTCTCAAAACTGAAAATTATCCCATGGTCCAACTATGATATACTTTTCGGTTACTGAAAATTAACTTTAGTTTTATTTACATAGAGATAATGGAACATCCATTGGTTAAGATATAATAATTCATTATTGGATGGTCTTGCTACTGATCTGTTAAATACATTGCTCGAACTTTGAATGAATACTTAATGACTTAAGTTCTGCACGATTCATCTAATCCATAATTTCAGTTAATGTGTCCACAATTTTCTCAGATTCATCAGAATCAAATAATCTTTGAAAATAGCTGTTTAGGTCATTCCTGATTACATTTTCCCGAAACAAGCGGCATTACTATGAACGATGTAAATTCATTGTTATTTAAATTGATACATTAATTGATATGAAGGAACAAAGAATTAGGAAGCCATATGATTTAACGGTTAAATCGATTAAAGCTCGTACTTGAGATATGAGGTGTTAGTCTTACTCTTTGTTGCTTTGTGGTTTATTCTACGAGGCGATTTGTTGTATGTCTTTCCGTGTGTCATTTTGTTCTTGTGTTTTTCAGTCCTTTTAGTATTGCAATTACTTCGATTGGGGAAGAGAGAGCTAATCTTAGTACTTTTCGTACGTTTGTTCGGTTTGTGCTTGTTTAGATTTGTCGGTTTCCTCTTCCTCTTGGGGTTTGGGAAGGGCTGCAATTTGTGATTGTGGCACTCCCTAGACTTTTCTCTTACCATTTTTTTATCTTCATTTTAAAAGCAAGCATTATAACCGCACACTGAAATCGTCATCATATTGGTACATTTCATAGGCACTACATGAGTGCGTCGGCTTCAAAGAATGTCTGTCTCCAAACTAACTGCTTGTGTCTGGATTAATGTTCTTTCTTTTAATGTTGCGATTAAAGAAATACGCTTTCAGTAATGCAACAAACGGTAATAAGGATTTTACTGTATATATATCCACGTATAAAGCAGTCGTTTAAGACCTTTCCGGCAGGGCTCTGATTCGTGTTTGTGGAATTTCCTACGTATTTTCACTTATATATATATATTTTTTTTTTTATTTTCCATACCTTCATCTGGTGTTAAGGGATGAAATGTCTTCCAGTCTGGTTTACATTTTCTGGTCCTTTGGGATAATTGAGCTCATCTGGATTTACAGTCGACTCTCGTTATCTCGATGTCCAGGGGACTCTCTGAAATACTTCGAGATATCCGTACCTTGACATATCAAATTTGCAAAACTGAGGAAAAAATAAATCGAACAACCACGTTTCACAAATGAATATGTAATTTGACACCTGAAGTTAGAGTTATATTGAAATATTTACCCGTTGTTCGATTTTTATGTTTGAACAGGTACCAGAATTTAACTTCGAGATAAGTGGTTATTCGAGATAAGCGAAGTCGATATAAATAGATTTGACTGTACATGAAACTAGAATATAGCCAAAACCTTGACTACGAGACGTGAACAGTGTTGCGGTGCAGGTTACATTACTGCTCATGAACAGAATCAATAAAACATTGTATGTTATGCGAGCCAGCGCAAGACAAAACCGACAATAAGACCTGTGTGACCAACACATCAGTCTGTAGATCCACCCAGTATGGCAAGGGTTCTTGTTCATCCCCCTTTGGATAGTCTGGAGGCTATAGAAGGCACATGGGATCATTGAAGACTGATCAGTGCGCGGACGCGCAGGATGACCTGAGTCTTCGCTGGTCGCACAAGTCTTATTGTAGGTTTTGTCGTGCGCTGGTTCATTAATTTTTCGTTTATTAGATATGTTTTCGCTTCCAAAGGGCTCTCCTTTCAGACTTTGTTCCATAAGTTCAAGGCATTCAGTTAGTTATTATAAACGTATTTAATTTATTCCATTTTTTTCTTTCATGTTAAGCGGTGTAATAAACATGATAAAGTGTGAGGAAGCCCTCCGCCTAGTATGAATGTCTTGATAATATCTTGAGTCTTATGCACAAAGCAACCTCATCCATTATAACCTGACAACCGCGAAGTCAAATTACTTACCAGCATGCACTGTTTCTTTTTACAAAGTGTGCAAAAAAGATAAAATATTCTCTGGTGAAATTTAACGATTTTGTATTTATGCAGTAAGTAGTCCTATAAAGTTTAGCCCCTGAATTGAAACATTTCAACCGAAACTTTGATAGAAGTCATTTCGTACAGTCACACTTATTATGAAAAACGGAATGAAGTGAGATATTGTAATCTGAGATTCTGATCTACCAATAATAATAGTTACACAACATAACAAATATGAGTCGCTGTCGTGTATTTTCTGAATGTATTTATTCATCGACCAACACACGACATGCAATTATAATTTTGGTGTACTTCATTAGACCTGAATACAGTAATTTCAATATTACCTAGCACAAGACATAAAATAATAAGTTAGGTGTACTTCACTTTAATTGAATATCTTATTTCAATATTCTCTACCACAGGAAATGAAATTATAAGTTAGCTGTACTTCACTTCAACTCAATATCTTCAATATTACCTAACACAGGACATGCAATTATAAGTTATGTGCACTTCACTTTAATTTAATACCTTACTTCAATATTACCTAGCACAGGGCATGAAATACGTTAGATGTACATTACTTTACTTGAACATCGTACTTCAATATTACCTAACACAGGACATGAAATTATAAGTTAGGTGTACCTTACATTACTTGAACATCTTAATACAATATTACCTAACACAGGACATGGAATAAGTTAGGAGTACTTCACTTTAATTTCTAACTTCAATATTCCTAGTACAGGACAAGAAATTATACGTCAGGTATACTTTACTTTACTTGAACATCTTACTTCAATATTACCTAACACAAGGCATGAACTTATAATTTAGGTATACTTCACTTTAAATACTATGCTTCAATATTGCCTAACACAGGACATGAAATTATAAGTTTTGTTTACTTCACTTTAATTGAATACCTTACTTCAATATTGTCTAACACAGGACATGAAATTATAGTTTAGGTGTACTTTACTTTAAAAGAATGCCGTACTTTAATTTTGCTCAAGACACGCAAATCGATGGCAAATGGCCAATACACCACGGACTTAATCAATGGTGATTACAATCTCTGGAAAAGGAAATTTACAGCAGTATCAGAACTATCGAACAGTAAGTCTCAATAGCCATGTCAAGCTTTGTAATGTTGAGGTGTACTAATGATGGAAAAACATTCTTAGATCCGAACGGGTTGGAAGCCACTTATCGAGACTAGGCCGCAAAATAAGTCTTTTTTTTTTACTTATTTTATTTAACAATACCACTCAAACAGTTGTTAAAATAACCCGTATATGATCATCATATAATTATGAATTTTGAAACATTTAACACGCTCCATGTGTAAAACATTACAACTATCTCGCACAATTACAGTTCATGCTTTGTCAGCTTCTCTGGCTTCAGCGTAAAAAACGCTGTTTATCTTAATAACATGAAACTTGTTAACGCTCTAAGTCAACGTCAAGCATTACAATTTCACCAGAATGCACTGCGAAATGTCTTGATGCTTGAATGTGTCATCGGGAAGGCAATAAAATGACCATATCAGACAATTCAAATTTCCCATACTGCTAATTAAACAAAAAGAGTGAAACACTAGACCGATATCTAGATTTTCAATATTCGTTAAACCGTAAGGTTCGGCAAACATATAAGTAAAGATACAAAGGAAATGCCAGATAACGAAGCTCAGCTTTCCTCAGGTACCGATTGAAGAAGAAATGAGGAAACAAACAATGAACAAAAGAACGCGACGTGTGAAATCTCTGCAACAAAGAAGCTGCATTGTAAATTAGTAAATTAAAAATAGTAAACACAACTTTCATTTGTTTAATGTAAATTAAAAATAAAATCTAAAAGGTTGCCTTTATAAAACAAAGAACACATTATAGATAAAATATTGGGATCCCAGTTTTATTGAGACTCTTCATAAGCAATAATGAGGTTTGCAACACTGCTTACGCCTTCTAGCGTATACACGAGCAGAACTCCATTTTCATAACCAGTTGACCGCTTAAGCAAAAGTAAAGCATTTTCTGCCTTAATTGTAGCTGAATGTAACACCAAATGTCCGCGGAAAGTAAGCGTCGTCTGCCTTACTTGTAGCTGAATGTAACAAATGTCCGCGGAAAGTAAGCTTCTTCTGCCTTACTTGTCCGCGGAAAGTAAGCGTCGTCTGCCTTACTTGTAGCTGAATGTAACAAATGTCCGCGGAAAGTAAGCGTCTTCTGCCTTACTTGCAACATTTTGCATGTTTCTCCAGAATAAACTAACAAACATGACAGCAAAGTTGGTTCGTAATTTCTGTTTGACTAACTGTCAATCGCAGTATTTGCTCTTTTACATATTACAAATTGCTCTACTTCCTGCTGACAGTTAATGTTACACACACACACACACGCACACGCGCGCGCCCCGCATACACACACAGCACGCACGCACACTCCCGTGATTATCCTTAAACTTAAATTTGCTACGTTTACAATTAATGTTGAGGAGTATTATTTTTAACAGGGAATGAAATACTTCACTGACAAAGCCATGTATCTAACTCTCCCAGTAAATGTTTTCATTATGAAAGAAGAGATGGCAAATAAATAAATATACACTAGTATGTCTGCTTACCTGCCCAGGCGAACACATTGCTCTGACAACAATAATATAAAGGTAATAAAGTTTGTTACTCGAGCCATGTTCAAACTGTTAAGATGTGAACATAGGGTGGATAGGATCAAATTAAAAACAACTTATGTTTTCTCGACTGTACGAAACATAAAACTCCAATCAGCCTGTACCATCATAAAACTTTCATATTCTGTAACTGTGGAATTCTGGGTTGATCCTACTAGTCTAGGTCTAAGCTGTTCGGATTCGCAACTAGGACACTCTCATCTCGGCTGCTAGTCTAGGTCTAATTTGTTCGGATTTGCAACTAGGACACCCTCATGGCTGACACTTTCAGTGTCCTGAGCATATCACACTAAGAATTGTAGCTTGATTAGGCTAACAGGGAAATGGTACGTTTGAATCAATGTCTTTAAAAGAGCATCTGCTTTAAACAGAAAATGGTACCTTTCAGCTTATGCCCATATGATCAGATAAAAAATACATACCTAGGAAATTCTTACGAACACTTTTCTTTGTAAGAAGAGTTACAAAGAGTGAAGCTTCTGTTCAACATGCACAGACCTATAAACTAGCCTTTTATAAAATGATATCATACAATTTATAGTGCGATATAGAAAATAAATAAGAGAACTCAGGAATTGATACAATAAGATCCACATCAAGCCTCCAATACCAAAGGGAAAAATAAACAAATACAATAAAGCAGCCATAAAATGAACAGATGGCAAGCAGAGCCGGCAAATCTTTCCCAATAGGCGGGAACCCAAATTTAACTGAATACATAATCAACTTACATAATTGTTAAAAGAAAAACATTAGAAAGTGAAACACTACATAACACTTAACAAAAAGTACCACAATGAAAGTATTGCCTTGGACGGTCAGTAATGAATTTCATTGGGGGGGGGGGGGGGGGGGGGTGCGGGGGGTGCGTGGGGGGGGAGCTTACGCTAGCTTTACGGAATCCCAACCATCGCCCTCAGCTTCCATAGTGGTAAAAACATATATTTGTTCGGTCCGTGTGGAGGTCTTTTAACTCGTTCATGAATCATTACGGGCAACAGATAAATCACAGATAAAGCCTATGATGAAGCAATGATGAGGACTCAACAGAAACAACATGTTGGGACATTTGGAGTTCCCTGGGTTTTCAAACAACAACACTGGAATACTGGAGCACAAGAAAACCACCAATTGAACCACGGTAAGCCGAGAAACGGACACAAATATTTTCATCTGATTCTAGACTGATACTTGACCTGCCAGTCATTGTTCGATTGTAGATGAAAGAAACGTTAGACGACATTTTATAATTACGAACCGTTACTGTAGCCACTAAACAATAACATGAACTCTTCAACCGGTCAACGCATCAAATTGTTCTTTTGCACGATTTGGGTCAAACCTAGAATTTGAAATGGCAAGTACGTGGGGTAGATGTAGAATTGAAGCTGCTACAAAAGGTGTGATATCCAAAATAAACATTAAACTTACTCAGTATTTTGCCATCTACTTTCTGTCTCATTGTTTTCTGTGGAATAATTCGTGCATCATTATGTAAATGGCTGCCTTTTTTTTCGCTGGCTATAGCAATTCATGAAAATGACCCCTCCCATGATGTCTTTAAATTCTGTATTTCCCACGTCATGACAGTTTATGTGTGTTTGTGGGGGTGGGGTGGTGTGGGTAATTACTCCCTGTCGCCACCTGCTTTTCACATGTGTTCATTAAAAAAATTGACATTTACTGTTGCCGGGGAAACTACGTACAGAAAGTGCGTATGCTCAATATACAACAAGTGGCACAGCAATTTTTCTTCTGATTTTGCAAAACAAACGATTTTGCATTTAAAGCCAAACAAAAATATGAACCGATATAAATACAAATCTCACTCTAGTTAAAGTCATGAACTAAAAGACCCAGCTTTATTATTTGGGTTAATAGTTCGTTACTAAAATGCGCACTATCACGTCTTATCACTTCTGTTGAAGTGCATTCAATTTTGCCTTCAAGTTCAGTACAAGTCTTTCAATTTGGTTTGGATAAATATGCTCTAACGGTTTAGAACTACTCATTCCTACCCAGCGTGAACTGATAAAAAACCTCTCAACTACAGACAACGCAGAATATTTGTAATTCTTGATATTGATATTTTGATAAACGTTTATTACTTGCAATTGAAGGCAAAGTGTTTCGGAAATACAATAGTCCACACTGTTTAAGCTACGGCAGGTTTACCACACATGGTTGAAAAAGATCGCATATGAAATTCGTTAAGCTTATCTATGAACGGAACCATTGTCGGTTATAGCGGTCTGTTGAACAGTTCATGAAAATTGTACTTCGAAACAAAACAAATGAAAACAAATGCTTCGAAAAAGTAAAATGAACAAAGGTAATGTCAAATAGTACACTAAGGTCTACAAAACAAATGGAGCTTACTCGTACGTGTTGTAATATTTACAGTTCTGTTAATCTATTATACTCTCATTAACGGTGCTGATATTCGTAACGAGGCGGATAACGATTCTGTATGTATAATGTAACAAAAATAGTTGGATCAAATTTGTTTATTTCTTTACTTTAACGTCAATTTTAGACGCAGTAAGACTTCAGTTTAAGTTAATGGAGTAAATAGTAATATGATCAAACCACGACGGAGCTACAATAATACTTCTTCTACTTATGACACCCCCTCGGACATACTGAAAGTCAGTTGAAAAATACGATTATTATTATTATTATTATTATTAGCCCCAGTAGCTGAAGCAGCTGCAGAAATAATAGTAATAGTCTGGGAGTGAGATAGTATTTAGGAACAATTGATAATTCTGTTCCATAGTTTAGTGGGGTAGTGTTTAGGAACAATTGATAATTCTGTTCCATAGTTTAGTGCGCTAGTCTTTAGGAACAATTGATAATTCTGTTCAATAGTTTCGTTTCGTGTTTACCTGCCGGATAGACCACTAAATACAAAACTATTAAAACTTATCACTACGCTCATTAAGAAGACAGTAACTATAAGGTGAATCTTTATGGCCAAGCGTCAGATTTTATTTTGTTATACCATCATGTTCTATATGCTATGAAATAAATTATACTAGTATATCGATACATAACTATACCGATGATATATGAGGTATTTAAGTGTAGCCCGAAAAAACACGGCAGTATTCAATGAATAGAAGAGGATTGTAGAGGGCACAGACAAGCGTTACTGAAGGCCAGATAGGTACACATAGTTTTACTCTTCAATGTACAGGTATGAGGAGGCGATAGCCAGTAAAGCTTTCAGTG
Organism: Anodontia alba; assembly: GCA_964016985.1. Lineage (NCBI taxonomy): Eukaryota > Metazoa > Mollusca > Bivalvia > Lucinida > Lucinidae > Anodontia > Anodontia alba. The sequence goes on from OZ024835.1 coordinate 71,464,503, forward strand.
GCTGTCTCGTTAGAGTACGCGAATTTCAGTAGCGACGGCAGATACAAGTCTGTATATCTGTAGTAAAAACTGTAGAAAAAATCATATATGAAAAACCAGCTACATGGAAGTATCTAGATTAGAGTTTATTTAAAACCTAACAAGAATTTTTACTTAATAAAAGCAGGATTTTTATCAAATGTCATATCACAGTATTTGATTACATATTTAAGTAGCAGTAAGACAAGAAGTTATTTGAAGAGTTAAGTCGTAGAGCAAGCATAAGAGTGTCATGTGATGAAACGTGCAGCTGGTGTTAAGTGCCGCAAAACGTCTCTCCGTACTTCAAAAAAGTGCAGATTGCCTTTCGAAACAGAGAACGCAAAAAAACAACTAAAACTGGAAATTCGGTTTCATGCGGACTGAACAAATTATGTGTCTAAACCGCGGCAGAAGTAAGGGCGAGGATTGTGGCCACGTAAAATCGATTTAAGCCCTTCAGTGAAATACTTTTCACTGACCGTTCCAAGGCGGTTCTTCTGTCATAGTTTATTTTTGTTATAGTTCGTCTTTGAATGTGTGTGTCGCTTACTTATTTTTGTTTTGGATAGCCATTTGACCCCTTTGTGGGAAAGCAACTGTCCGTTTGGCTTTCCGCTAGTGATGTTTCTATTAGGGTCTAGTTATTTCGTGTTTGTGTTTCTTTCCCTTTGATGTCTCTGATTGGAGGTGTGGGATAACTGTATCGGTTCCTGATCATTGCCTTCCCTTCTATTTAGTAAGTCCCTTCATATACAGCTATGTAGTTTGCGAGGCTACATACGTTCAAAGCGGTATTCGATTTACCAGTATGGGCTCAATGATCCCCCAAAAAATAAAAATAAACTGGCATAAAAAGTGTAATAAATTGGCTCATGTTTAGCGATATTATGTTTTCAAAATAAATGCACATGTGTTTAGGGATTCTAAAGAAATGGAAAGTCCAGTAAAGTATGGGGTGACATTTTACATTTTACGCCAACCAAACAGTACCCAACACCAGCTGTAGTGAACATAAATCAGTTCTTAAAGAGGGATTATTCCTAAGCAAAATACATCGACTGAGCAAAACTAGCAAACATTATCATACACTAGGTGAAGAACAGGGAGACGTTTTACCGCTGCCACACAGCGCTTTACACCGGTTGTAGTGAAAATAAATCAATCCCAAAAGAGGGACCCTTTCGAAGCAAAACATATAAGCAAACGAAAGTAGCCATCACTATACTACACAAGGCAAAATATGGGGGAAGGCGGGGTAAGATGGTTGTTTTACCGCCGCCACACAGCGCTTAACACTAGATGTAGATAAGATAGATATAATATAAAGAAGGTATGCTTCTGAAGCAAGACACGTCAAATGAATGAAAACAGCAAACACTATACTACACTAGTTTAGGTTCGAGGGGACGTTTTACCTCCGCCATACAGCGCTTATCACTGCTGTAGTGAAAAAAGGAGACACTATAATACACTAGGTGAAGTACGGGTACACGTTTAACCGCGGCAACACAGCGCCTAGCACCAATTGTAGTGAAAAACAACAACAAAAAAAAAAAAAAAAAAAAAAAAAAAACCTAGAAATGTGTCAACAGATGCCACCGCCCAGGGGCCATCCTTACCTGCTCACAGCCATTTTTCAAAAAACGAAGTTGAAAAAGGGTTATGACTCTCATAATAATTGGCGGATTTTACCCTAAATCGACCTATATTTAATTATTATATACCTGCGTATAAAATATTAATCTAGAACACAAATCTTTTAAAAAATTTTGAAAGAGAAACATTTTTCCCAGATGAAAAAGGGCCATAACTCCATAATAATGGGCGGATTTTACCCTAAATCGAACTAGACCTCTATTTTATAATTATATACCTGCGAATTAAATATGAATCCAATACACTAGTGTTTTCAAAAGCTATCAAACGGAAACTACTTTTCAACGTTGAAAAAGGGTTGTAATTCCAAAAATAATTGGTGGATTTTACCTTAAATCGAACTTGACCGATATTTTATATTTATATACCCGTGTATATAATATGAATCCAATATACCAATCTTTTCAAAAGATATCGAACGGAAACCATTTTTTAAAGTTGGAAAAGGGCCATAACTCCCATAATAATTGGTGGATTTTACCCTAAATAGAATTTGACCTACATTTTATGATTATATACCAGTGTATAAAATTTGACTCTAATACACTAATCTTTTCAAAAGATATCAAACGGAAACCATTTTTGGTATGTATACACGGGACGGGACGGACGGACGGGACGGACGTACTGACTGCAGTGATACTATATGTCCCCACCCCCTCCCGCATTGAAAATGGCAGGAACATAACAAAACATAATACCACAATAGTTTAAGTACGGTAAGACGTTTTACCGCCGCCAAACAGCGCTTAACATCAGCTGTAGTGAAAATAGCACACACTATACCTTACTAGGTTATGTACGGGGAGACGTTTGACCCCGCTATACAGCGCTTAACACCAGTTGTAATTAAATAGAAAACCTTATCCTACTCTAAGTGAAGTGCGGGGAGAAGTTAAACTGCCTTGACACAACACAACACCAGCTTTAACGAAGATAAATCAGCTCTGAAAGAAGGATACTACCAAAGCATACCGCAGCAAAATGATCGAGAATATCATATACTATCCTACACTATATGAAGTGCGGGGCTTAGCAGCAGCTGTAGTAAAAAATGCAAACGCTATACTAGGTGAAAGATAGTGATCATTATCCTACACTAGGTGAAGTACGGGTAACCGATTTACCGCCGCCACACAACGCTTTCCACCAGTTGTAATGGATAGCAAATATTACCCTACACTAGGTGAAGTATGGGGAAACGTTTTACGGTTGCCACACAGCGCTTTATACCTAATACTGTCCTACACTAGGTGAAGTACGGGTGACGTTTCCCGCCGCCTGTAATACTTAACACAAGCTATGGTAAAGATAAATGTATTCTAAAAGAGGCATATTTCCGACGCAAAACGCATTAAATGAGCGAAAATAGCAAACTCTATCCTATACCAGGTAAAGAACGGGAAGAGGTTTTACCGCTGCAACACTGCCATTAACACCAGCTGTAGTGAAGATAGCAAACATTATCTTACACGCAGTGAAGTACTTGAAACGTTTTACTACCACCACAGCACTAACCACCAGCTGTAGTGAAGATAGCAAACATTATCCTACATTTGGTGAAGTACGGGGAACCGTTTGCCGCCGACACAGAGCATTTAAAACAAGCAATAGTGACAAGAAATAAATTTTAAAAGAGGGATACATCCGAAGCAAAATACATCAAATGAATGTAAATAGCAAACACTATCCTTCACCAGGTGAAGTACGTAAAACAGACGGATTTATTTTCGAAGCAAAACACATCAAATGCGAGAAAATAGCAAACACTAAAACTAGGTGAAGTACGGAGAGACGTTTTACCGCCACCACACTGAACTTAACACCAAATGTAGTGAAAATAACAAACACTATACTGCACTAAGTGAAGTACGGGGAGACGTTCTACCACCGCATCACAGCACCTAATACCAACTGTAGTAAAGAAAGCAAACATTATACTACAACGGATGAAATACGGAGAGCCGTTTTACTGCCACAACGCAGCTCTTAATTCCAGCTGTAGTTAAGAAAGCAAACACTATCCTAAAATGAACGTGAAATATTGCATGCATACGCCTCCTGGCGGATAGTTAAGCGAGATTTTATATATATGTAGGAGTAGGAAAAATATAGTAGTAATAGATATATGACACACTTGGACTGCCATTTGGTACAAGCCGGCTTTTAATTGTTTTTTATTTGTTGTACAATGACGTAATAGAGTGTTATGCAGGCGATCTTGGTTCAATCCACGGCCGGGGATGGTGATTATAATTTGTTCAATTTGCTACAACAGTATACCAACACCTAAGGATGATTGGTATGTCTACAGTTATCCACGTAAACACTTCGATCAGCCCTCTTAATTATCAAAGTAATTTTCTATCGTGCTATCTTTATCTTATCTGTTTGATAAATAAATAGATGAAACAGAATTTTTCATCTGAAATTTAGAAAGCACATAATATCCTAAATCTACATCCGAAACAGCATTTAATGAGAGGAAAATTCAGTCCATTCCGACTTTATTTCAGATTGCATTTCTGTTCAGACTACGGTATCCGGCGTCTAGTAGACTACTAGGCGATCGGTACATGGGAGTGTAAAATAGGACTTAATACGACCTTTCTACACAAATGTACATCATACCTTAAATTGAAGCCCTATATGTGTACTTTCAGATGAGGTATGATGTAGGCTTCTGCGGTGGTGCAGATGCCTGAAAAAAGTACCTTATGTACAGTACGCAGAATTCCATATTGCTATTTTATATCTTAGTTTTGAAGCCATCTGTTACAATAATGAAAGTGTAAATACATTTATTTCTCTTACATGGAGTTATATAAAAGTACAGAAACATAATTTCTACCATTTTAATGAATTTTAAAACAATAAAACAAAAATTACATAAGTTAGTGCACGAAAAAAAAGTACCTTTTTATAAAGAAAATGTGTTTTTCGTCAGTGCAGTATAAATTTTGTTACCATTAACTTGTATCGAAGACAGTTTCAACATATTTATTATCTAACAATTAACCCTTGATTATTTGGTAACTAATTAGGCATGTTGAGGGCATCAGCTGTGGTAATAATGCCCACGAAAAGGTGCCTTATGCATAGAATCCAAAATATCCGCTACACAAACACTAAAGTTAGTTGTAGATCATAATATGGATCCTGGCCATCTAAATAGGATACCTGATTAGTGAATTTGCAAATACATATAACTTTACTTAAACATATCAAAATAAAAGGATTTAACCAATGAAATATGTGAAATAAAATATGTTACTATCAGGAAAAAAGGTGCCTTTTCAGAAACAATATAGATGACCAATGATTTTCAGTTAGAATGCCATATGTATATACACAATTATTAAGCAATCATAATACACCAAAGTTTCAACTGAAAAAAGGTTTAACTCCTTTCATTGAAAGAAAATAAAAAAAAAAAACAAAAAGAAAAATGATATAAAAATGACATCTGTCAGTGGTCTAAAACAGCCTTTTCTAACAGGTTGTGAGATGACATTTGCAACATGTGTATATCAGTCACTTGCAACTGCATGTCATCATTCAAATGAGTTGCTCTGAAAATCCTGTATCAATACGTTCTAAAATTAACTTCTTGTAACCTGTAATATTTTTTAGTCATTGTCCACCTTATATGATGTGTCAAAGGCTGTTATGACATTTGTCTTTTCCTTCACAAGGGTATATACTGGTGTTCGTTAATCAATTTGATTCATACGTGCAATTTTCTGAACACATTGTATCACAAGTGCATTCACATGTGACACCCTGAAAGAGTTCCCTTGATGAAATAATATCTTAAATAAAAACTTCTTTAGGTTCTTCAATATCTTCTGCCAACGTCTTATTCAGTTCATTTTGGCATTTGTCATCACCTTGGCAAGGACAAATTTCAGTATATAGTAATCTATTAGTTCCACATACACAGTTGCTGGCGCAGATGTTACGACCTCTGCAAGAGCAAACAAGTTCTCTCAGTACCTCAGCACTGACTGGATCATCCATTAAAAAAAGAATAATGGTATCGTTTTCTACCTTCCATCCATGACCCACAGGAGTGGAAATGTTTAGCACAGACTGATAGGCATGTATCCACATTTTGGCTTGCCAAGACGCTCTGCGAAGATGTTATTCAAAACTTGGTTCCGAAGGGGATAGTTTAGAATGTGTTGTTTCCTTTGTAGTAGCTAATCTGAAATGGAGACCATTTAGACAGCTATGATATTTTCCCTCTTTGTGTTTTGGGTCATATAGATTTGCAATATATTTTCCTCCAGCATGCGAAGCTCCCTGTTCATCACTGCCGTACGGCTCTGAGAGATCTGTTAATTCATCTATTCCTATGTCTTGAACCATTTTCAATACTGACTTTTTTCCTATTCCAAACAATGCTGAGGTAGAATCACAACCTGTAAAGGCATGCATAGCAGGACAGATCAAACAGAACAACGGCCCTAGAGATTTGGAAATAGTGTTAATGGGAATGAAACGTCTCTGATCAGTTGTCTTTGTGACTCTTCCTTTTTCTATCCTAAATTCTGAAATATGTTTGGAAAAAAAAATAATATAAAGCAAGCACAAAAGCATCTTTATCTGGTGTTTTGATGACTATTCTACCATTATCACCTGTGAATTTCGAGTCTGCATCCACTGCATGCAATATTATTCGTGTATTGACCTCTTCGTGTGTGGATGCTAAGGACTGTGGCGTCCTTCCTACTGAACCTAGACATACAGCAGTTTTACCTTCCGTAAAACCACCTGCTATCACCAGCTTTCTCTCAGGGAGGGATTTTAGGGCTTTGATTCACATGCTCTTTCTGTGCTATGCTGAAAGGAGAACTGGTTGAGTGCTGCCTTATTTTCAGGTGAAGCCATATTTCTTTTTCCAAGGCGGTGTTGATCTTCCGGCTATCACTTGTTACTTTCCTCCCATTAGACCTGCACTTTGACGTCTTAACTTTCTGCAGATTTTACAGACACTTTATTGTCATAGCTATCAAATATATCAACAACAGTGTTCGCATCTCTCAAGCAGTGTAGAAGTGTATCCATGTAAACATTTGCTAGTTGCTGAAATGAGGCGTGTTTATCACCTGACATCATTTGCATAAGGGCATTGCATCACGTATATAGATAGTGGATGATACCACATGCTTCGGAAGCAACATTACACCAGGCCCATGTTCTTCCAGCTTATATAGCAATTCAGCCTTTGTGGTTTTCCCCACAGAATCATCTTCGTGGAAAAGGGAAATTGGAACAGATGTGACAGGCTGTGTGAGCACACTCTTCATCGACACTTCCTCTCTGGTCTTTGATAGTGAAAGAGCTCTTCGAAAACAAGTTCTAAGCTTATTGCCAAATCACTTGCCTTTCCCTGTGTGATGACAGGTGTTTTCTTCTTCACATCAGAGAATGCCTTCAGTCTGGATCATGTTATAGGAGCATAGAAACTTGTTCTCTCTTCCGTTGATAGTGTGTCTTTCACAAAAGCACGAAACTTGTTTTCTCCAGTTTCGATTGCTGATGGAAGAGATTGTGTAGCATGTAGTCCTGATGAAATGCTCAGCAAGATTCCTTCTTGATGTAAATCAGCATCAAACAGGTCTGTCGTGTTGTTATTTATGTTGTTAATGATATCCAGGAACAGAATGTGGACCTCTACATGACCTTTACCAAAACATTTGACACAGTCAGTCGTGAGGGACTTCGGAAAATTATGGCAAAGTTTGGCTGTCCTGCCGAATTCATAGCAATGGTGCGGCAGTTCCACGATGGTATGCTTGCAAGGGTCTAAAATGATTTTTTCTGATCCATTTCCTGTGAAAACTGAAGTTCAGCAACGCTTTGTACTAGCTTCAACACTGTTCAGCATGTTTGCTGCCATGCTTACAGATGCTTTCCAGGATGGTGAAAATGGTATATATTTTAGGTATCGCTTTGATGTGGAACTTTTCAACCTAAGAAGGTTGCAAGCTAAATCCAAGGTGCAGACAGAGGTGCTAGATGTGTTCCTCTTGGCTGATGACATGGCAAAGGGTGCTCCAACAGAAGAGAAAATGCAAAAAGATGTGGATCAAGTATTTGATTCATGTGACAGCTATGATCTCACAATCAGCATAAAAAGACTGAGGTAGTATATCAGCCAGCACCTGGAAAGCCTTACAAGGAGCCTACCATCACAGCAAAAAGTCAACGATTGCAAGTGGTAAACAAGTTCTCATACCTTGGAAGCACATTGTCTAGAGTTGTGCATATAAATGATGAAGTCAATTCCAGGATTGACAAAGCTACTGCAGCATTTGGCCGACTACATGGAAGTATTTTGGATCGAAGTGGCATCAGACTTGACACAAAGCTGAAAATATACATGTCCGTGGTGCTGCCAACACTATTATACGCATGCGAAACTTGGGCAGTTTACCAACGGCATGCCAAATGTCTGAACCACTTCCATACAAGCTGTCTTAGAAAACTTCTAAAGATCAAGTGGCAAGACAGGAATCCAGACACAGAAATCCTGAAAAGGGCAGGGATGCAGAGTGTACATACTCTTCTGAAATTGGCACAGTCAAGATGGACAGGCCATGTTACCAGAATGCCTGATGAAAGTTTGCCAAAGAAACTTCTGTATGGAGAACTACAAATAGGTGGTCTGAAGAAGCGATACAAGGACACTCTCTAAGCCTCTCTTAAAGACTAACATACCAACAGAGAAGTGGGTCTGGCGAATACGAAGCAAAAATAATCAACGAAGCCGAGCAGAAACATGCACAGCGGAAAGCCAGAGCTGAGGCATCATCAACGGAGCTTTCTTCCTCAGACTTCTCTTGTGCTGTCTGCAACATGCAGTTTAGAGCTAAGATTGGTCTCATCAGCCATCTTAGAACGCACAAATAATAACACTTCACGCATTTGATTAGGATTGGTCACTGTCAGTAATGACAGACGAACTTACATAACATTACAATATCTTGGACATGATTTTCATCTCTTTTTATGGCTGCTGGTGGTGCCTGCTCATGTATTTCCGAACATAGTCTGGCAGCTACAACATGTCTAGGAGGTATAATGGGGTTCATCGGGAATAGTTTTATTCATGTTAGCCACCAAAAAGTGTAGCATCATCTTGAAGCTGGGGATCCCATAGCCCATCTCGTTCTGCATGATTGTTTAGCAGGAGAACTTCTGCAGCTTCCAAGAACATACACCAGTATTTGAAGGTTGGTGAAACAGAACATCCCCATTCATTAAACTTTCCGAACAATGGTGCTAGATGTTAACTTATTGCTTTATCCAAATCATGTACTGTTCTCCGTCTGGTTTGCATATCTAATGGCAAAGGCTAACATGTATCCTTCAGTTGTTGCCAGGAACGACCTGGGATTTCCATTTCAACACATCCTCTTAATACCGTATTTGCAGTTAATATTAATCAAAAAATGCTGCTAACCAAAGTTGAGTGAGACATTCATACGAAATTGTGATTCCCCAAACAGCTGTATGAAAATGTTTTCAAGCCCCACGTCAGGGACGAGTTGCATAAGGCGAGCGTTACAGAGCGCTTTGTAGCGCTTCGCAATGCAACGGTACGTTACCAAAAAGCGCTTCGTAGCGCTTTGTAACTGTGTTCGGAGCTGACTCGCTATCTGAAACAGACTGTTGCACAGCAACGAGACAAAACAAAATGGCGGCGCCCGACGTAGTCAGTGTCCGTTTTAAGAGATGAAATGTTTCTTATTTATTTTATTGTCCTTAGACGACGTGCATTGTGCAGAAATGACCATAGAACACAAAACCAATCGCTGAAGCAAGTTTTTTACGATAAATTCATAGTTTGAAAATCGTGTCATTTTGGCAGACATTTTAAAAAGCGCTCCAAACAAGCGGTCCGTTGCATAGCAAGGACAAATCGCTACAGAGCGCTACATGAAAGCGCTTTCCTTATGCAACTCACCCCACATTTACCGTGCTTTCAGTGTAGACATTTGAGTCTACTAGAAGGTCTTTTAATCCCACATCTCCCAATATTTTACCTATGCATGCAATGGAAGTGCATGCGGTATGAAAATCTCCTGATCTTAAGATATTCTTTTTCATTTCATTTGGCATAGACCATTTAATTTGTAGAGCTATATTATACAGCTGTTGATCCAGGGTGGCATGTGACTGGCCAAAGGTTACAGCTGTTTCTTTGCTTTTGCGCATTGTAGTATACACAGTTGCCATGTCAGCTTGTTCTGATTCTATTTTTTTTTTTTTTTTTTTTTTTTTTTTTTTTTTACCTGACAACATTGTTTTGAAACCCATCCAAAATGCGAGCTTTTGGTCTGGCAGTGCTATACCAAAATCACTTGTAATGACACCACTTGACATACAACATAACAAAAACCCTGCTGCTTAATTGATAACTGGATGTAATTTTCTGTTAAATGAACAAGAGGGCACATTTGTACCACTTGATTCCAAATACATTTTCTGATGCTACAATGGTAATAAAATTCTGCATGACTTCAACAACGTTATTGTCAAATGCATATAATTAAAAAGATATTTGTTTAATTAAATATATAATTAATCAAGTTTTTCATTAAACATGGTAAATATGTCATAAATTACACTTTAGACAGTTTGTTATTATGCATTAGCTTTATTATGAGTGAAAATGGCAAGGAAAATTATGTAGCGTGGAAATTACCAAATTTGGCAATATGAATCACAGTGACCTACTTTTGAGCCATTTCTATGGTAACTGCACCACCTGGGAAGCCTACATCATGTCTCATTCAACTCTAGAGACATAAAGCTTTAAAACGATATATAACAACCTTTTGTGTAGAAACCTCGCATTAAACTCAATATTCTGATGACTTTCAGCTTCTATGCCGATCGCCTATACCCACGTGTAAGTGAGTCACTGTACATCGACTAATATATAATAATGAATGAAATGATCTTAACATAACATACTGAGTACTACATTTTATCTGACATGCCACCTGGTGAAGATTAATAGGTTTTAGCTTCAGCTCGGACAATTTGTACAATTTTATCGCAACTACTGTCAGCATGTCTGATTACATGTATGTGTGATGCAAGCCAGCTAAGCAGAAAGTGCCGTTCTTACCTAATGTGGAGGTTTTATACCTGTACTAGTATATATGACTTTTTAATTTTCTATGAGCAGATAGGTTAACCAGACTGTGCTAATATGCCAGACGGTTATTTCATATTATGCGAAGTATCTAATTACGTATGATTAGTCTATTAAATATTGAAGATATTACTTATATCTGTTTGATATTACTTATATTTGTTTGTACTTTGGAGCTGCATCAGTTGTTTTCATGGACGAGGTTTTCGCGCAAGTAAAATTGGTTAAAGCTCCCATCCCCTACCCCACCCCCTCCGCCCACACACTTCTACTGACTGTTCCATGGCGGTTTGTCTGTTGCAGTTATCCTTTGTTCGTGCATCGGTGATTTCGTTAGTGGCGTTTGTTTAGTCCGTTTGTTCCTCATCTCTTCTTCCTTTTGTGGTTAGCTCCCAGTTTTTTTTTATTTAGTTAGTTTTGATAATATAATATATAATATAATTTCGATAATATAAATATGCGGACAGACCACAATCACGGAACACGACTATTCCAAAGCACTGAATAACATGGAACAACATCACATAGCAATATTCAAACAAAATTAGAAGGAGCAAAACGAAGAGGAACTGCAACAGAAATCTCGCCTTAGAAAAGTTAACAGTAAAACAGTTGCGGAGGGGGATTCCACCGGGTTTAATAATTGGTCAATCTCTTACCTGGGCATTAACCAGGTCTAATAATCGGCCAACCTCTTCCCGGGGGTATTAACCGTGTCTAATAATCGGCCAACCTCATACCGAGAGCATTCTCCAAGTTTAATAATTTGTCAATCTCTTACCAGGGGCATTAACCGGGTCTAATAATCGGTCAACCTCTTACCGGGGGCATTAACCGGGTCTAATAATCGGTCAACCTCTTACCGGGGTATTAACCGGGTTTGATAAATGGCCATCCCTTTACCGGGGGTATTCATCTGGTCTAATTATTGGTTAACTTCTTACCGGGGGCATTAGCCGGATTTGATAATCCGCAAACCTCTTTCCGGTTAGTGCAACCGTGTATAGATATCGTCCAACCTATTACCGGGCAGCTTAAATTGGTCTGGATATAGCCTGGATATTATGCGACAGACTGCATGCCTAGTTGTCAACCCAATCATTGTTGATGGCTATGCTTCACTCTTTAATTCCACAACGGCGGTTCGGGCTTCAGACTCAATGACGGCCTCTTCGTAAAACTTTAACTAGTGGGTTGGGGCTTGACGATATGTCTTTGGCTTGGCCCGCTGTGGTTCAACTATGGGTTTTCATTTACTCTGGCATACAGTAGAATTAGCCATGAGTACTTGTCTTTGTTTATTATAGTGATAAATTTTATTTTTGTGTTTTCGCTGATACATTGACTGAGTTGGGAGCGTTTATGCAACCGAATTTTTATGTGTTCTGTATTAAGAGTAGCATCGGGACCCAGGATGAAGTTGGCTAGCTGTAAAAGTGCTTTAAACCCCACGGTGGTTTACTCTGCTGACCGGTCTAAGGCGGTAGTCCCGGTGTTAGTCTTACTCTTTGTTGCTTTGTAGTTTATTCTACGAGGCGATTTGTTTTATATCTTAACCTTGTGTTATTTTGTTCTTGTGTTTTCAGTCCTTTTAGCATTTCGATTACCTCGCTTGGGGAAGAGAGAGCTAAACTTAGTGCTTTTCGTACGTTTATTCGATGTGTGCTTGTTTGGTTTTATCGGTTTCCTCTTCCTCTTGGTGTCTCGAAAGGGATGCGGTTTGTGATTATGGCACTCCCTGGACTTTTCTCTTACTTTTTTTAATATTCGGCAAACTTCTAACCGGCGGCATTAACCGGGTCTAATAATCGGCGGACCTCTTATCGTTCTAAGGCGATGATTCTTATGTTGTTTGGTTCATATGACGTTGCTGCCCCTGGTTACAGAGTTATGTTTTGTTTCATTTTGATTGGAGCTTTGTTCTCCTGTTTATTCTGTCCTATATTATTTCTACGTCAAGCTTGAAACTTTTGGAGATGTGTCAGTTAGATTTGTGAGAAATGTTTCACCTCACTTAAAAAAAAAGTGTTTTGTTTCTCTTTTTATTTTTTTTATTTCTATTTATTTATTTATTTATTTTTTGCTCTTCCAGTCCGTATCGGCACTTCCTGAACTTATTTATTAGTTTATATACTTCCCGATTTTAATTTGATTTGGACATCTGCAGCCTGAACATGTCATGCTGAAATATACGAGTATGTCTATACGATTAAAGACATATCGCCATAACCTGTGTATTGTTCGCCTTCCATAGTTATTTAGCATCTATAAAGTATCCCTACGTATATTTAGTCAGACTATGAGTACCTCGTAGTAAATGACTTAACAGACACTTTATGAGAGCCTTACTGCTAAGAAGCCGGAAAACAGTATGCAACAGCGATTATAAAGATTTTAATCACAGTTATAAATTCTACCTGAATATGTCAATCGAAATTAATCATCGTAGAACTTACCCGTTTTACTCCGTAAACTAAGCAATGATGCTTTTCTGCAGAATCCACAGTCTGTTGTTCTGTTTATGAGATTTGCCATATAAATCTTCGGTATAATTCAGATATATAATATTTGGGTTTAGATTTTATGCGACATACTGTATGCTGTAACCATCTAGTTGGTCATCTGCTTTTCTGATTGGCTGGAGCTTAGTTAATGTCAACTGTAGAAAGTAGAAACTTAAGAGTACGAAATAGAACCCTCTCGTTGGTCTTTTGGTTTTCCTACCAGCTTGAGCTTTCGAAAATATCAACTGTAGGAAGAAGAAACTTGAACTTAGAAAAAGCAAAAACAGAACCATCTTGTAGGTATTCTTGTTACTTGAGCTTCCGAAAATACCAAGACTAGGAAGTAAAAACTTGTACTAAGAGCTAGCGAAATGGAAGCTTCCTGTAGGTCTTCCGCTTTTCTGACCGGCTTGAGCTTTCGAAATGCCAACTATGTGAATTAAAATCGTGTACTTAGAGGCAGCAAAATAGAATCCTTTTGTAAGACCTACCTTTCTGATCGGCTTCAGCGTTCCAAATATCAACCGTACGAAGCAGAATCTTGTAGAAACAACGAAATACAACACCACTATAGGTATTCTTGGTTTTTGATCGGCTGGTGCTTTCGAAAATATAAACTGTACGAAGTAGGAACTTGTACCTTGAGAGTGCGGACTAGAACCCTTTTTGTAGGTCTTATCATTTTATCTAGTCATTCTTAATTTCACATTTAAAATTACGCGCTTTCGAATCACTACCTATTTGATTTTCCATGGATGCTTGTTTAGCAGATGTTAAATGAAAACTTCATATGATTAACAGCTGTGCTACTAATTGATCCGGTATATTGAGATCATTTTGCACCGTCTGGTCGTATACGTAGTCCTCGTGATAACGTCAGGAAAGTCAATCAATATGTCGTGGTTATATTAGTATTTTGATGTATTTCACGTACGTTAACATATTCGAAAGAAATTCGATTTTATGTTGATATGATAAGACACAAATCAGACAAGATGCATCTGTATTCTGTCATCAAAGAACTTTATATATAGTTAAACATCAAAAGTAGAGATTTTCATTAGGTTCTTGCGTGCAGCATTGAACGATAAAGTACAAAGTAACTTAAGTGTACGTGCGTTACGACCACATTTTAACCATCGTCTACATTTTACATACAACATTGTAATGTCTCTCTCGGGGTTGGAGGGGGGAGGGGGTTAACTCGGAAAACTTTTGGGCGGGGGTATGCCGCTGAAACTTTGAATACACCCCCTATTCATATAATTTCCAGATTGACAAAACATATCTATTCATATTATTTGCATGTGCTAACCCTAACCCTATTCATGTAATAGAAGAATATTAGTAAACACTAGTAGAACCAAACAGACATCTTACTTGGGAATTATATGCAAAACATATTTGCATTTTGCCTCTTGTTTTGATTCTGTATGTGGTCAGGTAAGTTGTCAGGTTAGTTGTCTGCCAAAATTGGAAATCCATTTGGCTATTGATGTAATGCTGCTTTAGAAATGGGGGCTATTGATATAGTTTGGTGCTAAAGTTAATACCTTAACATATAATCTCAGGCTTCCAGCGGCACATCCCTGAACTGTTCCATAAAGAAAGTGACACCCCCCCCCTCCACGACCCCACCCCGAGGTCTCTAAGAGTAGGAAAGACCTCTGTGAAAGATGTCTATCAGAACCCAGCATTACGGTATCTTAGTTTATAAATTCAGAGGATTGTAAAACACTGGTTTCTGGATGAATAAAAAAGATTATCAGATGTTACAAATGGATAGGTTACAATATGAATCTACTGTGTCCACATGCAGCAAACTGCGTAAAACGTATGTTAAAAATTGTCGTTTAAAAAAAAATTCCTTCCTTAGCCTTAGTTTGTTTGTATCTGACTACTGCTGCCTATCGAATGGCCTTTTCTGGTCGAACTTGTGGTTTTCTTTGCGATGGTTTCACTTCTTCTTTGTGAGCATGTCAGTTATTGCAATTACGTCGTTGCATCTTGTCATTTTTATTCCTCATCTCTCGGTGTCTCCGAGAGTCAGTGTTTCATGAGTGTTGCTGCTCTTGGGTAACGTCTTTATACATTAATTATGGTGAGCCTCATTACTGCTGCGGTTTTGATAACTTTACTCCCTGTTAAATTCCACAACACAATCTACTCCTAATAATAGTTTACTTCTAAATCCGTTCCAAAATGTTAGCGCTTATATATCGACATCTAATGTCTACCTCTAAATGGTCATATTAGCGGTCGATTTTTACTTTGGCTTCAGTTCGCTATTCATGCAGACCACTTGACGTCACAGAAAAGTGATGGTTACTAAATCGAACGGTTCTTTTTCATCAATTAATTCAAATTTCTGTATGCATTGTCTTCAGTCATAGCACAGTAAACAATTTAGTATTAGTGCATACTATCAATGATGTTACACCAAAGTACTGATAATGTGACATTCAATTGCCTTATAAAAACACTAAGAAACCTAAGGTCAAGTGGCCATTGCTTTTTTTATGACGTAATTAACAACTTATTCATCCACCGTGATATCTGTTGGTCTGCTCTGTTGTTACTTAAGCCGCAGCTGTTCTTCTTGTCCTGTGGCCTTGGCTAGACCAAGCTTCGTGATTGCGGAAGTGTCTGCTAAAACTATGATACACAACCCAGTAAAAGCCGCAGTAACGACCCACAACCTTCCTTAGAACATCGAAAGAAGACAAAATAAAGAACAAACAATTACAAGCTAAAACATTTACAATAACAGACGTGCAAATGAACAAAAACTGCAAGAGAGGAACCACCTTGGAACGGCCGGCAGACAAATAAGAGGTAGAAGGTTCTTACGGTGATTTTCCTTGCGCCAATGCTTGTAGTTAATTTACATATATTGTTTTGGGGACTTAGGCTATGATTTAGTCTAAAAATTCAGATGAATTGTTCGCAAAACTGATTTTTGGGAACAATTAAAAACGATTGACACTCGCAACAAAGATTGTTTACAACATTTCCCAGTATTTCACCATGGTGCAAATTGTTTTATTTCCTTTAGGAGAATTGAGACAATTCTGGTTACTTTGAAAATCGATTATCCCTTAAGCTTAGGCTAGGGGTGGCGGTTGGGGGTCAGTGAGGGGTGGCGTATGCAGCCTTGCAAACTACAAAGCTGCATATTAAGAGACTTAAAAAACCGAGTCTCCTATTTTCATTCTTTTATGTGTTCTTTGTTTCCAAAGGCAACCTTTTAGAGTTTTATTTTACTTCACTGCAGCTGGTGTTTAGTGCCGTGTGGCGGCCATATCATGTCTCCCTGTACTTTACTATAATGCAGATGAGATTTTGTTTGCTTTGGGATCACTGAGCCCATTCTGGTTACTTTGGAAATCGAATGTCGCTTAAGCCAGTGCTATGGGACATATACAGCCATGCAAACTACATAGCTGCATATAAAGAGACTTAATAAAACCGATTCTTCAGTTTCCGTTCTTTGATGTTTTCTTTGTTTCCAAAGGCAACCTTTTAGATTTTTATGGATATACTTGGCAAACTGCATACATGTTTGTTAAACACATTATGGTTGATACCTTTCCATCCCTCTTTAATTGAATGACGTTGGGTCGGTTTTCAGACTGTATGACGGCTGCCTCTTAATTATATTTCAGAAGGTTGATGCCTGACTATCAATGACTGTGGCCGGGTCGGTCGTGGTCCGATTGCACTTGGGAGCATACGAGCCTCGCAAACTACAGTGTTGCATCTGAAGAGACTGAATTAAACTGATTCTCTGACTTTCGTGATTTTGTGTGTTCTTTGTTTCCAAAGGCAATCCTTTCTGACTTTTATTTCTTGTGTTCTGGCCTCAGATTGCCATTGGACCCTACTCTTTGTTTAATCAATGTGTTTATAAGTACGTATGTTTCACTATGGTGTTTCACAGATGAGATACAGGACCCCTATGCGGACCGAACATACGTTTGCAATTTTGAGCTGCATCAGAATGAAGGGCACAGTTTCATGCTCTAAAACTGATCCAACCTCACCGATATATTTATTCTGCTGATGTACCAAGGCGGTTCCTCTTTTGTTGTTCTTCTTTTGTTAGTGCGTTTGTGGTTTCCCTTGTGGTTTACTCTATTGACCGTTCTAAGGCGGTGGTCCCGGTGTTACTCTTTGGTGCTTTGAGGTTTATTCTACGAGGCGATTTGTTTTATGTCTTACCTTGTGTTATTTTCTTCCTTGTGTTTTTCAGTCCTTTTTGCATTGCGATTACCTCGCTTGTGGAACAGAGAGCTAATCTTAGTGCTTTTCGTACTTTTATTCGATTTGTGCTTGTTTGGTTTTGCCGGTTTCCTCTTCCTCATGGTGTCAGGGAAGTGCTGCGGTTTGTTTGTGATTGTGGCATTCCCTGGACTTTTCTATTACTTTTTTTTTTCATATGTGACCTTTTTTCGTCATTGTACATGTTCTCCATCTCTTCTTCTTTTGGTGCTTTGGGACGGCTGTGCTTTGTGATTGTGGTACTTTTGTTGCACCCAATGTAACGTCTGCATTCATCATATACACGAAACATATAAGTAATGAAGATGAAAGCGACAGGTTAATTTCTATAGTGTTATATTTTCTATGTTACAATACGATATAACATGAGCATGCCAACGTCAATAGACTTTGCTGTAAATTCAAAGATAAAAGGACTAAATTACCGACTGTCATGATTTATTGTATTTTCTGTGCTATCACATTTTAATCTAGCCAGATGTTCAGAAACTTCAGATACAAGGAACCTGTTTGTTAACTGTTACTATCTCTCCTAGTATGCAATTCTTATCAGTTACAATAACTGGAGACGAACAGATTCTAAGTCATGCTTTCTCCTTTGTGATATAATAAAGGGCTTGCTCTAATTCCTTTTATTATTTCCGTATGCCATAACTCTATATAGGTATCAATGTAAATTAGCAATTTTCCTGCCCGTGTAAAATAAAAGTCGAAAAGGATTGCCTTTGGAAACAAAGAACACACAAAATCACGAAAATCTGAGACTCCGTTTGATTGTGTCTCTAAAAGTAACCTTTTAGTAATGGTTAATAAATTTACATAAGCGTCAAATGAGGTAGGATTTAGGGGTGGGTCGAAGGACAGTATAACAGCACAGTCCGCGGTCGAGCAATCGATAGAAAGAAAGGAATAAAAGACACTTTATATGTGAATGTTGAAATACCTTTTGTTCTCATCATTACCAAGTAAATAATAATTTTTTGCATATTCTATCCTGTTTATCGATAATAAAAATTTAAATGTTGACATGAGAAACATAGAACACATGAACGAATGAAAATAGGATATTCGGTTTTATTAAGCCTCTTCATATGCAACAATGTAATTTGCAAGGCTGCATAGGTCCCAGCACTGGCTTCAGCGGAATTCGATTTTATAAGTAAGCAGAATAAGCTCAATAATCCCAAAGGAAATCAAACTATAATCGTCACTGTGATGAAGTACGGGGGACGTTTTCCGGCCGCCACACGGCACTCAACACCAGCTGCAGTGAAGTGAAATAAAACTCTAAAACTTTGCCTTTGTAGTTAGCTAGTTGCAGTGAAGTGCAGTGAACTCAACACCAGCTGCAGTGAAGTGAAATAAAATTCTAAAACTTTGCCTTTGTAGTTAGCTAGCTGTAAAAGTGCTTTAAACCCTCCGGTGGTTTGCTCTACCGACTGTTCTAAGGCGGTGGTCTCGGTGTTAGTCTTACTCTTTGTTGCTTTGTGGTTTAATCTACGAGGCGATTTGTTGTATGTCTTTCCGTGTGTCATTTTGTTCTTGTGTTTTTCAGTCCTTTTAGTATTGCGATTACCTGGCTTGGGGAAGAGAGCTAATCTTAGTGCTTTTCGTGCGTTTGTTCGGTTTGTGCTTGTTTAGATTTGTCGGTTTCCTCTCCCTCTTGGGGTCTTGGAATGGCTGCGGTTTGTGATTGTGGCACTCCCTGGACTTTTCACTTACCTTTTTTGTAAACAATATATAAGCAATATATGATGGTGTTCCGTTTAAATTCTAGAAAATATTCTCTTGTTTATTAATATTTAAAATAGTAATTAATAATTAAACAGTTTACACGTATGTTCGGAGTAATGGAAAAAGGTAAGAGAAAAGTCCAGGGAGTGCCACAATCACAAACTGCAGCCCTTCCCAGACATCAAGAGGAAGAGGAAACCGACAAATCCAAACAAGCACAAATCGATCAAACATACGAAAAGCACTAAGATAAGCCCTCTCTTCCCAAAGCGAGTAAATCGCAATGCTACATAAGCGATGTTGTTTCGTTTGTTAGTTTGTTTTTCATGAAATACTATTTTGTGACAATATTTCTTGTTCTATACCTAGCAGCGAAGTAAAGGTATTTATTAGTTAGTTGTTTTTCTATAATTCACAGTGTGGTAGCTAATAAATTATTCACAGTGTCGGAACTGTTTTATAGACTGCTTCCCGCGTTGTAACATTTCATCTTGACGGCCTCGGCTGCCAAAAGGAACAAAACTCGAACAAAATAAAACACGTTCCGTCATGAAGTGACTTCAACGTTCTAATGCGCGGACTCAATAACGACATTTTTACGTTGTGCATTGTTCTTCCGCTCAAATTAAAAAAAAAGTAAGAGAAAAATCCAGGGAGTGCCACAATTACTAACCGCAGCCCATCCCAGACAACAAGAGGAAGAGGAAACCGACAAATCCAAACAAGCACAAATCGAACAAACGTACGAAAAGCACTAAGATTAGCTCTCTATTCCCCAAGCGAGGTAATCGCAATACTAAAAGGACTGAAAAACACAAGAACAAAATGACACAAGGTAAGACATAAAACAAATCGCCTCGTAAAATAAACCACAAAGCACCAAAGTAAGACTAACACCGGAACCGACGCCTTAGAACGGCCAGTAGAGTAAACCATCACAGGTTTTAAAGCACTTTTACAGCTAGCCAACTTCACCTTGGGTCCCGATGCTACTCTTAATACAGAAATACATAAAAATTCGGTTCGCATAAAGGCTCCCAACTCAGTCCATGCATCAAAGCGAAAACATAAAAATCAAATTAATCACTATAATAAACAAAGACGAGTACTCATGGCTAATTCTACTGTATACCAAAGTAAATGAAAACCCATAGTTGAACCATAGTGGGCCAAGCCAGACATATCGTCAAGCCCCAACCCACTAGTTAAAGTTTTACCGTCATTGAGTCTGAGGCCTGAACCACAATATAATAGCAATTTTAGAGAGAAGCATAGCCATCAACAATGATTGGGTTGACAACTAGACATGCAGTCTGCTGCATAATGTCCAGGCTATAGCCAATTCTTTTATAACGGTTAATACGTTTTCTGAATTGTTCCGAAAAGTTAGATTTTCGTACAATTTTTCTAAATCTGTACACTAAGTCACCGTAAAATTCTGGTTCCGATATACCTTGTTGCAGAAGTGTTTTCACACTGACGCTATATTTTTCTACCATGGCACTGTGTCTGAGATAAAATTTCGAAAACGACTTACGAAGTTTAAAATAACGATGGTCCTGTCCAAGAAGTTTGGCAGTAAGGGCTTTATTACAGTACTTTAAGGCACTAAGATTTGAAGAAGCTCTGGCGAATCTAATAATTTGAGATATGTATACCCATATGAGGTACGCCGGGGGACATCGCTATCCAGAAAAGGGAAATTGACTATATCAAAACCAAGATCGTCCCGTTTATCATAAATTTTGGTGGAAACTGTACCATTAGATATACATAGATTCAAATCCAAAAAAGTAGCTTCAGTATCGGAAGAATTGGCTCTATTTAATTGGAGTTCTGTAGGGTATATGCGGTCCACCATTGGGTCAAAGTAAAAAATGTCAATATTTAATAAATCATCAAGGTATCTTGAAGTTGAATTATGAGGTACGCCGGGGGACATCGCTATCCAGAAAAAGGAAATTGACTATATCAAAATCAAAATCATCCCGTTTATCATAAGTTTTGATGGAAACTGTACGTTTGGAAATCTAATAAAAATATTATCCAAAAGATAAACAAGGGCATCACAGACTTTTTGACACGACCATAAATCGTGATTATTGTTTACATCAGAAGTGAAAAAAATAAACACATTCTTCGTTGCAAGCCAAATATTGGGTATTCTCCCGAATAAACGTTCGGTTAATTAAATCAATCAGTTTATCTTTTATAAGATGATGAGGTAACGTAGTATACAGTGTAGAAAAATTATATGTAGACAATTTAGAAACCTGAACGTTTTTAGATTTAAATTTATTGCGATCATCATTGGAATTTTTAATTGACCAAAAATAGTTAATTCCGTCCCTTTCGTAAAGAGTATCAGAGTATCTAATGCAATGTTTTCTAACAGCAGTAGGGCATGTTGTTAGCAGTTTGGGCAAAACAGTAGTAGTACATGAACTATAATTAGCAATGAAACGTGCTTTATAAGGTCGTTTATGAAGTTTCGGTAACCAATATCTTGCTTTTCTTTAATATCTCACTGCAAATTTAGCAGTAATATCGATAGAATGGGTATTAACAATAGATCTCTCATCAGTAGAAATCCGTTCATATGTTTTGGTACTCCCAAGTTCTTATATTAGAGTATTGATATAATAAAGTCGTCACACAACAACAAGATTATTAGCTGCTTTATCAGCTGGAGCCAAAACATACTTCCTATGAAATTCTTGGATACCTTGTTTCAAATATCGAAAAGATAATTTAGAATTAGGAGGGAGAAGATCAAGGTTATTAGAGTAAAATAACACACGTTCATCAATCATCTTAAAAATCTTTAATTTCCAATAATTTAAAGCATTAGACTCAACATGCTCTCGTTTACACCAACGCGTACAATAATCATTTTAAGCACTGACAATTGTTTTCCGACATTTATTGAAATAAATGTGGGCTCGGAATCTAAATTTAGATCCTTTTGAAATAACTGAACGAATAAACCACATTTTTGGCGCTTTCAAGAAGACAGTACTAGCAAAAAGGTATATAATAAATAAATCATGAACAATGTTTGCTTGATATGAAAACTCTGTCACTCAGAAGTGTGGATAATTAGGAAGAAAAATTCATTCCTTTGGCACTCTTTTTTTACTGAATTACCACGCTCCTTAATGACAGATTTTTCATATCAATCACATACTATTTATTATTCTCTATATGACATTCACTCATTATACGGTGCCTTAAAAGGGCTATGCTTCATGATTTCAGCCTTTCTTAGGTATTTCTCGATTTATTGTTTAGCTATGACTGAATTTCAGTTTTGTTCGCTATTTTTCTGCGCAAGTTACGGACAATTATGTATGGCTGGAACTATTATAAGGGCTGATGGCAAGAGTTGAGCACTCGTCAAACGGAGACTAAGTCCCCAGATGTTCATTTACTGTTCATTTAAAGGCAGACAAATCTGTACTAACATGGAGAAGATACCACCAGCTGTAATCAGGATAACACCTAACACCAGTTGTAGTGAGGATAACACCAGTTGCAGTGAGGATACCTCCAGTTGCAGTGAGGATACCACCAGTGAGGATTACACCAGTTGTAGTTAGGGAAACACCTGATGTAGTGATAATTATTCGATTATGAAGTGACAGACGGCTTGCAATCAAGGATTACTCTGTCGAAATGACCCGAATGGAGTTTTTTACTACGTTGGAAGTAATGTAAATGCAAAGTTGCTTTCTTCGTTTGAGCAATACTCTGTTTTTAGAATTACTTAAAAGAGATTTAAAACACAATATTAAAGTACAAGGGTAAGTTTAACAACCCCTATACAGACTATACACCAGAATCAAAATCATTTGGAAGCGCGGAATACACCCAGACACGTAAAAAAAAAACAACTTTATGAGGTAACGGTTTGGAAACCCTGGATCAGTAGCGGTTTTTATTTTTCATAGTATTTTCGATAATCTTTGTATGTTATTAGCATGTAGGAAGTCACAAACGTTGTTTTCCCTGTACAAAACAGCACAAAACCAAGTACCAAGTACACTTATACCCCTAAGTTCTTCCGATTTTTTGTAACTCTTATTAGTGATAAATAGATATCTGTCCATAATATGTCTTGTCGCTCACGTGAAAAATCGATCACTTATTATATTAAACTAACTAGTAGTAGGATTTTACTGATTGAATCACAAACATTATTTTGACGATTTACACTACATGCCCAGTGTATGTGCTGATTATAAGACATAATTGTAGGGTTGTATTCAGTACCTAGAATTGGATTTGTTAATGTCAAAAGGACAGACCCAAAGTATTATCTCAAGTACGTTCGCGTATTTCTGGAATTCTGGAATATCTGTTAAAGTGTATGAACGTCATTCAGAAAGATAAGATCACATTTCATTCAAGTGCCAGAAGTTAAAAGAGAAATATCGCGAAAATAATTATACAGTATATAAAGCATTCATAGTTAATATTTCTAACTTCTGACGGACTGTATTGCAATTTAACGGGATGATGAATTTTCTGATATCAGATATATTTGTATTCAGTGATTGAGAAACAGAAGTAAGAAAGATATAATATATGTCTGATCTGCGTCTACACTGTTTGCTCTGGTATGTTATTCCCAATATTTAGGGTTATTACGGTAAGTTTGTAGTTTGGGCCAGGCATTGTAGAATGCAGATTTTATATTTCCTTTTATTGTTTTTTTTTTTTTTTTTTTTTTTTTTTTTTTTAATTTCTTTTCTCATTAAATAGTTCATTTCATATTTTAATAATAACATGTTCCTTTGGAGCTTTCTTAATTCAAAAGTTACTTTGAACTTTTGATTTCAAATGCAAACAATTATAATTTGAAAAATGAAATATATATATATATATATATATATATATATATATATATATATATATATATATATATATATATATATATATATATATATATATTTCTTTTCTTCAAAGTACAGAACTGCAGCCTCCGGGCACGAGTAAGGTGTGGTTCATGCTTTGCGTTAAAAGCTGTTGCTCGAATTGTACTCACAACTCCTTTTCTATGTATCTCAATAATTAGTTTTTGTAATATGAGCTTTACTTTGAAGTTTCACTGATGCGATAGAGAAACCCTATGCGGACAGAATGTTTCGCGCGAGGAAATAAATTCTGAGTGTTAGGTTTTTGAGTTCGGAAACTCTGTTAAAATGGTTTTGCCTCCCTTCTGAAAGGGGTTTATGCCATAAGGAAACCTTTCGGTTTTAAGAGCAAATTATTTCCTTTTAATGTAAACACCATTCAAACAGGAAGTCATCAAAAGTTAGCTCCCTTGCAAACAAGAAGTTAATTTCGCTTTGATGCATTGACTGAGTTGGGAGCCTTTATTCGGAACGAATTTTTTATGTATTTCTGTATTGGGAGTAGCATCGGGACCCAGGGTGAAGTTTGCTAGCTGTAAAAGTGCTTTAAACCCCACGGTGGTTTACTCTACTGACCGTTCTAAGGCGGTGGTCCCGGTATTAGTCTTACTCTTTGTTGCTTTGTGGTTTATTCTACGAGACTATTCGTTTTATGTCTTACCTTGTGTCATTTTTTTCTTGTGTTTTCAGTCCTTTTAGCATTTGCGATTACCTCGCTTGGGGAAGAGAGAGCTAATCTTAGTGCCTTTCGTACGTTTGTTCGATTTTGTGCTTGTTTGGATTTGTCGGTTTCCTCTTCTTCTTAGTGTCTGGGAAGGGCTGCGTTTGTGATTGTGGCACTCCCTGGACTTTTCTCTTACCTTTTTGTTTTGCCTTGGCTATGTCGCAACTTCTGGTGGTGTTCAAGAAATGGAGCTAAACGCGCAGAATAAATATAGTTCAGCCATTCATGAATAGTAAGTCAACGTATGTAACGGTCGATGGCAGTGGACAGGGTGCATCATGGCGGACGGATGAATGTATGCTGTTTGAGAAATTGAGTTTTAGGCACAGATGTATCATTTATTGACTCCGACAATGACAACGTCAGTGCCAAAGACAATGCTTGAAACTGATCCTAATGTCGCCTCTGCTAAAGCTGTCGAGACAAAAATGATGGAAAATTTTATTCATTCACTTTTAAAAGTTGCTTCAGCAAAAGTATCAAGAAGTCAAGGAACAAACTGTAATTTAAATGTACCACCAGAACCATCAATATGATATGGTTTAACACATAGTAGTGGGGAAACCCCCAAAAGGGTAATTTGCAAACAGTGCAGACTCAAATTAGACGCCGTATACTGCGGCACCAACAATGACAACGCCAATGCCAACGACAATGTCAGAAACTGATCCCTACCTCGCTTCTGTTTGCTAAAGCTGTCGAGACAAAAATGATGGAAAATTTAATTTATTCACTTTTAAAAGTTGCTTCAGCAAAAGTATCAAGAAGTCAGGGAACAAACTGTAATTTAAATGTACTACCAGAACCATCAATATGATATGGTTTAACACATCGTAGTAGGGAAACCCCCCAAAAGGGTAATTTGCAAAAAGTGCAGACTCAGATCAGACGCCGTATACTGCGGCATCTGATCTTGGTCTACACTGTTTGCATTAAAAACAGGACTTTCTTCTAAAACAGTAATAATAAAAACCTACTAGACACATACTACTGGAAATATCTTACTTTAACCCAAACCCTTGTCTGTGGCGTCTGTCATTTTTTTTTTTTTTTTTTTTTTTTTTTTTTTTTTTTTTTTTTGCTCTTTTACTTGATTTTATTGATAGGATATGATATATAGCTATCCCTTCACATCTTCTATACTAAGGACGAATTTTCGACTGAGTAACACTATATTTCGCCCCTCTTTACCCAGTAATTTTCCTGCCGACCGCTACAGGATAGTAAATAACGAAACGTTGAATTGAACGCCTCAGTAGCATCACCTTGACAGTCGAGACAACGTCGATATATAAAGAGAGTTATCCAGGAAGTGCCTCAGTTACGAAGCACAGCCTTCTCGAGATAACAAAAGAAGAAGAGGTTAGGAACAAACGCTAACTACTGAGGAACAAACGTTAAATACTGAGGAACAAACGTTAAATACTGAGGAATATACGTTAAATACTGAGGAACAAACGTTAACTACTGAGGAACAAACGTTAACTACTGAGGAACAAACGTTAACTTCTGAGGAACTTTCGAGCGAAATGTATTTAGTTGTATCATGTTAAACAATTAACTAAAACGTGTAACTCGTACTAATATGTCTAATATATATGTACATGTTTCATTTTGTTTATATTAACATTCCTTGTACTGCGTAACTTTAAATATTCACATATACTTATGCGAACAGCGACAAAGAACAAACGTTTACCACTGAGGAGCTATCGAACATAAAAGTGAATCCAGTGCCTTCAATTTTAAAGGAAAATAATTAACGTAAATGGAAAAATATCACGTGAAGTGAAAAACTTACTGTTATGACATGTGACGGGTCTGGAGAGTAATCTATAGGTCAGACTGGAGACAAATTGCGTACCAGACGCACAGCTCATGCACACCAGATTCGAGATCCTTCAGTAAGACATAAAAGGTATCAGAGGAAAAGTCCAGGGAGTGCCACAATCACAAACCGCAGTCCTTCCCAGACATCAAGAGGAAGAGGGAACCGACAAATCCAAACAAGCACAAATCGAACAAACGTACGAAAAGCACTAAGATTAGCTTTCTATTCCCCAAGCGAGGTAATCGCAATGCTAAAAAGACTGAAAAACACAAGAAAAACATGGCACAAGGTAAGACATAAAACAAATCGCCTCGCAGAATAAACCACAAAGCACCAAAGAGTAAGACTAATACCGGGACCACCGTCTTAGAACGGTCAGTAGAGTAAACCACCGGAGGTGCTGGGGGGGTGGAGGGGGGTATAAAGCACTTTTACAGCCAGCCAACCACCTTGGGTCCCGATGCTACTCTTAATACAGAAATACATAAAAATTCGGTTCGCATAAAGGCTCCCAGCTCAGTCCATGCATCAAAGCGAAAACATAAAAATCAAATTAATCACTATAATAAACAAAGACGAGTTCTCATGGCAAATCTACTGTATGCCAGAGTAAATGAAAACTGATAGTTGAACCACGGCGGGCCGAGCCAAAGACATATCGTCAAGCCCCAACCCACAGCAACACAGAGCCAAGGATTTACATGTTTCAATTTTATAAGATGAAAACAGATACTATTGCCGCTAGACTGGAAAAGAAAAAAATATTTCATTACTTATTTTCAGCACAATGTACTAGGACAGTGACTAGACAATTACAAATTTTGACTCTACGCTATGTACGTCACTGTACGTAGCATCAACATGACATTAGTTACCTGACGTTATTAAGACTACTGAGGAGCTGTTGAGCATAATGCATTGAGTTTTATTGTATTATATAATTAACTAAAACATGTAACACGTATTAGTGTATAAGTATCGTCTAAATTGTTTTCTTCATATATATAACGGGATATGATATAAGTTAACTTTGCCGCCTACATGTGAAAACCTGCTGGTGTGTGTGTCAGTCACCTGTCTCTGTATTTAGACTCGTAGGACTTGCTAGTATGCGCATAGTCTTATGGCTTTCAGAAACAGTAATTGTTCACAAATAGCTTGAAAACGTCCCCAACTTGTTAAAACTGAAACATAAGACAATATAATTTATCTCAACGTGTCAGATGTCAGACTGCAACTGACCTGCTGTCTGGGGCAAATTATTAAACAAACTGCATAACACGACACTTCATACATAGTAGAATTTACGACCATTGCCTTAATGTACATTAATATATATTGCCTTATATCTTACCTGCGGTTTGCTTGATTCAAAATTGTCATAAAAACAGAGAAAATGTACACGTTTCTTGCGAAAAGCATTTCATTGATGTAAAACGATAAATATATATTGGCCAACATGGGGTTCAGCTTGAAATAAAGAACAACAAACGGGTTTTGTGTGTGCTGTTTATCTCACTGTTTCAGTACGGGTGATTAGTATAAATATTGAAATACAAGGGAATGTTCAAACACACGAGACACAGCTCTCACCAGGCCACGCATAATATTGGTTTAAATAATATTTTATTTGTATAAATTACATATTACTATATAGCCATGCCTCTATGTACCTCGGTTGCCTGGTGATGTTAAAATTCTACTATCTGTCTATCTGTCAGAAGAAGACGATTTTATACAAATGAGATTCAGAAGAAAGTAAGAAGACTTGTGTTAATCTGTATCCCAAATAATATTTAAATGTAACATCTTACCACAATCATTATTTTTATGTGTTATTTGTTTCCAGTGGCAATCAGTATAGACATTTGATTGAAACATGTGCATGGTTGTATTGTTTAGAAATTCTGAAATAGAGATTCTTTGGAAATACAAGCCACATCAGAAAGAGAACTTTTGAAAGTCAATTTCAGTCTTCTTTTAAATTAGAAAATAAAAAAAAAATAAAAAAAAAAAAAAAAAAAAAAAAAAAAAAAAAAAAAAAAACAATGCAACATTCCTCACTCCCCATTTACAGCTTTGAGTAGAACTTCGAATTTCAACGTCGAATGTATCAGCTCAATAGTCCAAAAAAGGCCAGAAAATAAAAAAAAAAAATAAAATATGGGGCGACGTTTCACGGTCTAGCAAGCACTGAACAAGTAAAACATGTGTCTCTTTCATTCCTTTCATTTCATGACCACTTTAGTTTTCGAACAATGACAATAAACATTGTTGCTGGCTACAAACATTACTGCACAGATACGAATAAAAGGCTACAATCACAGAACACAGCCTTCCTAAGGAACCGTAAGAAATAATTCAAAATTGCAGAGATATGTACGTATAATCTAAATACGAAAAGATACGTAATGAATCAGGGATGAGTTAGACGATCTCAACACGGACCGAACAAATATATATGTTTTACCACTATGGAAGCTGAGGGCGAGGGATCGGTTGGATCCCGCGTAAAGCTAACTTAAGCCCACCCCTCCCCTAACGTAGCTAATTACTAGACCGTTCCAATGCAGTACTGTCATTATGGTACTTTTTGTTAATTGTTATGTAATGGTTCTCTTATTTTTTTAATAATTATATGAGTTGATTATATATTCAGTTAAGTTTGAGTACCCACTTTTTAGGAATGAGTTCCGATCTCTGCTTCCCATCTGTTCATTTTGTGGCTGCTTTATTGTATTTGTCCCTCTTTTCTTTTGGTGTTAGGGGTTTGATGTGGATCTGATTATATCAGTTCCAGAGTCCTTTCATTTACTTTACTAAAATTTATTTTCTGCATTTTCTATAAATTGGCTTATAAAATAATATTGATCTGTAAATCTGTATTATTTTACTGGTTTCTGTATTATTTTACTGGTTTCTATTGAAAGCTGTACTTTGCGATTGTGGCATTTCCTGACTATCTACACTTATAATTTTCATTGTTGAAGTTGTGTTTTCTGAATGAATATGTTGGTGTTGATGTCAGATAATAATACATATCTAGTGTAGTAACAGAACTGTTTAATATGGCCGAAATCTGATAGGATTGTCATTTTAAGTCCCCAGAATTTGATACCATTTATGCCAGGTACAGCTCTTTATTGTGACAATGTATTACAAGATGTGTAATTTAAGATTCATTGTTAATTTTTATTGTCACCTGGAGGTGTGGCTGAAGTTGTTTCTTACACGTGTTATCAATCAGCTTTTATCATAATATTCAAAACATGTCATCTGTTTCAGGTACCAAATAAACAAATGTCTCTGCCTTTCGGTTGCAGTCTAGCCCTTTCTATTTTCTTTTCTTTTCTTTTTTTATTAAAGTGTTAACCCACTGATGCAGACCGAATAATTAACAATTATGGATTAATGCGAGATTGGATATTGACACATAAATCCTATAAGAATGATCTTTGAGGGCAATTTTCTTTGTGGTGTATTCTATGAGGCGATTTGTTTTATGTCTTGCCTTTTGTTATTTTGTTCTTGTGTTTTTCAGTCATTTTAGCATTGCGATTACCTCGCTTGGGAAAGAGAGAGAGCTAATCTTAGTGCTTTTCGTACGTTTGTTCGATTTGCTCTTGTTTTGTTTTGTCGGTTTCCTCTTCCTCTTGGTATCTGGGAAGGACCGCGGTTTGTGATTATGCCACTCCCTGGACTTTTCTCATACCATTTTTATACACACAGAAAAGTGTCAACATTTTCTCGGACAGACTAGCTAGTTTCGGCCAATTAGGTCTAATCAGTGACCTTCATATTCATTTACGAAAATTACGGAATGGGCTCAGTGAACAGAAATGATCAGAAAGTATCAACTACACTGCTATGAAATATGGTGAGACTTTCTACGGCCGCGAAACAGCAATAAGACCATGTGTGTTTAAGTTCTAAAGAAATGACACCTGAAAGCAATGAACAGATACGTTGAAATAAAAACAGCTGAAGGATCCAAGTTTCTTTGCCAGGCCAGCTTGTTTCGCCCTATTAGGCCTCAGCATTGACAGCCGTATTAATTGTTGAAAATCACGCAATGGCCTCAATAACCACAAAGTATAACTAAAGCAAGTCGATGGCGCGCCCCACGCCAGCACCATATCCCCACACCAGCGCCATCGCATACTCCAGCGCACATCAAAATTCCAAAATGCATTCCTCCAGTCCTCATCCATAGGGCTATTACTTGTGACAGTTTCAAGGTTCTAGCTCGGAAAGCCTAGGAGGAGTTGTTTGACTATCAAAAAAAGGACCCAAAATCCTACTTTTGCCCCGGGCAAAATTCTTCCACCACTGTATTCAATCTGTATTACCTTGGCTTTGATATGTAACATGACTATGTTTGTACAAAATGGATTTAGGACCCTTCGGAGCCACACCCCCTGACCCTGCCTCCAAGGGTTACATCAAAACTCCGAATGTGTAGTGAGGATAAAACAAGGTTGATTAAAATCTATAAAGAATTCCTTTGGATACACAATTAAGGAAGCGAATATGAGCCTCGCTTTCATTTGGGGATCTTCATATGACAACTTTGTAGTTTGCCGGGCTAAATACGCACCCTGGCACCGGTTTAAAAGGATCTCGATTACTCGAAATACCAGAATGGGCACAAAGATCCCCAGAAAATTAAAAATAACTGCGCTAGTCCCAAAGCGGTTTCTCTATTTACGCTCCAAGGATGTATTTCTGTTGTGGTTGCAGTTTTTCTATTTATGCTCCAAGAATGTATTTCTGTTGCAGTTTTTCTATTTAGGCTCCAAGGGTGTATTTCTGTTGCGGTTTTTCTAATTATGCTCCAAGGGTGTATTTCTGTTGTCTTTTTTTTTTTTTTTTTTTTTTTTTTTTTTTTTTTTTTTTCTAATTACGCTCCAAGGCTGTATTTCTGTTGCGGTTTTTCTATTTATGCTCCAAGGCTGTATTTCTGTTGTGTTTTTTCTATTTACGCTCCAAGGCTGTATTTCTGTTGTGTTTTTTCTATTTACGCTCCAAGGATGTATTTCTGTTGCGGTTTTTTCTATTTACACTCCAAGGCTGTATTTCTGTGCGGTTTTTCTATTTATGCTCCAAGGCTGTATTTCTGTTGCAGTTTTTCTATTTACGCTCCAAGGCTGTATTTCTTTTGCGGTTTTTTCTATTTATCCTCCAAGGCTGTATTTCTGTTGCGGTTTTTCTACTTACGCCCTAAGGGTGTATTTCTGTTGTTTACGCTCCAAGGCTGTATTTCTGTTGCGTTTTTTCTGTTAACACTCCAAGGCTGTACTTCTGTTGCGGTTTTCTGTTTAAGCTGCAAGGCGGTATTTCTGTTGCAGTTTTTCTATTTATGCTCCAAGGCTGTATTTCTGTTCCGTTTTTTTCTATATACGCTCCAAGGCTGTATTTCTGTTGCAGTGTTTTTTTTTATACGCTCCAAGGCTGTATTTCTGTTGCTGTTTTTCTGTTTACGCTCCAAGGCTGTATTTTTGTTGCGGTTTTTCTATTTACGCTCCAAGGCTGTATTTCTGTTGTTGTTGCAGTTTTTCTATTTACGCTCTAAGGGTGTATTTCTGTTGCAGTTTTTCTATTTATGCTCCAAGGTTGTATTTCTTTTGCAGTTTTTTCTATTTAGGCTCCAAGGCTGTATTTCTGTTTCGGTTTTTCTATTTACGCTCAAAGGTTGTATTCAAGTTGCGGTTTTTCTATATACACTCCAAGGCTGTATTTCTGTCGCGTTTTTTCTGTTTACACTCCAAGGATGTATTTCTGTTGCGGGTTTACTGTTTACACTCCAAGGATGTATTTCTGTTGTGGTTTTTCTGTTTACGCTCCAAGGCTGTATTTCTGTTGTGGTTTTCTATTTACGCTCCAAGGCTGTATTTCTGTTGCGGTTTTTCTATTTACGCTCCAAGGCTGTATTTCTGTTGCGGTTTTTCTATTTACGCTCCAAGGCTGTATTTCTGTTGCGGTTTTTCTATTTACTCTCCAAGGCTATATTCCTGTTGCGTTTTTTTATATATACGCTCCAAGGCTGTATTTTTGTTGCAGTTTTTAGGTTTACGCTCAAAGGCTGTATTTCTGTTGCAGTTTTTCTGTTTATGCTCCAAGGCTGTATTTCTGTTGCGATTTTTCTGTTTATGCTCCAAGGTTGTATTTCTGTTGGGGTTTTTCTATATACGCTCCAAGGCTGTATTTCTGTTGCGGTTTTTCTATTTACGCTCCAAGGGTGTATTTCTGTTGCAGTTTTTCTGTTTATGCTCAAAGGCTGTATTTCTGTTGCGATTTTTCTATTTACGCTCTAAGGCTGTATTTCTGTTGCATTTTTTCTGTTTACGCTCCAAGGCTGTATTTCTGTTGCAGTTTTTCTGTTTACGCTCCAAGGCTGTATTTCTGTTGCGGTTTTTCTATTTACGCTCCAAGGGTGTATTTCTGTTGCGGTTTTTCTATTTATGCTCCAAGGCTGTATTTCTGTTGTGGTTTTTCTATTTACGCTCCAAGGCTGTATTTCTGTTGCGATTTTTCTATTTACGCTCCAAGGCTGTATTTCTGTTGCAGTTTTTCTGTTTACGCACCCAGGCTGTATTTCTGTTGCGGTTTTTCTATTTACGCTCCAAGGCTGTATTTCTGTTGCAGTTTTTCTATTTATGCTCCAATGCTGTATTTCTGTTGCGGTTTTTGCGATGCATTTCATGTACGAGGGACGATACATGAAATATACTACTATAAAATTAACAATTGGGAAAATAGCTAACATGAAACTAATTGCAGCAAAATGGTATTAAATATGAACACCGACAGTCTATTCTAAGTGACTGTCCATTTAGTTTCCGCTATATGCATTTTTACAACGTTGCAAAATATTATTAATGTTTACATACGCAGATAATGTTTGGCCTTCGATATTTGTAGACACTGCAGTGTATGGCTACAACTAATATAATTAACCAGCTTATAATATAGCAGTACAGGTTAATACAAGAACATAAATATAAGTCGATGACATTTGTTACATTGTCACATTGCTCCTGATAACCAAATTTCATGTATCGTCCCTCGTACATGAAAGTGCACCGCCAAGCAAATGTGTATATCGTTTATGTAATGATGACCAAAGATATTGCGGAGGAATGCATTGAGGGGTTGGCTTTTTTACGATTTACGAAAACATTGAATCCGTAGTACTTTCTGACTGGTCGTCAAGTTAGTGAAGCAGCTAGGCCGATTATGTAACTGAACCAATATTCCAGATTATTTTTTTCAAAAAAGGCCTGCCTAATCTTATATATAATACTTTTTTCAGAAAAGACCCCGGACATTAAATCGTTTGCTTCCAAAAATAGTAAAAAATATAAACGGATAAAAGCAGCTAACCCTTTCATATGCAAACGCTCTCTCTCTCTCTCTCTCTCTCTCTCTGTCTCTCTCTCTCTCTCTCTCCACACGATTCTATCGACATGCATGCATGTATGTATGTATGAATGTATGTATGTATGTATGTATGTATTTTTGTATGTATGTATGTATGTACCTACATGTATGTATGTATGTGTGTACCTACATGTATGTGTGTATCTATCTATCTATCTATCTATCTATCTATCTATCTATCTATCTATCTATCTATCTATCTAACGTTCTGTCTGTCTGTCTGTCTGTGTGTCTGTCTGTCTATCTGTCTGCCTGCCTGCCTGCCTGCCTGCCTGCCTATCTATCTATCTATCTATCTATCTATCTATCTATCTATCTATCTATCACTGCTAGATTCCTATTTTACATTGCTCCCCATGTTTAATGAAATAAGGACCACTCCGCTATAAAGAGCAGCTATTTCCTGTCCGAAATGGTTTCATATTCAATACTAAGACCGCCCAACTTATAAGACTACACGTGTAGTCAGTACTCGATACGAGTGACTTGAAGTAAAAGATAGCTCCTGACATTTGCGCCAAACGATGACTCAAAGCAACCTTCACATCCGCGCAGACTGATCAGAGTCTTCGTCGTCCGCAAGCAACCTTCACATCCGCGCAGACTGATCAGAGTCTCCGTCGTCCGCAAGCAACCTTCACATCCGCGCAGACTGATCAGAGTCTTCGTCGTCCGCAAGCAACCTTCACATCCACGCAGACTGATCAGAGTCTTCGTCGTCCGCAAGCAACCTTCACATCCACGCTGACTGATCAGAGTCTTCGTCGTCCGCAAGCAACCTTCATATCCGCGCAGACTGATCAGAGTCTCCGTCGTCCACAAGCAACCTACACATCCACGCTGACTGATCAGAGTCTCCGTCGTCCACAAGCAACCTTCACATCCGCGCAGACTGATCAGAGCCTTCGTCGTCCGCAAGCAACCTTCACATCCAGGCACTGATCAGAGTCTTCGTCGTGCGCAAGCAACCTTCACATCCGCGCAGACTGATCAGAGCCTTCGTCGTCCGCAAGCAACCTTCACATCCGCGCACTGATCAGAGTCTTCGTCGTCCGCAAGCAACCTTCACATCCAGGCACTGGTCAGAGTCTTCGTCGTGCGCAAGCAACCTTCACATCCACGCAGACTGATCAGAGTCTTCGTCGTCCGCAAGCAACCTTCACATCCGCGCACTGATCAGTCTTCGTCGTCCACAAGCAACCTTCACATCCGCGCAGACTGATCAAAGTCTCCGTCGTGCGCAAGCAACCTTCACATCCACGCAGACTGATCAGAGCCTTCGTCGTCAGCAAGCAACCTTCACATCCACGCAGACTGATCAGAGTCTTCGTCGTCCGCAAGCAACCTTCACATCCGCGCACTGATCAGAGTCTTCGTCGTCCGCAAGCAACCTTCACATCCAGGCACTGATCAGAGTCTTCGTCGTGCGCAAGCAACCTTCACATCCACGCAGACTGATCAGAGTCTTCGTCGTCCGCAAGCAACCTTCACATCCGCGCAGACTGATCAGTCTTCGTCGTCCACAAGCAACCTTCACATCCGCGCAGACTGATCAGAGTCTCCGTCGTGCGCAAGCAACCTTCACATCCACGCAGACTGATCAGAGTCTTCGTCGTCCGCAAGCAACCTTCACATCCACGCAGACTGATCAGAGTCTCCGTCGTCCACAAGCAACCTTAACATCCACGCAGACTGATCAGAGTCTCCGTCGTCCGCAAGCAACCTTCACATCCGCGCAGACTGATCAGAGTCTTCGTCGTCCGCAAGCAACCTTCACATCCGCGCAGACTGATCAGAGTCTTCGTCGTCCGCAAGCAACCTTCACATCCACGCAGACTGATCAGAGTCTCCGTCGTCCACAACCAACCTTCACATCCGCGCAGACTGATCAGAGTCTTCGTCGTCCACAAGCAACCTTCACATCCACGCAGACTGATCAGAGTCTTCGTCGTCCGCAAGCAACCTTCACATCCGCGCAGACTGATCAGAGTCTTCGTCGTCCACAAGCAACCCTTCACATCCACGCAGACTGATCAGAGTCTCCGTCGTCCGCAAGCAACCTTCACATCCACGCAGACTGATCAGAGTCTTCGTCGTCCGCAAGCAACCTTCACATCCACGCAGACTGATCAGAGTCTTCGTCGTCCGCAAGCAACCTTCACATCCACGCAGACTGATCAGAGTTTTCGTCGTCCGCAAGCAACCTTCACATCCGCGCACTGATCAGAGTCTTCGTCGTCCGCAAGCAACCTTCACATCCAGGCACTGATCAGAGTCTTCGTCGTGCGCAAGCAACCTTCACATACGCGCAGACTGATCAGAGCCTTCGTCGTCCGCAAGCAACCTTCACATCCACGCAGACTGATCAGAGTCTTCGTCGTCCGCAAGCAACCTTCACATCCGCGCAGACTGATCAGAGTCTTCGTCGTCCGCAAGCAACCTTCACATCCGCGCAGACTGATCAGAGTCTCCGTCGTCCACAAGCAACCTTCACATCCACGCAGACTGATCAGAGTCTCCGTCGTCCACAAGCAACCTTCACATCCACGCAGACTGATCAGAGTTTCCGTCGTCCGCAAGCAACCTTCACATCCGCGCAGACTGATCAGAGTCTTCGTCGTCCGCAAGCAACCTTCACATCCGCGCAGACTGATCAGAGTCTCCGTCGTCCACAAGCAACCTTCACATCCACGCAGACTGATCAGAGTCTCCGTCGTCCACAAGCACCCTTCACATCCGCGCAGACTGATCAGAGTCTCCGTCGTCCGCAAGCAACCTTCACATCCACGCAGACTGATCAGAGTCTTCATCGTCCGCGAGCAACCTTCACATCCACGCAGACTGATCAGAGTCTTCGTCGTGCGCAAGCAACCTTCACATCCGCGCACTGATCAGTTTCTTCGTCGTCCGCAAGCAGCCTTCACATCCGCGCACTGATCAGAGTCTTCGTCGTCCGCAAGCAACCTTCACATCCGCGCAGACTGATCAGAGTCTTCGTCGTCCGC
This sequence comes from Anodontia alba, assembly GCA_964016985.1. Taxonomy (NCBI): domain Eukaryota; kingdom Metazoa; phylum Mollusca; class Bivalvia; order Lucinida; family Lucinidae; genus Anodontia; species Anodontia alba. The sequence continues at coordinate 71,501,787 of OZ024835.1, forward strand.
AAGCAACCTTCACATCCGCACACTGATCAGAGTCTCCGTCGTCCGCAAGCAACCTTCACATCCACGCAGACTGATCAGAGTCTTCGTCGTCCGCAAGCAACCTTCACATCCGCGCACTGATCAGAGTGTTCGTCGTCCGCAAGCAACCTTCACATCCGCGCACTGATCAGAGTCTTCGTCGTGCGCAAGCAACCTTCACATCCGCGCACTGATCAGAGTCTCCGTCGTCCGCAAGCAACCTTCACATCCACGCAGACTGATCAGAGTCTTCGTCGTCCGCAAGCAACCTTCACATCCGCGCACTGATCAGAGTCTTCGTCGTCCGCAAGCAACCTTCACATCCGCGCACTGATCAGAGTCTTCGTCGTGCGCAAGCAACCTTCACATCCGCGCAGACTGATCAGAGTCTTCGTCGTCCGCAAGCAACCTTCACATCCACGCAGACAGATCAGAGTCTTCGTCGTCCACAAGCAACCTTCACATCCACGCAGACTGATCAGAGTCTTCGTCGTCCGCAAGCACCCTTCACATCCACGCAGACTGATCAGAGTCTTCGTCGTCCGCAAGCAACCTTCACATCCACGCAGACTGATCAGAGTCTTCGTCGTCCGCAAGCAACTTTCACATCCACGCAGACTGATCAGTCTTCGTCGTCCGCAAGCAACCTTCACATCCACGCAGACTGATCAGAGTCTTCGTCGTCCACAAGCAACCTTCACATCCACGCAGACAGATCAGAGTCTTCGTCGTCCGCAAGCAACCTTCACATCCACGCAGACAGATCAGAGTCTTCGTCGTCCACAAGCAACCTTCACATCCACGCAGACTGATCAGAGTCTTCGTCGTCCGCAAGCACCCTTCACATCCACGCAGACTGATCAGAGTCTTCGTCGTCCGCAAGCAACCTTCACATCCACGCAGACTGATCAGAGTCTTCGTCGTCCGCAAGCAACCTTCACATCCACGCAGACTGATCAGTCTTCGTCGTCCGCAAGCAACCTTCACATCCACGCAGACTGATCAGAGTCTTCGTCGTCCACAAGCAACCTTCACATCCACGCAGACAGATCAGAGTCTTCGTCGTCCACAAGCAACCTTCACATCCACGCAGACAGATCAGAGTCTTCGTCGTCCGCAAGCACCCTTCACATCCACGCAGACAGATCAGAGTCTTCGTCGTCCGCAAGCACCCTTCACATCCACGCAGACTGATCAGAGTCTTCGTCGTCCGCAAGCACCCTTCACATCCACGCAGACAGATCAGAGTCTTCGTCGTCCGCAAGCACCCTTCACATCCACGCAGACTGATCAGAGTCTTGTCGTCCGCAAGCACCCTTCACATCCACGCAGACTGATCAGAGTCTTCGTCGTCCGCAAGCAACCTTCACATCCACGCAGACTGATCAGAGTCTTCGTCGTCCGCAAGAAGAAATTTTGCATCTTTGGCTATCTGAATATTCGCTGGGCGCACATATCCAAATGTGCGTTTTCTGACGTTCTCACGTAACGTCTCAATGTATTTGGAATGTATTTGAAATGGGCACTCAAGCTATTCCCACGGCGGAAAAGGGTGTATTTTCTAGCCCTCCGCTGTTTGTATGTGTGATGGGTGGTTATGATGCAAGGGAAACAATTTGCGCTTACTTTAGTACAAATACTTCTGACGATAACTTCCCTTTAACTGTATATTATAAGGGAAATGACTGGTACTTGCGTGATTGTCGCGCACAGTGCATCAAATATGGAAGTACCGTGCTACGGTATGACTAGCCAACCTCTCCCTTCGAATTATAACTTTAACCGATTTATGCCGAGTGGACTTCTACATTAACTGTTTGGACCGGTCCATTTTCAATATAATGAGTGTCTGGTTAGTTTTTGTTGTTACCATGGCTTATAGCAATACATGTCCTAAATGTACACAGTATAGACCCTGATCAGACGCCGCGTACACTGTTTGCTAATGTTGATTTTAGGAGAGGTGATACATCCGTACTCACAGTACTTTTAACAAGTCCTTAACTACTAATTGTAATAGCCATTAAATTCGCATTTTCTTCATATGTCATAATGAAGAGTGAGCCAGAAAGAGCACAACTATAACGAGACATCGTGGCATAGAATTTACTCTGTCAATATCAAGATATTTCTCAACAAAAACTTCAACAGCATTGTGCTGTACCTTACTTTATACAGCCTTTGTTAAGTAAATACAATTGTATATCAATGAAAAGCACATTGCACATTGCACATTGCACCCAAAATATAAATAAGAATAGTTAGAATTCATTTATTTTATTTACATAATAACGAAATAGAAATAGAAATCAGGTTTTCGAGATATCTTGCTAAAGAGATGTTATATTTCATAGGCTTACAAAGCATAGGACAAAACAAGGGCATGACTCTGAAACTACAAATCCGATTGTAAAAAAGAAAGCATACCATTTTCTATCTTTATTCTACATATAAGCTATCAAGATCATATCTCTATGCAACGTGTATCTGACGGCTAAATTCCCATTTGATCTACTTCCATTCCGTTTACTGTTTTCATTTCCATTTCCTCTACTCATTTCTGAGGGTAATTCCCATTTCGTCTTATTTTCAGTTTTGTATATAATAAAAAGATCTCAATCAATACTGTTCTTATGTACTTTATATGATTAACATGGATGGATAATAAGGGAAACAGGCAGCACACCAGCAGGGTAAAACCAGACCAACTTCCTTAATTCTAATCTGGGTCTCTACTGGTTACTTTGCCTGATTGCCATGCTTTCCTTACAAAATATATAATATATGTTTATACCACATTGTGATCTTGAGTAGGCTGCATAGATGTAAAAATACCCAAGTAGACGAAATGGGAATGCGTGAGTAGACGGAATGGGAAATATTGTCAAAATAGGAGACGAAAATGGGAATAATCCGCCGAACGGACCCAAAAGCAATATGCCACTCCAACTTATTGTAGTTTCGGTAGATTTTCCATTGAGCACACGGTCACAACAATCCATTACCATCTTGTGCGTGGGGAGGTGTGCGTGTGGGATGAGGTAGGTGTTTGCTTGGATTGTTCTTGTTCGATACATACAACATCAAATACTGTATTTCTCGCAAGTATTCGGACAAAGACGTTAGGGTTTACACTGTTTGTCTTTCATTCAGCAGTTTTAGACATATCAAGTAGCAATAAAATTGACTAGATCCAATTTCAGGACCTTGAAGTATGGTAAGGAGTTAAGGTATGTGAATATTTAGGACAGATACAGGAATCAACATAAAATAAAACTTTAAGGAATTCAACATCGATGGCTCGTTTACCGTGACTGCTTCGATCTCGTTTTTGAATTCCAAGGAAATTCTTCCGATAGCCCAAGACAAATATTTACGGATATTTGTCAAAGAAAAGAAATACTAACATTTTATGTGAAACGTCTGCCAAGCATATGCAATGTCATGACTTGTTTTCTCTGAAGGAAATGTCGTCTTCTACAAATTTTGTTTGTCTCTTCAAGGTTTTATACAAACTGCACTGCAGCGTTTGAAACAAGTAGGCAATAAACGTCAGCAAATTAACATGCAGAACAGTACAGACACAAGATGAAATAACCAAAAAAGTACCCATCACAATTACAGCTACGATATTTTTGGAGATAATGTTTCAGTGAAAATAAGGCTCGGCATATTATGTTAATCATGAAAGGTTAAGCCTTAAATTCTCTGAATAATAATAATAATAATAAATAGAGAATAATCAACATTGTTTGCTTGATATGAAAAATCTGTCACGAAGAAGTGTGGTAATTCGGTAAAAAAACGAGCCTCGCAATTATTATATATCTTTTACATATAATTTTTCGCAACATTTTGGTAAATCGAATATATTTTTGTCAGTAGAAAGTAAACACTCGCTTCCCAGCAAACATGTATATATGGGACTCATATGGGCAGAATCTGGGCATTTATCCCATTCGGGTCCTACATGGGTCCCATATTGGGTTTTGTTGCCCATATAAGACCCATATACGTCCCAGATAATTATAAAAATAAAGTCTAATATGTGGGACCCCGAGATAAAATTGACATAATCCTGGAAAAGTGATAATTTCAAGATACATAATTGGGACCCACATGGCTCTCATGTGATACAGATATTAGACCTCTAAGGTTCCAATGTTGACCTCCCATTACAATAAGGGACCCATATGGGTTCAATATGGGTATTAAGGGGAACAACTGTACCACTATTTAAACATAATATTAAAAAAAATAGTAAATTTCCTGACATAAATGCAAATAATAATGATAATAATAAAATAAAAATAATAGTTTGTTCATTACAAAATGAAAGTATTTATTAAATTTATCTTAACTATTTTGCCGACATGGACGTCAATCCATGATCATATTTTTATTTTAACTTGTATTTCCTATTACTTTTAAAATTGAGAGGTATATATAAATATGCATGAGGCCACCATTTCCAATTATTAACAAAAAAGACGCCTATGTCTTTAAGGCATCTTGATTGTACGCATGTGCAATAACTAGCACATTTACGTGGGTCTCTCTCTGTTGGGACCTTAGCAGGCCATCAAATGGGCTGGGACTGGGGACTTATAATCATTTGTGAAAAATTGATTAAAAGATTTTTTTTTTCTGGAAGATGAATGTAGGTTAATTTTTCTCATACTGGACCCATATAGTTCCCATATGGCTTTGCCCATGTGGGTCCAACATGGAACCATGTTGCAAATCCCTCATGAGTCCCTTATGGGTTGCCCATATAGGACCCATATAAATACCCATTTGGGGCCCATGTGGGTCATATATTTTTTGCTTGCTGGGTTGACAAGATACAGATGGAAGCGGCTCGAATAACCACCGAAACCACCAAATTCTGCAGTATTCAAAACATCTGCAATGAAACAGGATGGGACACTTTAAAGTCGCGCAGAAGCAAAGATAAACTATGTCAGCTATATAAACTAATCAACAGATTAACGCGAAAGTACCTGCAAAATATACTCCTACCCAGGGCGCATAAACTGACCAGATACCAAATACATAAACTGACCAGATACCAAATACATAAACTGTCCAGATACAAAATACATAACAACGACGATTTCGCAGTACCAGTCTCCCGAAATGATGCCTATTACAAAGTGAACTCAGGAACTGATACAATCGGATCCATATCAAGCCCCTACACCAAAGTGAACTCAGGAACTGATACAGTCTGATCCACATCAATCCCCCTACACTAAAGTGAACTCAGGAACTGATACAGTCTGATCCATATCAAGCCCCCTACACCAGTGAACTCAGGAACTGATACAATCTGATCCACATCAATCCCCCTACACGAAAGTGAACTCAGGAACTGATACAATCTGATTCATATTAAGCCCCCTACAACAAAGTGAACTCAGGAACTGATACAATCTGATCCATATCAAGCCCCCTACACCAAAGTGAAGCCTCGAACTGATACAGTCTGATCCATATCAAGCCCCCTACACCAGTGAACTCAGGAACTGATACAGTCTGATTCATATCAAGCCCCCCCCCCCCCCCTACACCAGTGAACTCAGGAACTGATACAGTCTGATCCATATCAAGCCCCCCACACCAGTGAACTCAGGAACTGATACAGTCTGATCCATATCAAGCCCACTACACCAGTGAACTCAGGAACTGATACAGTCTGATCCACATCAATCCCCCTACACCAAAATGAACTCAGGAACTGATACAGTCTGATCCATATCAAGCCCCCTACACCAGTGAACTCAGGAACTGATACAGTCTGATCCACATCAATCCCTCTACACCAAAGTGAACTCAGGAGCTGATACAGTCTGATCCACATCAATCCCCCTACACCAAAGTGAACTCAGGAACTGATACAGTCTGATCCATATCAAGCCCCCTATTGTTTGCTTTAAAATCTACTCCCACAGGGTGGCGGAAGTACTTGGAAATTAGCCTGCTACATAGACTAGGACTATTTTGTTTGGGTTTAGAATTTTGAATTTTACTTTTTTTGTTTTTTAGGTGGGGGAGGGGGGATGGGAGGGAAAGAAGTGGGGGTGGAAAATGGCTATTTTTTTGGGATATTGGCCATTTGCAGGTATTTTAAGGCGTCAGTTTCAAAACAGACAATATTTTGGGGCTCTATCAAGTTCTCAGTATTTTTGGGGTATTGTAAGAATCGGGGTTTTGACCTTCTGTTGAACTGACAGTTGTTTTAATGAAGTTTTAACAACTCTGTTTCTGTTGTGCAGCAGTTCAATGCCATTAAAATAAAAACGGAGCTACTGTTGTAAATTATTGAAAACACATAACTTACTAATACAATCATTATACAGGAAGAAATGAAAACCACACTTTTCTAAAACAAAATAAAATAAATAAATAAATAATAAAAAAGAACAAGGGGAAATTTTAGGGGGTTGGGGTAGGGATGGGGTATGTTACATCTACAGATTTTTTTTTTTTTTTTTTGGTGAGAGAGGTGTCGGGGTGGGGGAAGGAGGTATGGTCGATATATCGGATTTTTTTTTTTTTTTTTTTTGGGGGGGGGGGGGGGGTATGGCTGATATAGCGTATATTTCTTTAGGGGGAGTGGGGTAAACACTAGATGCTGGGACCCAGCCTATGTAGCAGACCAAATTCAGAGTACCCCTCCCCCGCCCACTGTGTCTACTCCTCATCTCCAATAAGCCCATCAAGTTTCAAGACCTCAGCTCATTCAGTTATCAAGGTATCTTGCCCACAAGAAAATGCGTAATGAACGGACGAATGGACGAACGACCAAAGAGCAATATGCCCCTACAACTAATTCGAAGTTAGGGGAATAATGATGCGTCTATAATTAGCGGGATGACTGACAAACACTTTAGACTCTGATCAGATGCCGCGTTCTGTGGCGTCTGATCTGGATCTACACTGTCTGCTCAGACATGTCTCTCCCAATATGTATAACGGTAGTCATATGTACGTCTATATTTCCAATATTGCCGCGAGTTGAGAAGTAGCACCGGGTGCTCTTGGCCTCTATTTTTCCAGAATATATAGGTACAATAGAATAGAATATAGCCAGCTACAATTGTTGCTGTTGCAGCATAAGGATGGTTTGTTGTTAGGTGAAAACTCTCAAAATCCTCCGGGAATATCACATACGTGCTTCCAGAAATATAAACACAGCAAAATGACAAACAACCTGAAACGAGAAAAAAAAAAAAAAAAAAAAAAAAACCTTAGAAGGAACAGATATAGGAGGTAACCCAAACGGATTAAGTCATGCGAAGTAGATTAGTTACTTCCCTTATACATGTAGCTGGTGGCTCATCGAGTGCAGTTCAGCTTGTTGTTTTTTTTTTTTTTTTTTTTTTGTTTTTTTTTTTGCCATTGAATCTTCCTATCTACCCAATAGAATGATAAGGAGAAAAGTATCCGAATGATGATGATGATTTGACATTTTACGTCCCTTTTAACATTATTTAAGTAATATCGAGATGAGAACAGGTTGACGATGAAAGGCTATGTGGAATGAAGCGCCCTAGTCATAAGCTGAATTCCGCCTCCAGCGGGATTCGAACCCGGGATTTCGGGGATCCCAAGTAGGGAGCTTCTAAGGGCCCAAGTGTTTAGGGTAAAAACAGTACTCGTACACATTTCAGGTTGTCAGTTCATGGTTTTACATGTTGTATCTTTCTAAAGAAAACTAGTATAGAAGATGTCCAGGAACGGTCACAGTTACAGAACATAGACCACCAATGATACCAGGAGGAAGAACAAACAAACCAGGACAGACAGCACACAAGCTAGAAAAGGCAAAAAGCAAAGTAGCCAGCTCAATTTCTGCTATGCTTTATTCTGCACCTTTCCCAACATTGAGCTAAATATTGAGAAAAAGTTTTTCAGTTCTTGCTTTCTAATCAAAAAAAAAAAACAAAAAACAAGACACCCGATGATCCTTTCCAGTGGACACACGGCGTTTATGAAACGTCGCCTCAAAGTCGATGCAACGTCAATATGTTGCCTCGACGTTTAAATAAACGAAGACGTTGCCTAGACGTTTAGGCGACGTTATATAAACGTTATTGATGCATCGACGTTGAGGCGACATAGTATAAACGCTGACGTTGCATCAACGTTAAGGCGACGTTGTTTAAACGGTATGTGCTCGCTAGGATATGTTGTCCGAGACCATACAAGGGATGGTAAGAAGATATCTGGACTTTTTTGCTCTTCAAAACAAAAAATCATCAAATATTTTCAAAAACTATTTTATACACTTTTGCTATCTTAGTAGGAGCTTTTGTATTCCCTCTGCAAACCATGAAGTACACTTCTTGAATCAGCGGAAGAGAGAGAATGACCGTAGAAAATATTACATTATTATTCTCCACGAAAGAACGCGTTGCTGGATTAGTTTTTATTGTTACCAGTTTTATAGAAATTCCTGTTTTTATTGTAAATAGTGTAGGTCCTGATCAGACGCCTGATCTGCGGTAACTGATATGGCTCTGCACTGTTTGCAAATTACCCTTTGAGGGGTTATGAGACGAACTTGGGATAAAAAAGAGGATTACCTGAGAACAGAGACAGCCACATGTGAAAACGACGAGTTGTGATTGTTAGCAGTGCACACCCCATCAAGAACAGACCAGAAGCAGACGCCAGTATAAGAAGAACACGGCCTATTGATATGTTGTCTGAAACAAAGAATGAGAAACTCACCTTTAGAACGCTGTAGATTAACCCATTTATGCTGAGTGGATTCAGCTACCTCAATTCTTTTTACAAAGTTCATTTCCTATACAAGGCGTCTAGTTACATGTAGCTTTTATTGTTACCATTTTTGTAGAAATTTCTGAACTTATCGCAAGCATTGTAGACCCTGATCAGACGCCATATTCTGCAGCGTCTGATCTAGGTCTATCTTGCTTGCGAATGTCTCTTTTATGGGCCGCTATCTGGTATCCTGTTCTCTGTATGGTTTTCGTGTTTACGATTTACGAAGCAATAAGGGCATTTTTAGAAAACAAATGCATAGAACATGTCTATGCACAGTAAGCATTCTACATAAATCTATAGCGGGCCGTTAAAGGCCCGACCATCTATAGATTTATAAAGAATGCTAGCTGGGTATAAATTCTACATTATCTATCTCTGAAACATTAAATTTTACATGAAAAATAAGACTTTCTGATTAAAGTTTTGTTTCCATTTCCGGTCTCTGTAAACTGACGAATAATCCGCTATAATTTCACTGTTAACCCTTTCACCCCTGATATACTGAAGAAGACTTTTCCAATCTTAAATTTGGACCTTCTCCATTGACGCAAACGGGATATATGATACATATATATATATATATATATATATATATATATATATATATATATATATATATTATATATATATATATATATATATATATATATATATATATATATATATATATATATAAGCTGGGAGAAGGAGTTTAACATCTAACAGCAATGGATCCAGAAAGGATGCTAGAGTTAACCATACGCAATCTATACAATGCACATAAACCTTACACCGAGAGGGATATACACCAAACTGAATGTTTCTCACCAGTTGGGCCCATTTGCCTTACGTATTAGTGAGAAACACTCAGTTTGGTGGTATATCCCTTCGGTGTAAGGTTTATGTGCATTGTCTCTGCACTGGTTTCAAAGGTGTTTGTCCCGGTCGATGTACAGCTATGTGTACGTTTTATAAATGTTTTTCTCAGAAATTTCATTATTGCTTCAGGTACTTGTAAAGGAGAAAACAAATAATTTTGTGTACGTTCTAACAGTCTAAATATACATTTATCTTAAAAATAGATATACAGCTAACGTTCAGAAACATATGTTTTAGCGAATCCAAAACAGATACGAAGCACAACGTAAGAAGAAATACCTTATATATGCGCCCAACGAAGACTTAAATCGCAGTCTGATCAGAGTCTTTGTTGTTCACATGACGTGAAGATACTTCTCAGCCTTGGCTATCCAAAACGCACCCAAAGAACATTCTGGTTATAACACACAATAAATATTAAAATTGATTTTAATACGAAATGGTCTTGGGTTCCTTACATGCAAATCTCGGCTATATTCCATAATGCAAAAGGTGTATTCGAGAAGTCTAAACTAGAGCTCGTCCCGTTGACCTTAACAAGACTGACCCTCGCATCAAAATATGATTACAAGCGACTCCACTTCGTTTTTTAAGCTTGCCTCATCAAAACTAAAATAAACAGTTAAGGCTATTCAGTTTTTGTCACTCTGTCCCGGGAATGCTATGAATTACGTTTAGTCGTATCTATGCAAAGTGAAATTGTCAAAAAAAATGTATATCCCATATTGATTAAGTGCTACAATGGTAATCTTTTAGAATATCTACATAAGTGTGGTGTGCCGGAACAGTGCAAGTGAATGGAAAACACCTTCTGTATATGTAGGTTTTCTAATAACTATTACTATATTCTATTCTTTGCTCAAGCTAGTCCCGGGTTTTAGTTGCAGACAGCAGGCATAAGGTCACTGATACATTGCGGATCAATCATGCATTCACTTCCAAACCTAACATTTTTTATTCCTGCCCGGGCTTCCCCACCCTCTTTCAATGTGGACAGACCATTAGAGTGCGAAATTTACGACCTTCAACGTGAGAAAATGCACTTTCTAACATGAACGCCCAAAATCAGCCTGTGCTGATGAAATTTTTCTATTCCCAGATGAAGAAATATTGCACCCGTAGTTATCCAAATGTTCCTAATAAAAGTTCTGACCAGACTGTGTGAATGCACAGGTTTATCTGAATCTTCGCTGGTCACACATGTCCTCGCCTGCATTCTCTGGCAAAGCGACTCCCTGTTTATGTACACCACTACTACTCTAAAGGAAATATTCCCAAGGGAGCAGATTATTTTATTTTAACGTAGAGCACTTCAGAGCAGGGAGATAAAAACAATGTTGTGAACCTTGCCTTTCCTGAAAATACAGGTGACTCTCCAGTTCTTAAACACTGATAACTCAAACTTCAAACTTAACCCTAGTTCTGCTGAACCAGGACATGCTCTGACTTTGCAAACAGTGCCGATCCAGATCAGTTGAAGAAGCAAACTGATCTTGATCGGCATTATTTGTCATTAAGTATTTGAAGTCAACAATCTAGATCAAGCAGTCTGACTGGTTGAAGATTAGAAGTGGGCGTGGCATCTTTATTATTCAGCATGGCAAGGGTTAAATAAATGATAACATTGGCTTATGCTCCTCTCATTTGAACTCCTTTTATGTCAATTGTTGTTATCTCAAAACTAAACATCTGGTCATTTGCAGTTTGAGATAACGAGTGTCCTTTGTACATCTGCCGTTTGTTTGTTTGTGTTGAGGTTTTACGGCCCAGTCAACCTAATGGTGTCATGTCGAGCGCGGTCAGTTTACCTTACCACACGTTCACTGGGCAGGCTTAGTTCTCTAAACGGTTAACCAGTATTGTGCACATTCTTTCGCCAGAAACTGACAACAGCCCTTCTTGAATCAGTGGAAGGGTATATCTGCCGTATTTACTGCAAATATTAGGACACTTCTCACCATACTTATCCTAGAATTTAAAAATGTCAACTTTACTTCTCGTTGATGTTCCTAAAGTATTGGATGAGTGGCAAACAGTGTAGACCCTGATCCGTGTTTTGCAGCATCTGATCTGGGTCTACAATATTCAGGCCTGTCTTTCCAATACTCATTATGGTAGTCTCCTTAACCATTACTTTTTTTGGGTGCTCATTCAGCTGATGACAAACTGATGAGGTTTCTGGGAAAAATAAGAAAATATTTTAAAATGTCATCAGTTGAGGAAGTTACCCTAGCACGCTAAAATTTATCGTAAATTGAAATAAAATCCTAACCTAGTGCGTGTTTGAAAAGTTGGACGGATTCTAGTTGTTGGCTGGCTGCACACGGTGTCATATCTAAACACAAGTTATCGGCCGAGCATATTTTAACGCCCCACATGCCGATAAAAACACGAATGTAATCCTGCACAGTGAAGTTTGCATCCATGGATTTTTGGAACGCCCCTCCTACAACCATTATAAGAGAGTCGCATGACGAACAGTTATTTACATCGCTTTTTAAATCGTACCAAGTCCGTGACGCTAGCCCGACGGTCAGTAAAATGAGAGAAATCAACAAAAGAATAAACAACTTAGGTGGGTACTGTGCGTGTGTACGTATACAGGCAGGCACTCGTTGTCTTTGGCAACAGAAGTTATTCGCCCACATCTAAAAGCGGCTGTCCACACAGATCAAACATATATACGTTCGAATTGCACGGATATCCCGAGTGACAAATTCTGCACACGTATCCCGGATATGTATATGTAGTTGGAATGCACATGAACACATGTATAGAGTATATGAGCACAACAATCCGTGTTTTTTTTTTTGTTGTTTTTTGTTTTTTTTTAATTGCAGAATTATGCTTTCTTTCCGCGTGTCTAAATATCCACACATAAAATCCCATATGAACTGATATAGTTTCTGTATTTTTATTTATAATCACCTAACATTTGAACACATAGGAGCCGTCATGTGAGAAAACGTACCTACTGATATATTCGCCAAACAAACACTCAAGTCAGTATATGCATACATATGTCACGAAGACCCTGATCAGACTACACAGGTCATCAGGTAATCGATTGGCTTTCCTTGTTCATATTTCTGCCAAGTATCCTTTTATCAACTTCCTTCAATTTTATTCGCATGTCACTGTTTTCTTAGCAATCATGCATTGTATGTGAATCAAAATCAATAACACGCTTGTTTTAAATACGTGCCGCAACGTTAGAAAACGTACCTTCGGACATGTGTACCCAGCAAAGATTCAGCCTGCGCATTTGTCCAGTTTGATCAGAATCCTCATTGGGCGAAATTTGGACAGTCAAGAATGCGGACAACGAAGACTCTGATCAGACTCGCAGATGCCAACAGCCAAAAATGCAAATGCAAATGCAAAGTTTTCTCATGGGCAGAGAAGAATGCAAAGTTCCTTCATGATGACTGATCAGACTGGGCGGATGCGCGGGCTGGTTTGAGTCTTCGTTAAGCGCACATTGTCAGAAGGTATGTTTTCTCAAGTTACGGCCATATCTTCCGTGTATCGATGACAATTTATTTGGTTGTCGGAAAAAAAAAAAAAAAACGCCGATAGCAATATTATAGTTTGATAAATACCGTATTTTTCTACGCATTTGGACAGACAACTGAAGTAAGCAGTTTAAACCCAGATCAGACATAAAAAAATACTGCATCAGATCAGGTTCTACCCTGTTTGCCACGCTTACGGCAAGTTTAAGATGTAGTAAAAGGGGCTTCCTATTTAACAGTTCTTTCTTTGTGCGTCTGTAATTACATATGTTTTTCGTGTCATTATTTGTTCCTAATCTCTCCTTCGTTTGGTACCTCGGGAGGGCTGTGCATCGTGATTGTGGCATTTCCCAGGTGCTTCATTTATATTTTTTGTTCACAATTAAGAAGTACGTAAAGGGTTAATGAATATTTAGGGAATATACGGTAAATTTCGTTTCCGCATGTCGTCACTTCCGCCTTTTAATACACAAACAAGTGCCTTGTAAAATGTTCGACCAGGGAAGACTTGGATTACCATATTTACCCTATGTATTTGGACAAGTTTACTCCTTACCATAATTTTCCTAAACTTTGAAAAATAAAACTCTCTATGGTTGCCTTTAAAAAACAAAATTTGGAGACTTGGTTTTGTTAAATCTCTTTATATGCAGTTTTTGTAGTTTGCGATCCCCGCCCCTTCCCATCCCAACCCCCTCTCCCAACTACCACCCCTTCCTGTTCTAGCACCGTCTTAAGCGGTATACAATTTTCAAATCAACCAGAATTGGCTCAGTGAACCCAAATCAACCAGAATTGGCTCAATGAACCCAAAACAACCAGAATTGGCTCAGTGACCCCAAAAGAAGAAGACAAAAAATCCGCACGTCCATTATACTTGCGGCTGATATGTTTCAAATTGATGGCTTAGCGGCTAACAGTATAGACCCTTATCAGATGCCGCGTTCTGTCTTCAAACACATTCGGTAATCCAGCAGGCAAAACCTAGTTTCTGGGAAAGGTACGAAAAATGTTTCAGTATGTCGTCTGCTGAACTAACCCAGATAATGTTAAAGTTTAAAAGAACGCGCCTATAAGTGTTTTGAAACAACAGATAAAATGTAAATATTTTTGTACCTTTAGAAATTATTGTGTCAAAACATTACTGGTGGAAATAATAGGACAGCGCCCGAGGACGAATTTCTGCTCTTTCGACCGGACTAGTCGTATCTATAGTACAGGATAGTTTCAAACAAGTTTTCAAGCATTCTCAAATCTAGACACACAAAAGTTTTTTGAATGGTGTTTTCTTGAACTGTCTCATTTTTAGTATGTAATTCCGGGTACAAACTACGCCAGATAGCCAATGACCAAATATGGAAAATGATATTAAATATTTGATGCAAACACATTCAGAGCCAACTACTTTTTCTGACATGAATATATATAAGATTTTGTCAGAAGCATTTCTACCCTTGAAGCAATAAGCAAATATCAGACAACACTGATTTCAGAGAAAATAAGACGCCATTTTATCTGACTCCATTGCCTAACAGATGATTCACATGAAATGTCAAGCTTTATTTTCTCTGAAAAATACAAGAAAAACAAAATCGTCTGGTGCACTTTAGGAGTTTAAAACTCCCATGCCTGCAAAGTTTGATATATTTCAAAAAGAAAATATCTTCCTGTGCCAAATGCTTTATCACCCTTACTAGTTATGGTCAGTGGAGGTTATGATTAGATTAACCCATTTATGCTGAATGGGATCTTCTACCTTCACTCTTGGGCCGGTCTATTTCCAATATAAAGAGTGTCTGATTAGTTTTATTATTACCATGTTTTATACAAATTCCTGTATTTGATGAAAACAGTGTAGATCCTTATCAGACAACGTTGACTTACACGCCTATAGTTTACACGCATGAAACTCACCATTGTATCCTGACCATGTCTTTCAGCTGATCCGAGCAAAAGTTACCAACCTCGCGAGTTGAAAACTTGCGAGAAACATAATTAGCTTTCTTAAACTTTTATTTTTCTTTTTCTTTTCGCAAATCTTTAAAGATGTTTTAGATGGTCAGAAATATATAGAGTACACATTATTGTCAATAAATAATGCGAGAAAAAAAAATTGGAATGATTCACCTGGCGCTTTCATCTGTTCGTCAGAAGCATATCACATACATTATCTCGAAGCGTCTCCTTATAAACGTAACGCTATAAACGCCATCGGATTTTTTTCTATGCAGAAGTGACGTAGCACGACAACGTCAAAACACGATTTTGTTTATGTTTGTTACGTTGTCCCATAAACGGTTTGTGAAAGATGGTGACCACATTACAGGTAAAGACATTAAAATTAGATTTAGCTATAGGAAAATGGTTTTGTTATAGTAAAGGCGATAATAGTGATATCATATTGCCCGAAACTGTCCGTTTCTTAGTAAATCTAACCATGTCAGCTGTTCGCCAGGCTAGCGAGAGGCTTGCACTGTATCCGGGTACAATGACCTTTCAATTAAAGAGCTATATGCCTTGAAAATGTCATTTAATTGCAAAAAGAAGAAAAAAATCAGACTGAAACAATATGAAACTATTGAAAGAGGACAGAAAAGATCAAACTAAAAACAAAACGATCGACTCATTTTTTTCGGTCCCAATTTGAAGAGACTAATGTGCTTTTGACATCTTTCAGAAAGATGTTTTATGCTTGGCGTTATACATAGAAAAAGTAAATTTGCAAAATTGTGTCATGGTTGAATGCAAAACCACTTGTCGTAAAGAAGCACGAAAAGTTTTATTCTAGTCATTGGTTTGTAAAAAAAGCAAATATTTTCACTTTTTCCCGCAATAAAAATGAAAGCAAATCATGCAGATATCTGTAGGGTAGGTTACTTAGAGGCAGATTATCAACACGTTCTGCTTGTTCATTTTTTTCTTATTTATTTATTTATTTATTTATTTATTTATTTATTTATTTATTGTTATTAAACATCAGTAAGCAATAATTCAAACTCAACAAAGAAAAGTAAAAAAATATTTTCTTAGACAAAATTCAAAAAATCTCTCTCTATCTCTCTCTCTCTCTCTCTCTCTAACACAAAAATGCATTAGAAATATAAAAACTCTTACCAGTTTTATTGCACAAATCGTACAGATACAAATTATGAACTTGTCACTAGTCGTACAGTCTGCGACATCTAGGTGGTCAACTTTATTTGACAATGGTTTGCGGATTGCAGCCCCTTTGAAATAAGTGAGAAGAACACTTTAGAAGCAAGAGGTACGAGTAATATTTTATTTCTATATGGTTGCAAACGGCGAGCACGCACAAGATGTCAAAATATCCCCCGATTAATCACGTCGACCGGTAAAATGAACAATCACTGATTCAGCGGCTAAAAAACAGAATTTCCTAGAAGGAGCGTATTTGGCATATTAGTTTGTGCACATGGAGAGAATATTTGGTGCACTTTACAATGCCGAAAGCCGCATTTTAATCAGTTCTATGGTTTTTTTTTATCTAATCTGCAAATGAATTATCGCTACTAACGTCGCTAATTGATATTCGGCGTACAGAGCGTGTCGCTTCCGATATAGCGGACTGTACGATTATGCACCAGTCTGCAAAAACTAGATACATGTAAATACATGTAGGAGCACGAATCACCGAAAAAATGGCATTTAGACCGAAATGTCGTAGAAACGAAACATGATAATAATAAAAAAGAACGCATTTAACAAGGCCGGTACCAAGTGCATTGCTTTTCAACCTCTAATAACTTGTCAGCCTATGAAAGTATTCAAACTTTTTTTTCTAAAACTACGCAAATAAATTAGACAATTCTTGGTAAGAGCGCAGTCGAGTGTGTTCCCGCAGTAAGGCTGATTAAATATACGGACCCAACCGGATTTATCAGTGCAATGGGTTATAAAAGGGTCGCAAAAGAATGACAGTGCAGCGATGCCGCTATGTTTATCATTGCAACACTGGTAAAATATAACAGTGCAGTGATAAATATAGCGCTGCACTGGTAAATTCTATCAGTGCACTGATAAAATTAACGAAGCACTGATAAAATTTATCGCTGCACTGATAAAAAAAGAAATCAGTGCATTGGTAAAATTTATCAGCGCAGCGATATCGCTGCTTTTGACCCAAAAACCTAAATTTTGTAATGGCTGCACGTCACAAGGAGAATATGGAGAGGATACTGGGAAGCTAACCACCAACTGGAAGGCCAGCCTATCAATATATTGGTATCGCAGAGCGCCCCATAAGTCCCCTACCAAGAAGCATCTGGACTTTTCTTGATATTTTGGATACCATTTTATTTATTTATTTCGGCGTAGGATCATACATTTGTTGGGCATTTTTTTATTTGAGTAATTGATTGTGTGTGTGTGTGTGTGTGTGTGTGTGTGTGTGTGTGTGTGTGTGTGTGTGTGTGTAGGGGGGGTTGGGTGCGTGTTTTTGCCCGCGAGTTAATTAACCAGAAAAAAATGTCAGAGTACGTCTTCTCCGGCTTTCCACTCATCCCTTATGCTACAGACTGGCATTTGTATAAATATATAGATCAGAAGACGACGCTACGGTATAGCTAGGTACCAAACTGCTGAAAAAGGGCAAATAATTGCAAAGCAGTCCATAATTCCCTGCTGGATGGAGTACGAGTCCAGTTTGATAAGATTTTGACCTATTTTTGGTGCGTAACACATCATCTACAGTAGATGTACCAAACGCTAAATTTGGTCTCTGGGGACAAAAAGTAATGATAGGTCACAGCAATGTAATGAATGTTTCTTATGTAATGTAGGTCATTGGTCCGGACATACAAGTAACGGTTATCTACATTTTGTATGCAATACACTGACTTCGGGCACCTTCGACCATATAATGTAATTAATATGCTAAAACGCTTTTTGTAATGGTCATAGTGACATACGTATGCTATGTTTTAAAGTGTCTTACTAGATGTAGATAGCCACCAAATTTGGTCGGCTTAGTATAGTAAAGAGAATTTGCCCCCATCCACCCACCCCTTCAAAAATATAAATAAATAAAAAATAAAAAAAAAAGAAACTAGACATATGTCCAAAGTATCCAGATCCCCCACCCTATAGCCTTTGCCCAATATGGCTATATCCTCTGCCCAATATGGCTATTTCCTCTGCCCAATATGGCTATTTCCTCTGCCCAATATGGCTATTTCCTCTGCCCAATATGGCTATTTCCTCTGCCCAATATGGCTATTTCCTCTGCCCAATATGGCTGTTTCCTTTGGCCTCACCCCACAGCTCAACTGTTACGACACACAATCCACAATGTATTATTCCCAACATAGGGTACCTTTTTAGTAATATAAGGCCATTATTGCCTTACCCTACGTATTATCTAACTTTATATCATCCTACAAAAATAGAACACTACCGTACAATCACGGTTTGTTCGTGCACTACTACGTGGCTACTTGGACGTATATAAATATCGCACTGAGAATGATTCCGATAAGGGCGAATTAGCAGGACATCAATGCGCGTCAGAGGACCACATCGGTGAGTGATATTTTATATTTTCGTTATTGTCATCAGTTTGTAGATTTTCTTTGCAAGATCGAAAGGCCAGAAATGTGTCGAGTCTGAATTAAAACCTATAGATTGTTGATTGCTGCGTCTGTATAATGGGCGCATGTTCTGCATTTTGTTACATAGGATTTTCATGTATACGTGACCCCTGTGCCGGCCTCGGTGGCTCAGTTGGATGCGCCGTCCGACTGGAGACCAGGAGGTCGCGGGTTCAACCCCCGCCGAAGTCGGCAACATTCTTTCGTGGAGATTGATCATGAAATATTTTCTACGGTCATCTCTCCCTTCCGCTGATTCAAGAAGGGCAGTTGTCAGTTTCTGGCGAAAGAATGTGCACAATACTGGTTAACCGCTTAGAGGACTAAGCCTGCCCAGTAAACGTGTGGTTAGGTAAACTGACCGCGCTCGACATGACCCCATTGGGTTGACTGGGCCGTAAAACCTCAACGCAAACAAACGTGACCCCTGCACTAAATTTTTCAGTCTAGTGGGAATTTTCCGAGTCGCGTGCATGAAGTGGATAGGAAGGACGCTGTGCAGCCTCTGCAGTATGCTCAGTCTGATCAGGGCGTCTTTCTAGTAAGCACAAATTCAGTCTGGTAAATATCTCCGGTTTGCGTGAAAATAATGTCTATGAAAGCTGCTGAGCGGACTGTGCAGTGTGCTCAGTCTGATCAGGGTCTGTGTAGCAGGCGCAAAGTGGAGGGATATGAGAACAGTGCAGAACCGGACTTGTCGATGCACCAAGCAATTGCGTCACATATTAGATTCGCGACATGAATGATACATACGCACATATGTATACTATATGTATATGTATCGTCTTAGTCACAAGTTGATATTTGGCGAAAGAATTGACACAACACTGATAAATAGCCGCTAGGAGGACTAAGCCTGTCCAGTGAACGTGTTTTTAGGAAAACTGACAGCGTTCAACATGACCCCATTCAATTGATTTGACCGTAAAGCCTTAACACAACAATTTGCAAGCATATTTTAAAATTACTGATTTTTGGGTAAATTTTGTCGTCTGAAGTTGATTTTGTAAATAATTTTGTCGCCTGCTGAAGTCCAGACATTAGCAGAATTTAGATCAATAGTGTAGGTCACTTACATCGATATGTTTCATTTCGGGTGTATTAGGGGTTGACAATTATTACGGAATAACATTTAACGGCTGACATTGCTTTTTTTTTCAGTTTTATGGGTATATAATTCCTATTTTTTCGGGTAGGAGTTCATAAAAAGAACATTTTCTTCAACTGGGTAAAATAAAAGGAATATTAGCTCTAAATTAAAAACAAATATCTCTAGATTCGGATAGGCGGATGCTATAGGCCTCTACTACAGGCATGGAAAGGGTATTACGTCTTATAAACGTACATCCGTACAACAGTCCATGTCAGTTTGTCAAAACTACCCAAGCCTACCCCAGGACCAAACGCCCCCCCCACCCGCCGCTCCCCTCCCCCCTCCGCCGCCCCCGCCCCCCCCCCGCCCTCCGTTTTCAAAATCCATCCAATGCGGAGTATGTGTAAATCTTCGGCGAAAAAATACGGGATGTGTAGCTGTCATCACTCTTCCGATTTGGACATGTCTAGTGTGTTCAATAACTTTATCAGGAAGCATTCCTTTTTGGACCATAGGTAACCTGGAGGGTCGGCTTTCAGTACATGACATAGACCCTAGTGTTTATACCCGAAGGTGGGGCCAAAGGTAAAAATCTACAGGGCACCTGTAATGTGTTAGGACACCTGTAAAATGTTTTTTTTTTCTACTTTTCTATTATGAAAACAAGACAGATACTTGTTCAGACTTCAGTCAACCCTGTGACATTGAATCCTAGGTAATGTAATGAAGGTCACTGTGACCTGTATTTCAGGGCCCAGTAATTTTTAGTTCGCCTGAGCTCGTTCAACTTTAGTGATCACTTTTTGTCTGTCTGTAAATTGTATGTCCGTTCGTCCGTCTGTCCGACCATCCCTATTTTTGTCTATGGACGATAAATTGAGTTGAGCAAATGTTAAGAAATATAAAATTTCTCTGCTGTGAAATTATCGTCGACTAAAGCAGTGGTTAGAAGGCAGATTGCGAAGTATTATAAATTTATGACGGCGAAGCGGTATTTTACACTTCAGATTTTATTCTTTTATTCATACAGACGATTGCTTACAAGAGCTTTGTATATATATCAGCTTCATAAATGGCAGGAAATGACTTCCTGTTGCAAAACTAGTTGACAGATTCCTTCAAATTTGGACAGATTCCTTTCATATCTCTTTCAAATTGTAGGGAGCGGGTAGACAGGGGGAGGGGAGTGTTCGTGAGGCAAAGCTATCGTGCATCTTCACCGGGGCGTCCAATCCGATATCGGCTTACAGTTGGGCAAGGCCTGCTATCCTTGCAGCAGGTTAGGGTAGAGTTAGAATGTTCTTATATCTTCTCTTTCATTTCCCTTTATTATCTTTCTCTTTCTTACCTTTCCCTCTCGATCATATTCTCTAGTATGTCTCTTCTGTCTCTCTTCTCCCTTTCTCTGGGAGACGATACAAAATGACCCACAAGGTCGTTAAACTCCAACTCAATCAATCTTTCACCAAAATTACAATATTTACCTAAATATTTGGACAGTTAATGTATTCTGAAATTTGAATACCTTATTTGCCTTAACGTTTTGGACTGACATGCCACAACACAGGCTCATGGTGCAATAAGAAAAATACCAAAACTTTTGGATTGAAACAAAGCATCTTATCGAGCTATGATTGATGGACTGATAGAGGAAGGTACTGATTTGGTTAACAGTTTATTAGTAAAGAAAATTTGTGTTTTGAATTGTCCCTTGAGACTAACTGAAATAGGAGTCTTAACCATCTAGATTAGGCGATTCTAATAAATATCAAGAACATAAAGTGGAATTGAGAAAAAAAAAAACACAAAACATTTTTTTTTTCAAATTGAGTTGCACCGAAATTTTAGTATTCACCCTAAATATTTGGTAAGTTAGCCTATAACCAAACTTATTCTAAAATTTGAATACTTTTTTACTCCAAATTTTGGACTGGTATGCCTCAGTGTAGACCCAGATCAGATACCACAAAATACGGTTTCTGATCAGGGTCTATACTGTTTGTCATTCACACAGGAACTTTGGATACATCAGCAAGTACTGAAATGGACTTGTTAAAATTTTGCGACAAGTATAGTAAGGGGTTGAAGTGAGTTGTCTGAATACTTGGGGTCAGCTATTTGGTGCCTACAGAACACTCAGTACAGACTAGTGATCAGGCGGCTGCGGCATCGACCCCCGCCAGGTCGGCAACATTCTTTCGTGGAGATTGATAATGAACTATTTTCTTCGGTCATTCTTTCTTTTCTGCTGATTCAAGAAGGGCAGTTGTCAGTTTATGGTGAGAAAATGTGCACAATACTTTTAAACGCTTAAAGGACTAAACGTGCCCAGTAAGTGTGGTAAGGTAAACTCACCGCGCTCGACATGACCCAGTGGATGACTGGGCCGTAAAAGCTCAACACAATGTTGCCATTTTTACCTACCATGGTGCCCGGTTACTTGTTCCAGCTGCATCTGATTTTTTTTTTCTACGTCAAATTGAATATTCATGAATGAAAATCGGCTGCTATATGCAAATGCAAATGAAGGATAAAAGATGATCAGACTGCTCATACTTTTTTTTTATTCATTAGTTTCTGAATAGGTAAACTCATTCTGGTCGCGCTGTTTACCAGCGCGGAAAAGACGGAAGTAGTCGAAATTTGGGCACTTTGCGATGATTTTGCTTTTTTTCTCTCCATGAACGAACGTGTGGCTGTTTGTATTTCAAAGAGATCTGCTTTTTACTTGTTTGCTGATTCATGAGTCGGCATCTTTTTCCCACAATTTTTATGCACCTCGTCAGAAAGTGTTGGTAGGTTTTTAAAAAGCCAAACAAATATTTTCTAACACACGCCTCCTAATTTCAATATAGTTTATTATAAAGAAAATATGTTTTAGATTTTTTTGCTCATGTTTGTTTGTTTTTGTTTTTGTTTTTCTACGCTTTGAAACGAATGCAAATTGTATTAAAACTGATTTCGCTAATGTTCGATGTACAAATAAAGCTTTCCAAACAGGATGCGACCAAATTTAAATTAGCTATAAAGATGTCTAAGACTTTTGAAAGAAGCCTATATAATGATTCTGTGTGTCACTGAAATTATAACCTATGTGCCACAAAATAAAGTGCAGGAACTCAGCCCTATAATGGTGTTAAAGTAATTATAAGAGAAAATGAGCACTCATTGTATGATTTAAACCCATGACCTCCTGCTTTCAAGTCAGGTTCTCTATTAATCAGACAGATACCACTCACAGAACAGCCAATCCAAACAAATCACCAAACTTCTTCTCAATCTCTTTTGATAGCCAGACATTAGCACTTATACAAACTAATGTTTTCTTCACTAGAACCAGGGAGACCACTTCAAATAGTCTTTTGGGACTTACTGTATTTATCCTACGTATTTGGATAGACAGGTCTGCGCAAACAGTGAAGACCCAGATCAGACACTGCAAAACACAACATCTGATCAGGATCTTCACTGTTTGCCAGACATCCGTCAAATTTTAGACACAAAAGTTTTATGTTTATTCGATTAAAACTTTATAAATTACGCTTTAAGTAATTTGGACCCCTACTCATAACCGCGTCTAATACATGCATATATACACACAAAAAAAAAGAAAAACAAGAAAAAAATGAAAAAAAAAAAAATAAATAAATAAATAAAAAAAAAAAAAAAAAAAAAAAAAAAAAAAAATAATAATAATAATAATAATAAAACAAATAATAATTAAAAAAATTAAAAAAACTTTATTTGATTATTTGAACAATCATTAGATAAGTGTAATTTCAGGCACATTAGGAATTACTGGTTTTGCCTGAGAAAATTTAGAAGCCTATATATTTACTATCGGCACAATTAATTTTCTAAAGATTTGGGGACAATGTATTCGACTGAGGCCAAAGCAATATGTGCATTAAGAGTTACTTCCCTTGCATTGATGAACTTATAGAGGAAGGTACTGTTTTGATTTTTAAGTTGTCCGAAATGAAAATTGTGGTGTTTTGAATGGTCTCAAAACTATACAAAAAAATTGTTTGAATCATATTGATGAGGCAATTCTAATGAGTATCCATTACATCAGATGTAAGTGTAGAAATGAAAAAAAAAATTGATTGACATTCAAATAAATTATCGTATCTACCATTACTGTTTGGACAATAGCCAATCGCCCTACTTGTTCTAATATTTGAATACCATATCTGCCCTAAATTTATGGACTGGCAAGCCTCAGGAAACAGCGTAGACACAGATCAGGTGCCACAAAATATAGTGTTAGATTACGGCTACTATTTGTTTGCCATTCAAATTATGAACTATATACGCATCAGCAAGTACTGAAATGGACTTGTTCTGATACTCTTGTTGTTGGTATTTATAATCATAGTGTTATAGTTGTTAATTTGTTGGCATAAATTACATTATTTTATATCACATGGTTGTAGGAGATACCAAGGAAAGTGGCAAATTTAGAGCAAATTACCATGTTACTAGAGTGTCCTTTTCTTAGAAAAGGATGACAGATTCTTTACAAAATTTTGCATTAAACTTTAAATTTTATTATTCTACTCATTCAGATAGTCTGGTCGGATATAAAAAAAAAAAGCTTTCTTTTATACCAGCTTCTTAAATTGCAGAAAATGGCTTACGACTTCTTGTTGGAAAGCTAGAGGAAATATTTCTTTCATATTATTTGATAGATTTCTTGCTACCTGCTAGGTCAAAGTAAGAGGTAAGTATGATATTTTTCTTGCAACACGGATTGAAAAATTGGACATTAACCTCAGCAGGGCTCCGAGTTAAGCCAAAGTATATTTGTGCACTAAGAAGTTACTTCCATGACTTGATGAACTGACAGAGGAAGATATAGTTGTTTGAAAAACGTTGGGGCATATTTCTTCTGGCTTGTCCGTTTGTTCATCCATTAGTTCGTTTCTGTTTGTTCGTTCGTTCGTTCGTCCCGCTTTCTGGTGCATAGCATAGCTTTAGAACCGTGTATGCAAATGTTTTAAAATTTCATATATGGATTGCTCGTAAAAAAAAATAAGTGACCCGTATTTTTTTCTCATCCAAATTATCTCCAATTTAGGAGTTATTGTCGTTTAAATAAAATTACATTGAAATCTCGTTAGCTAGTTAAAATAAAATTACATTGAAATCTCGTTAGCTCGTTAGCAAGGTATCTCAAAGTATTTGAGGTAGAGTCTTGATATTTGGTAAACTGGTTGGGACTGAATAGGAGATAACCTGATTAAATGTTCAACCCATTTAATAAAAATTGGTTTGCGTTATGGCCCTTTGCTATTTCTGGATATATAATCTTGTTGCTTTTATGTGCACAGCATAAGTTTAGAACCACGTATGCTAATCTTTGAAATTTCACATATGGATTCCTTATGAAAAAATAAGTGACACGTATTTTTTTCTTATCCGAATCATGTCCCATTTTGGAGTTATTTCCCTTGTAATAAATAACATTGAAATATTGTTAGCAAAATATCTCAAAGTATTTGAGCTGGAGCCTTGATATTTGGTAAACTGATTAGGACTAAGGGAGAGGTCACCTGATTAAATTTTCAACCACATAAAACGAAATATTGTTGGAGTTATGGTATTTTGCCATTTCTGGCTATTTAATATTGTTGCTTTCATGTGCATAGCATAAGTTTAGAACCATATATGCTATTGTTTTGAAATTTCATATATGGATTCTTCATGAAAAAAGGTGATTCGTATTTTTTTTCCTTATCCGAATTATCTCCCGTTTTAGAGTTATTTCCTTTGTAATAAAATAACATAGAAATCTCGTTAGCAATATATCTCAAAAAGCATTTAAGCTAGAGCCTTGATATTTGGTAAACTGATTAAGGCTGAAGAGAAAATTACCTGATTAAATTAGCAGCCAGTTTAATGAAATTTTGTGGAGTTCTGGCCTTCGCAATTTCTGGCTATTTGTTGCTTTCATGTGTATAGCATAAGTTTAGAACCATGTATGCTAATGTTTTGAAATTTCATATATATATACCTCATAAAAGCTAGATGACCTCATGAAAATAAAGGTGACCCGTATTTTTCTTATCCGAATTATCTCCCCTTTTACAGTTATTTTCTTTTTAATAAAATAGAATAACATTGAGATCTCGTTTGCAGGATAGCTCAAAATATTTGATCTAGAGCCTTGATATTTGGTATACTTATTGGGACCGAGGAGGAGATCAACTGTTTTAATTTTCAACTAATTTAATGAAATTTTGCAATTTTTGTCCATTTGATGCTTTATTGTGCATAGCATAAGTTTAGAACCACGTATGCTAATGTTTTGAAATTTCATATATGGATTCATCATGAAAAAAAGATGACCTGTATTTTTTTTTTTTTTTTTTTTTTTTTTTTTTTTTTTTTTTTTTCGTATCCAAATTCTCCCATTTTAGAGTTATTTCCCTTGTAATAAAATAACATTGAAATCTCGATAGCAAGATATTTAAGATAGAGCCTTGATATTTACTGTACTGATTGGGCCTGAGAAGGAAATCACCTGTTTAGATTTTCAACCAATCAAATGAAATGTTGTTGGAGTAATGACACTTGCGATTTTGGGCATTTTTTATTATTATTTTTGCTCTCATGTGCATAGCATAAAAATAGATGACCGGTTTATTTCTTTTTTTTTTTTTTTTTTTCTTTTTTTTTTTTTTTTTTTTTTTTCTTATCCAAATTATCTCTCATTTTTAGAGTTATCTTCCTTGTAATAAAATGACATTGAAATCTCGTTAGCAAGATATCTCAAAGTATTTGAGCTAGAGCCATGATATTTGCTGTACTGATTGGGACTGAGGAGGAGATCATCTGTTTGAATTGTCAACCAATAAAATGAAATGTTGGAGTGATGGTCCCCTGCAATTTCGGCCATTTAATCTTGTTGCTTTCATGTGCATAGCATAAGTTTACAGCCATGTATACTAATATTTTGAAATTTCATATATGAATTCCTCGTGAAAAAAATGTGACCCGTATTTTTTTATCCGAATTATTTCCCATTTTAGAGTTATTTCCCTTGTAATAAAATAAAATGAAAATATCGTTATCGTTAGCAAGATATCTCAAAACGTATTTGATCTAGAGCCTTGATATTTAGTATACTGATTGGGACTGAAGAAAGAGATCACCTGATTACATTTTCAAACAATTTAATGAAATTGTTAAGTTTTCTTCCATTCTACATCTACGGACCCCTAAGTCATGACACGGGGCGGGGCTAGAGGTATAAATCTTGTCCACCCCAATAAAGTAGTATGTTGCAGTTTGTTTATACAAACATACTCTTATTAAAGAAGGATGGACATCAGACATGTTTATCAAATCATCATTCATTGTAATAAGGTCAAGGTCATTGTGACCTTAGGTTCATGCTTCAGTGATTTTAACATATTTTGAAGCCTGTTCCATGGATTAATGCCTCAATAAAGTAGTATGTTGCAGTTTGTTTATACAAACCCTTCTTAAAGAAGAATTGGCATCATACATGTTTATTGCATCAACATTCAGTTTAATAAGGTCAAGGTCATTGTGATCATATTTTCATGCTCCAATAATTTTGCCTTATATCTTGAAGACTATTTCATAGATTAATGTAATACTTGGAATATTGGTTTTGTGTGACACCACGCTTGACAGCATACCAAATGTAGGCCACCTTGACCTATATTTCATAGTCAAGTAATTTTGCTGCATATCTTGAATGTTATGTATGAACATCATTATTTGAGATTATGAATTAGTATCATCCAACAGTTGACTTAAAGTAAATGTAGGTCACTGTGACCTATATTTCATAGTCCAGTGATTTTATGTTGCATCTTGAAGACAATTTGATGTAGTACTTGCATCCTGAAGACAATTTGATGTAGTACTTGTAGTACTATCATATTTTGGGATTGTGTGACCAATATTTCATAGCCCTGTGATTTTGTCTTATATCTGCCACTATTTGATACCTAAATGTCATATTTACAGATAATGACTCAGTGTGACCCAAACTTTCACCTCAAAGTAAATATAAATCAGTATGACCTGTATTTCCTGATCTAGAGATTTTGTTTAATATCTTTTAGATTATTAAATAGATTAACATCATAGTTGGTATAATGCATTGGTGTGACCATGAAATTAATTTCACAAGTAAATGTAGGTCAGTGACCTATATTTTATGGCCCAGCAAATTTGCTTCATGGGAATTTAGATCAGTATCACTCAGGGACTGACCTTGCCTTATATCATTGTCATTAGCTTTAAAATATTTCATTATTTAGAAATGGCGTCGGCCGGGGTTATTTGTGACCCTCTGGGCACTTGGTCTAGTTTCCTTTTAAATACAACATCGAAATCTCGTTAGCAAGATATCTCAAAAAAGTATTTAGCCTATGGGCATGGTGGGCGAAGCTTGCTTACCAAGTAATGCTTACTATCCGCGGACGCCTGTTTTCACTCTGTATTCTTGGGTCCATGTCTGTTAGTCTGAACATTCTCATTAGTCATTCGTTTACGGATTTATGAGATTGATATATGGCTTGGGTACCATGACCAGAACTACTTAGGACTCTTGGTAAAAATTTCAACAGACGACAGTTTGAAATATTTTACTTTTTTCCCAGAAAATTATTGAAGATTTGACATTTCATGCAATGAACAGTTTGCATGAAACGTAATCCTGTTTTCTTGGGGAAGAAACGAGATAAATGTCATCAATTTGTTGTCTGCTGAATTAGCCCAGAGAGTGGTTATCGAGAAGTAGAGGGTTTCTCTGAGTAAGACACTTTAACCTTTTTTAGACTTTGTTTCTCAGGAAGACTCTGCCAATAGTGCCTGCGAGAGTATATTTAGATATCATTTTGATGATGATCGCCCGTTGATATTGAGTTTATATACGCATCTCTTACTCAACATACTGATACATTAACAGAAAAAAATAATTTTGCCTTAATTGTATAATAGATGACTTTAAATGTTTATTTGTTTGATTTATCATTCTGATTTTCTGTTTACATTTTCAACTTGACTTTCCCAAAACTGAACCTGGATAGTCATGTCACCTCGTAAAAAACGAGTTGTTCTGGCAGGTATTTTTTTTACTCCATACATCTAGTGTCACACTAAGGTAAAAGAAAAAACCCAGGGAGTGCCACAGTCACAAGTCACCAAGACACCAAGCAAAAAAAAAAAAAAAAAAAAAAAAAAAAAAAAAATGCACGAAAAGCACACAGACCAAGTCACTCTTCTCAAATAGGGGTATTGTAAATGTTAAAAGGACGAAAAACACAAAGACAAAACACATAACAAGAGCAAACAGTGAAGACACAATTCAGGTACCACAGAATGTCAGACAATTTACTTGAAATGTCACTGTTTCCTCGAATTATATAATAAGAATAAATTTAGAATGTTTAGTGCTACAGTTTTATAGTGCACTTTTATCATTACTGGTTTCTGGACTAAAGATGACAAATTGATATTTTTCTTTATCCAGAAAACTAGGATTTGACGTTTTCTGCAATTGTTTTTATTGGAGACAATTGTACGAAATATGAATTGTATGAAAATAAAAAAGAAAAAGAAAAAGAAAAAAAAAGAAACAAAGAAAGAAAAAACTCAATCTGTCAACTGATACAATTTTGAAGACAATTTAATTTGTATTAAATATTAGATAAGTTTTCTGCAAAAATAAAAAAAAAAAATACAGCGTGTTGCCTGCTGAGAATTTTACCAAGCATTCTAAGCGTTAAGGATTAATTGTCTAGAGACTGAAGTGAAAGGTCACATGCAAGAAAGACAACTGTTGCTTTTTTTTCCTTTTTCTCTCTCCCCTGAATGAAATTTTAAGCCAAAATCTTGTTCACTATATAACTTCTTCGTAGTATGAAATATAATTAACTGGAAAGCATAAATGAGGACCAGCAGATGCGTCGCCTGTAGTTTCTTCTCTCTGTCTGTCCATCTGTCTGTCCCTCAGTACACATCATTGTGCGCCCCCTAATTCCATCTCTTCCTAGATGCACCTTGTGTACTAAATGTTCAATGTCAGCATACATTAACTGAAGATATTTTATACCTTTATCGAGCTAAACTAGCGAGTCCAACCTTAAAACAAGGAAGACAACCAAGAAAAATACCAGTTCGTCCCTGGTTGTCCCCCCTCCAAACGTCCAGAATTGAGGTCATCAATCGCTCTGGAACCAGCGTGACTGGCTCCCAGATGTCACACCATCAAAGACAGTCAATTGTCCTCGTGCAGCACGCTTTTATTTCCGCTTGCCTACAGCATGATGGCGGGAAACCATGCCTACAATAAAAGGTGTCCACATTGTAAAACAAAAGGGTAAGAGAAAAGTCCAGGGAGTGCCACAATTACTAACCGCAGCCCTTCCTAGACCCCAAAAGGAAGAGGAAACCGACAAATCCAAACAAGCACAAACCGAACAAAAGTACGAAAAGCACTAAGATTAGCTCTCTCTTCCCCAAGCGAGGTAATCTCAATACTAAAAGGACTGAAAAACACAAGAACAAAATGACACACGGAAAGACATACAACAAATCGCCTCGTAAAATAAACCACAAAGCAACAAAGAGTAAGACTAACTCCGGGACCACCGCCTTAGAACGGTCAGTAGAGCAAACCACCGGGGGGTTTAAAGCACTTTTACAGCTAGCTAACTTCACCCTGGGTCCCGATGCTACTCTTATTACAGAAACACATAAAAATTCGGTTCGCATAAAGGCTCCCAACTCAGTCAATGCATCAAAGCGAAAACATAAAAATCAAATTAATCACTATAATAAACAAAGACGAGTACTCATGGCTAATTCTACTGTATGCCAGAGTAAATGAAAACCAATAGTTGAACCATGGCGGGCCAAGCCAAAGACATATCGTCAAGCCCTAAGTCTTATCAGAATGTTTCGGTCGCTGACACTGTGCGGTTGTCCGTACTTCTTGCTAAGGGTGTTTTTGGATTATTTTAATGCGGAATATTCTTGGTCAGATAAGTTAATTTACTTTCTATTTCTTTTTTTTTTTTTTTTTTTTTTTTTTCTCTCTTTTTTTTTTTTTTTTTTTTTTCTTTTTCTCATTTTTTTTTCTTTTTTCTTTTTCTCATATTGCCGATCTTCAGCTATTTTAGGTGTTCGGTATCTTCAAAATGGTCGGCTCTGGACAGGGAACAGGTCTTAAATTCACCTCAGCAAACTCGGGGGATGGGGGCAGGGGACGGGGAAGGGGTTCTACTATCCTAAATATTTCATCTGAACTTGTGAAATCCCCTGCGTCTGCTCTCTGGTACCGATGTAAGGGGACCTCAGGTCGCTACATCATCTATTATGTTTGGAGGTCATGGCTTGACTAGGGGACCATGCCCCATCCCAGCGTCACTTTTTCTACGAAAGCGAGGCAGAGGGTGACGCATGGGGAGCGGGGGTGGGGGTCGGTTAAAAATTCCGAATCTAGGCTACATACGCCGTTCCCCTTATAGGTACGTGATCTCGGCAGCCTTTACTACTTCCACCAGGTTCCTCAGTTTTTCATCCGGTTTAGACAGTCAAGGTTTCAAATGTCAGCATACATTAACTCAAGATATTATGTGCCTTAATCTAGCTGAACTGGCGAGTCCGACCTTAAAAACAAGAAACAAAAGAGAAACAACCAAACAAGAAACACCCGTTTGTCCCGGGTTGTCCTCCTTCAAGCATTCTGAATTAAGGATTATCAAACGCTCTGGAACCAGCGTGATTGGTTTCAAGACGTCACACCATCAAAACCAGCCAACAGACGAGGGCCATATGTCCTCGTGCAGCATGCTTTATTACCGCATGTCTGAAGCATGATGGCGGAAAACTGCGCCTTCAAAAAAAGATGTCCACATTGTAAGTTTTCCTTGCTGACAGTTTTTTTGGATTATTTTTTTCGGAATACTGTTGGTTAGATATTTTTTTTCATGTTGCCGACCTTGTTTGCAATTATGCTTTGCAGTCTTTGCAAAAACGTCAAGTATCCCTCGGACTCCCACGCCAGCTGCTTTAGATGTTGTGGATGTGCGCAGACTTCGGTATCTTCAAAATGATCGGCTCTGGACTGATTCACCTCAGCAAACTCAGGGGGTTTCTACTCTCCTAAATGTTTCATTTGAACTTGTGAAACCCCATGAGTCTGCTCTCTTTGGTACTAATGTAAGGGAAACTCAGGTCGCTATCTCATGTATTATGTCTGGAGGTCATGACTGGGAGGGGAGCTCTCCCCAACCCCAGCATCGCTTCTTCTGGGGAAGCGTGGCAGGGGATGACACAGGAGGGGAGGCTGGTCGGTTAAAAATTCCGAATCTGTTACATGCTAATTTCCGTTCCCCTTATAGGTATGTGAACTCGACAACCTTTACTACTACTTCCAGGTTCCCTAATTTTTCATTGGGTTTAGACAGTCAGTTTCCAATCCGTTGGGTCAAATTCGGGTTCTTATTACTGGCCCGTTTACCACCCTTGGATCCTTGGGAGGCTAATTCTGGTTTTCAGTATTATCCTTTTTATACCAACTGTATGTCGGGTTTCTAACCCTATCAATATCTTACTAGTTCGTCCCATAGCAATTCGGATCCTGCAATGTTATTTTTCGGTACTGATATGACCCAATCTTTCGTAGGTCTTCGTACTTATCCGCCTTCGGATTCCGTCGGGCTAATTTCCGGTTCTTCGGCACCAAACAGTCCTTCTTTGTCAGTTGATACTGCCCGGAATCCAACTCCTATTCCTACGTGTGCTAACATTTCATTTAGCAGTAATTGTCTTCACTCAACAAGTATCGATGCCATTTTGCCACAACGTTGTCCAACAGCAGTAGATAATTCTGTCTTATCGTCAAGCAGCGATTAACATGTAACTGATGCACGTGCTGCTTCATCGAGACATTTAGGTATCAATAATTTGTATGCTACTCATTTTTTAACTTATTTTCAGGGTAATAGCAGAACTGAGACCTGTCTATTTATCACTAGGGTCTTCAGGGTCAAATTCTACGGCACATACAAGTGACAGTATTGACTCTACAGCTACGATTATGAGGGCTTCCGACCCTTTATTTAGCAGTCCCAACTTAGCCTCAATCATTTTGCAAGCTGTTTCACAGGCTTTGTTAGGGCATGGGACTGTGATGTCGGAGTGGACGCCCCTTCTGTCCAAGAAGGGAGTGGGAGGGGGGAGCGGGTGGGCTATAGTTCCGAATCTGAATGCATTTTCAATGGTTGCGCAAACGCTGCCATTAGTCACGTCCCCCGGCAATCATCTCCCGATCGGGAGTATGATCAGGAATAGGCTCTCTCGGATGATACTCAGTCTCCACCTCAGAAAACCCAGTCTCAGGAGCCTACCGTGAGACATTTCAGGAAGTTTTTTCTCTGCTTGGAGAATTATGCCCCAGGCTGATTCAACTCAAGCATCTGGCAAAGGAGTGTTAATTTTTTTGAAAATTTTGAATCAGTCAACTTCCTCCTCGTCGACCATGCCACAGTCTAGCATGGTTAATCAACTGATTTCTAAGCTGTTCGACTCAACCGCTAAGGCTAGAACAAAGCCAAATTAGGCTCTGTCTAAAATGGTTTTTGGATATAAAATGTAGACCAAAATTTTATGTTTGCCAGTCAGAATTTTTTGATGTAAATTGTAGACTAAAAGCTTATGTTTGCCATTCAGAATTCTGGCCTGGAGTTCTTCCCAAATTAGATGAGGACGCCGGTAGGCTCCATATATCTTCTCGAAAGACAGCCTGATTACCAGTGTCTACCTTAGAATTACTGGAGCGGTTAGGTAGACGTGTAGTAACCACCGGATCGCATTGCGATTTCTTCAGTTCGGCAGCTCATAAGGCCCTACGCGCTGAACATGTTAACCCGGACGTTCTTCGCCTTTAATGCTTGCCATCACACGCTCAGCGAAACACGGCATGGCCTTAGGTTTAGCTCTATCAGCGTCGTAACGCTGCCCTTGAGACATCTATTACTACCACACAATAAAGATACTCTTAGGGCAGCTACCTTGGATTCTACCAAATTATTTGAAGGTCAAAGACGTGCTTAGTTTTGGACGATCGCCAACATTCCCTCTTGGAAGGCATTGCTTGGTCATCAAGTGCAAATAATTTACGGAAAAGATCTGCTATTACATCTGCTTCTTCCAGTCAGGCAAACAAAGTACAAATGAAATCCAAAATATAATCCTACTATCCCTCCTTCTACGTTCTTTTCTTCTGCAACTTCTTTTCGTTGATCCGGTCCCACCGGAGGGGAACGCAGCGGAATTTTTTCTCGGAAGGGACAAGGCAAGTACTGAAATGACAGTACCTGCTCCCTTTCCACCCCCTCCCCTCCCCCACACCCCATCCAAGCTGTCCGGCTTCATTTTGCAGAAGTCTGGTTTTCAATAACTCAAGATTCTTATACCCTTTTCCATTCTAAGAAAAGGCTACAGGATCCGTTTTCTAAGAGACCCTCCATTGTCTCGAGTGCCCGTTCAGTTTCCTGTGGCAGCTCCCCATCTTCCATATTTGAGACAAGAGGTATAAATTCTTTTCGAAAAGGAAGCCATAGAAATTATGAAGAATCCTTCTTCTCTACAGCAGAATCTTCCTAGTAAAGAAGAACGCGAAACTCAGACTTATCATTGATCTTTCCCCCTGAACAAAATAATGGAAATAGATCGCTTTCAAATGAAACTCCTTCATCCATTCGAAAGACAATTCTTCTAGGCTCCTGGGCTATTTCAATAGACCTTCAATACATCTACTGGACGTCTATCTTCACATTCCAATTCACAGAACCTTACGAAAGTTTCTTCGGTTTTCCCCTAACAGTCTACCAATTTCGATCTCTCCTCTCTGCAGTAGCCTACCTAAATAAACCGGAAGGAACCCGCTCCCCATCATTGTGCATTCTTGGGAGCTCCTATATCGTTGCAAAGCTCGCAATATAACTATTCACATTCGCCAAATGCCCGGAAAATAGAATGGACAGCTATCGCGTCAAGATCACGTCCTTCCAACGGAATAGTCTCTAAATCACCGAATTTCAATTTGATTTTCGAACTTTTGGGGACTCCCCAGCTGGACATTTTTTGCGACGAGACTTAACAACCGTCTCCCCGTGTTTATCTCTCCAGTTCCGGATCACAGGACTTGTGCAGTGGACGCTATGTCCATTGATTGAGGAAACCTCTACGCCTATGCTTTTCCTCCATTCAGTCTGAACCCTCTAGTTCTTTCAAAGACAAAGAACTCTAAATGTAACATAATTCTAATAGCGCCTCTTTGGCCTCAGAGATCGTGCGTATCAGTGATTCTAGACCTCTAAATATACCCAAGAAAACTTCCGACTCTTCAAGACTTTGTATCTCAAAATCAGGGTAGTCTTCTTCGTTCCACCCCGTGCTGTGCCCGGGTATAGAATAGGCTAGACGTACACTCTGCATGACGTACAAGCCATCTAAAAGAGGTGGGCCCCCGCCCGATGGGATATTGAAATATTAGGATGTCTAATGCCTCTGAGGCAGGGCTGTTGTGCTACTGCTGAGTACAACAGCAGACTTAACACCAGTTGTAACTTTGGGTGTTAGGTATGGTTAGAGTCCGTCAAATATAGAGGATACGTTTTAAGAAACAAAATGCAAATTTAAACAGACAAACTAAATTTAATTAAAAAAATATAATCTAATAACACACATTTAAATAATAGTTATTAAGACAAACTTAAAAGTATATTATTTGATTTATAAAAAAATTAAACCATTAAAATATAATTTAAAAAAAACCTATAGTAACTGAGTTTAACAAGGAAACAAACTAATAATAATGATAATAATAATAATTATGATAAAAATAATAATAATAATAAACAAAAACATAATAAAAAACAATAAACAAAAACATAATAAAAATACATAATAATAAAACCCAAAAAATATAAAAAAAACATAGTTGAAAAAAAAACAACAAAAAAAACATAATAAAAACACAAAAAATAAATAAAAAAACAAACAATCATAAACAAACAAACATTATAATAATAATAGCAATAATAATAATAATAATAATAATTATTATTATTATTATTATTATGAATAATAATTATAATAAAAAAAAACAATAAACAAAAACATAATAAAAAATAATGATAATAATAAAACAAAAAATAAATAAATAAACATAAGAAAAAAACAATAAACAAAAACATAATAAAAAAAAACAATATAAAAAAAACATAATAATAAAACAAAACAATAAATAAAAAAACAAACATAAACAAAAACATAATAAAAAAAAAACAATAAACAAAAACGTAATAAAAAAACAAAACAAAAAAAACATTATAATAAAAACAATAAATAAATAAAAAAACAAACAATCATAAACAAACATAATTATTATAATAATAATAATATTGAAATAATAATAATAATAATAATAATAAATAAAATTCTCTCCTGTACGTCTTTCCTGTCTTTCCTATTTCATATACTAACCTGCTCATTTGTTACCATTTATGCCCGTAGGTTTAACCTGACCATGACGCACATGGGACAAAGATGATAACATTCATATGTATTTAACATTGTCCTGAGTTATCACCATTTCCACGCTCGAGCACTATGCACTATATGTTATACTGTTATATTACATAAATTTCTGATCATCTGACAAATTTGTTACTATTCTCTGAATTGATAATACATTTTCATGACTTACTATTTTGTTAATTTAAATTTGAAAAAAAAATCAGTTTTCTCAATTTTGATCATTCCTTACCTTGATTCTATTTCATTTTGAATTTGATTTCATTTTGAATTTGACAACAAAAGTTCAGTTCTCTCAATTATGATCATCTTTACCTTGACTTATACTCTCATATGAAATCTAACAGACTATAACACATTTTCAAACTGTCCTTGAAAAAACTTTTAATTTACTATATAAAAAATCCAATTTCTAATTCTCTCTCACCTTTCCAACCGTGTGAGAACCCTATCTATAGGGATTAAACTATATGGGCCACATTACTTCTGTGTTGAATGGGGTGGAATCCCCTATTAAACATCTGCCATCTGTTTGCCGGGGGTGGCTCCTTGTATGCTGAAAAAGGGATCCTGGTAACTGAGGAAAGTCCAGGGATCTCCATTCAAATACATTAATTTGGCCCTGGCTTCAGATAGACGTGTTTTTTGGGCTAGATCCGGCCTGGGTCACTCGGCTTAGTCGTGACAAGCTCTAGAAGCACTAGCAGTCTACTACACTTCCTTCTGATTTTTAAAAATTATCTTCATGTTACATACCGAGTATAAATTCTTTTCTGTCTTTGTTTCAATGGGCGGCAGCTGATGGATTAATAATGATACAATGAATAATACAAAGCAATGAATAAAACAAAGCATAACAACATATTACAATGGAATTGTCGAGGGCTCAAACCAAATTACAATGAGATATTATTACTTATATCTTTATTTTATTCCCAAGTAGTTTGTATTCAAGAAACAAATGTAAACAATACTGACAATATATATTTTAGTAATTATACCTCATATCATTATATTCACAATGATTGTCAAAAGACCTCTTGTGGATCTTCCATCCAAATAAAAGCTAATATTCCACACAACACAATTGATCTTACTACCACACAGCACAATTGATCTTACTACCAACTTACAGGCTAAAGCTGTTAAAGTAATCATATCCAAAACTATCACTATCCCTTCAAACACAAATTAGAACAAAATGATTTAGAAAATCTCCTTTTCGAACTTCCACGTCCTAACATTAGGACGTGGAAGTTCGAGAAGGAGATTTTCAAAATCATTTTGTTCTAATAGAGGCCGGCCTCGGTGGCTCAGTTGGATGCGCATCCGACTGGAGACCAGGAGGTCGCGGATTCGACTCCACCCCCCGCCCCGCCCCCAACGCCGAGGTCGGCGACGTTCTTTCATGGAGATTAGTCATGAAATATTTACTACGGTCATTCTTTCCCTTCCATTGATTCAAGTAGGGCAATTGTCAGTTTCTGGCGAAAGAATACTGGTTAACCGCTTAGAGGATTATTCCTGCCCAATAAACGTGTGGCTAGGTAAACTGATCACGCTCGACATGACTCTGTTGGGTTGACTGGGCCGTAAACCTCAACACAAACAAACGTCCTAACATTATAATGGGTGATTTTAATGGACATGTTCAAATTGGGGATGTTCAAATTTGTGATAAAGGCAAAATAGAAGATTTTATCAGAAAACAATTTATTTATATTAAATGAAAAACAACCAATATACCTACTCCCAGCATTTGGCACCTTTTTATCTATAGATTTATCGGTCATCCGTCACTTTTATCTTGATTTTTAATGGTCAGTCTGTGATCTTCATGGAAATGATCATTTTCCTATTATTATTATTAAAAAAATAGAAGAACCAAATGAAGATTCAACACCAAGATGGAACTTTACTTTAGAAAGTGTTACGAACCAGGCGTAATGAGAAAGAAATGAAAGTGAAACCAGCAACAAGCTTTAAATTATTAACAATATTTATTCCACAAAAAATAAGACAAGATTCAAAACATAATGTAAGTGAACAGTACCTTTCAAGTTTATGTCACACAGTCCCTCAGAAATAATCCGCAAGAATTTATAAAACAAATCCTTTGAATAACAGTTTCTGATCCCACAAATTAAAGTTCCTATATTCAGAATTTAAGTCCAGAATGAATAAAATATTAAAGTAATCAAGTATAGAATAATTTCCGATGAAAGTATACAAAGATGCCGATATGAAAATCTTCTCTCCTTATATAATATCAAAGAACGTTCTAGAAAAAGAATTTGCTATAAGCATCTCTTATTTTCCAGGTTCAATAAAAAAAGTTCTAAACATTATATGACATGCCAAAAATAACTCAGTCCAGAATCAAGAACATAAACAACATGTTTTTGTAAATATGTTGTTCCAGAAAGTTATTTTTTGGAAATGTAGTAAATAAAGCTATTTATGGAAACATAGTAAACATGATGCTTAAGATAATTGAACACCCTATATATAACACTTCCCCTCTTCAAGGAAAAGAAATATTTATGTAATAAAGCTTTCTTTTACCATAAAGCTTTCTTTTGCCATAAAATTATCATAAAATAAAATGCTGATAAAAGCAATTATCTTATATACAGCAAGTTGCAGGAAACTGCAGATCAAGACATCATGCTCTAGACAAGGCAACAGGAATTATATTAACTTTTCCTCTGATATGCTTGATGTCAAGATTGTATTCCTGCAACAACAAGCTCTATCTGAGCAACCTCTGATTCTTGTTTCTTTCATCTTATGGATGACAGTCAGAGGATTGTGATCGCTGAAAACAACAATAGGTGAGGATGAAGGAGTTAGATAAACTTCAAAATGTTGAAGAGCAAGAATGAGAGACAAACATTCTTTCTCTACTGTAGAATAATTCTTTTGATGTTAACTTTCTGGAAAAGTAACAAACTGGATGATCCACACCATTGTCATCTTCTTGCAGCAATACACCACCTGCACCAACATCACTCGCATCTACGGCTAGCTTAAATTCTTTATCAAAATTCGGCGCCAAGAGAACTGGCTCACCCTTTAATATAGCTTTCAGTTTATCAAAGGCATTCTGACAATCACTGGTCCACTTAAACCTCATTCTTTTACTAATTGAATTAGTCAGTGGCTCAGCAATGACAGAAAAATTATCACAGAACTTTTTGTAATAACCAGCCAAACCAAGAAACCTCATCAGTTGTCTTTTGCATGTGGGCACCGGAAAATCCGAAATAGCTTCAACTTTAACTTCTGTAGGTTTAACCTGACCATGACCCACAACATGTCCTAGAAATGTTAAAGTTGCATGACAGAATTCACTTTTAGCAAGGTTTATTGTCAGTTTTGCTTCACTTAGTTTATCAAAGAATGTTTTGATAGTCCCCAGATGGTGATTCCACTCATCATTGTATATGATGGCATCATCGATGTAAGCCTCGCAATGTTCGATTTGCTGTTGATTAAGCTTTGAAATGTTGATGGAGAGTTTTTTATTCCAAAAGGCATTACTTTATAGTGATAATCCATCAGGAGTAACAAATGCTGAGATCTCTTTGGCTCTTTCTGTGAGAGGAATTTGCCAAAATCCTTTCGGTCAAATTTAGTTATATATTTTGAATCTCCTATTTTGTCAATACAGTCATCCGTTCTTGGTATTGGAAGAGTTTTTTTTTACTCAAATTATTGACCTTCCTGTAATCGGTGCACATCCGATATGATCCATCCGGTTTTGGTACAAGAATACAAGGTGAACTCCATTCACTTTGGTTTGGTTCAATGAAATCATTGTCCAGCAAATACTGAATTTCCTCCTCAAGATTTATGTTTTGTTGGGTTCATTCTTTTTGGATGTTGTTTGACAGGTTGCGAGTCCTCAACATTCACATCATGATAAATTTTGTTAGTCCTTGTAGGAATATCCGGAAATAACTGTTCATCTTCATGAATTAACTTTTTCAGTTCCTTTGTTTGAACTGGATCTAGGTGTGAAAGTTTCTGGTCGAGATCATTTAGAATATCAGAATTCTGGAGTTTTGATTAAGCAAATGGCACACATGGAATACACTATCAAATTCTGATACATCTACATGATAAATCACAAAATATTCTTAGAAATCTTTAATGTAATATGGAGAAGCAATTGTTATACTGTCTACACAATGATATAAACTGTTCTCTATATGTAGATGACTTTCTCATATGTTACCGCTCAAAAGACATGAAATCTATAGAGAAAAAACTCCCAAGACACTCTAAATAAAATTGAACAGTGGACTAAAGAAAATAGATTCTAGTTTTCTCAAACAGAAACAAAATGTGTTAATTTTTGCTCAAAAAACGCAACCTTCATTATGATCACACCTTAACTATATATGGGACTCAAATTCCAGTAGTGGATGAAGCAAAAGATCTAGGTATTATATTTGACAAAAAGCTAAATTTTCCACCACATATTAAAGCTCTAAATCTGAAACTTTTAAATGCTTTAAATATACCAAAAGTTTATTTCTAGTTCAGATTGGGGAGATAATAAAACACTCTGTTAAACCTCTATAGATCTCTGATACGGTCTGAACTAGATCATGGATCTATTATACATAGCTCTGCTAGAAAATAATACCTGAACTCTTAGATACAATACGTCAACAGGGTTTATAGTTAGCCTTAGGAGATTTTCATACACCTCCAGTTGAAAGTTTATATGCAGAAGCTTGTGAACCATCTTTATATATAGAGAGAAACTTGCTTTACAGCATATCACTAAATTAGAAGCTAGCCCCCAAAATCCAGCTTACAATGACATATTCCAGCCACTGTATAAACAGTTTTATTAAAATCAACATAATACTATCAAACCATTGGGACTCGGAATGGAATCTATAATTAAAGAAGCAAATATTGATATACAAAAAAGTTGCAAAAATTTCCTTCCCCGAAACAGAACTATGGAATTTGAAATCTCCAGAAATTTTATTTGAGCTCAACCAAGGAAAAAAGTCTCAAACCAACTATTTCTTTCTTAAAAATCAGTTTTTAGGAATCAAGTCCAATTTTCATGACTATATGTCTATTTATACAGATGGGTCGAAGCAATAAGATAAAGTTGCATGCTCAGCAATAAATTGGTATGAAACATTAAGTGCTCGATTACCTGCCAAATGCTCAATATTAACAGAAGAAGCTACAGCTATAAATTTAGCACTTATGTCTATAGAGATATTAATTACAAGAAATTTATTATTGTCGTATAGCCTGGTAGTCAGGGCAGACAAAGAAAACGAAGACTCTTATAAATCTCGGTTTTAAAAGGTGTCCTACAAATAAAATACACAAACACATAGAACAAGACCTTACACAATATACAAATGTACAGATACAAATACATAGGACACAACTTGCACATCTTGACAGACATGTAATTAAATTTGGTTCTAGCGACCTTTATAGTTAGACATGGGTTTGCTTATGACGGATGGAAGTCATGAATATTTATAGATTATGCATGTATCTTTGTGCATAAATTAAGTGATGGAATTGTGCAGAATTACTCTATTAATGTAATACTAACACCGATGCATATCAATACTATGACCTGATACGGGAAAGCGCATTTCTTCACAAGACGAGGTTTGTTTACATTCAGCACGAAGACGGACATGTATGACAAAGGTGTGTAAAATAATCAATACTGACGGAACGCAAACAAACAACCCTTATCAACATACCTGGCTGTATAATAAATTCATTCTGTGAATATCAGTGAAGATATAAAGTTCAGAAGGTGAATGAAAGAAATAATTTCTCCGTTGAATGGAGGATGACCTTCTGCCACTAAGATGGCCACCGGCTGAATGCAAAGAGCGCGCATAAAAATACAGGTGCATAAACAACAGGTACATGCATTGGTTATTTGTGTTAGTAATCACCCTGACGTCACACACACTAAGAATAGAGAGAATTATAGAGTAAGAAAAGTTATCATTGGACTGCGCTATTTACATACGAGTAAAAATACTACATAGAGGAATCCCGGGTTTCCCTTATGTAGGTGAAGGTTACTTTCACTTTACACTTTAAGGTAGTGTATCACAGATTGTTAAATAGAAACTACCTAAATTTAAGTAAAATAATTATTTGTCATGAAATGACCTGTGTGACATTATATTTTCAGATTCTCTTTCAGTATTAAAATCACTTACACATAATGATCAGTCTAATAGTTCGATTAAAACATATTAAAAAGATACTTTGAATTATATGAAAGAAGAAATCATATGTTGTTGTATCTGTAGCCATATAAATATACAAGGAAGCTGATTATGTGGCAAAAAGCGCACTAAACCAACCAGTTACAAAACATTCTCTAATCCAATTACAAACATAATATAAGAAAATATGTACTATATCAATGCCAAAAAATATGGAATAACACCCAGCATAATAAATTATATGAAATTAAACCTTTTTTTTCAAACTTCCAAATTTCTATCAAACAGAAAGGAACAAGTAATTTTGACCCGTTGTCTTATTGGACATCATATTTTGCTCATACTTTCATCTTAAAAAACAAAACGATACCAATATGTGTATCCTTCCAACAAAAGTTTACAATTAAACATGTTTTATTGGAATGCTTAGATTTCCAACATATTAGAGCTCGATTTTATGATGTAAAAACTTTGACAGATCATTTTATTCAAATATCAAAACCGAGTTTAACATTTTTATAAATAAATATTTTTATTTGTAAATAAACTCAAATTGTAACAAATTATACTTCTCACTTTTAAGACATATTAAACAAGTTTGTTAAATTATATTAACCAATTCTCAACATTTATAGA
This sequence comes from Anodontia alba, assembly GCA_964016985.1. Taxonomy (NCBI): domain Eukaryota; kingdom Metazoa; phylum Mollusca; class Bivalvia; order Lucinida; family Lucinidae; genus Anodontia; species Anodontia alba. Next base: position 71,545,141 of record OZ024835.1, read on the forward strand.
CACCATATGACCAAATAGTAGAGGTGTCTTCAAACAAAATTATTCACTTACTCACTTTGTTATATTTCACAGTGACTATACATTGATTTTGTGTCCGTTCTGTAAGTCAAATACCCTTTGGAATATTTTATGATACTTGGTAGAAATGTAGAACTGGACTACAAGACGTGTTGCGTACAAGAATGCTTTTCTTGTTTTCCGAGCTATATCCCTATTTTTGTTTTCTAGATTTTGTGACTAGGGTTGGGGACTAAGTCGCTAGGGTTGGGGACTAAGTCGCTAGGGTTGGGGACTAAGTCGCTAGGGTTGGGGACTAAGTCGCTAGGGTTGGGGACTAAGTCGCTAGGGTTGGGGACTAAGTCGCTAGGGTTGGGGACTAAGTCGCTAGGGTTGGGGACTAAGTCGCTAGGGTTGGGGACTAAGTCGCTAGGGTTGGGGACTAAGTCGCTAGGGTTGGGGACTAAGTCGCTAGGGTTGGGGACTAAGTCGCTAGGGTTGGGGACTAAGTCGCTAGGGTTGGGGACTAAGTCGCTAGGGTTGGGGACTAAGTCGCTAGGGTTGGGGACTAAGTCGCTAGGGTTGGGGACTAAGTCGCTAGGGTTGGGGACTAAGTCGCTAGGGTTGGGGGTTAGGGTTAGGGTTGAGGGTTAGGGTTAGGGTTAGGGTTAGGGTTAGGGTTAGGGGTTAGGGTTAGGGGTTAGGGTTAGGGTTAGGGGTTGGGTTAGGGTTAGGGTTAGGGTTAGGGTTAGGGTTAGGGTTAGGGTTAGGGGTTAGGGTTAGGGTTAGGGTTAGGGTTAGGGTTAGGGTTGGGGTTGGGGTTAGGGTTAGGGTTAGGGTTAGGGTTAGGGTTAGGGTTAGGGTTAGGGTTAGGGTTAGGGTATAGGCCGTTTGGCGAGATGAGCCCTGTCTGATGAGCCCTTGATGAGCCTTTGTGATCTGATTGGCTACATATATCATGTGACTGTTTGACGTATTGTCACGTGTTTTTTGAATTCGGATGGATCATAATTTCTGAAGCTATTGATATGTGGAGACGTGTTTGTTAATATTTTCATTCAGACTTTGAACTTCAAAATGTGCTGATGTTGATTTAGGAATTCAGAATTGGACGTTTTGAGTGATTTATAGGATTTTTATTATTATTGTGAAAAAGGAAAATTCTTAGAAGGTAGGACGTTTAAAATTAATTCCACATTGTTAGTTCAAGGAAATGTATGGCCGATGATGGTATAATCTAAAATCATGATAATAATGTCGTTGTTGTTGTTGTTGATGATGATGATGATGATGATGATGATGATAACCAACGAAAATGTTTCCACATATATTCTTGATCAAATGAAGGCAATCTAAATAGATTAAAAGTGATGTCCCGTGCTGCTGCTGCTGCTGCTGATGTTGTTGTTGTTGATGATGATCATAATCATCATCATCTATTGCCAAATAGTATCTGATAAAGAAAATATAAATTATTCCAAAGAAAGCTCGGGAAATTGGCGTTAAAAACTTGTATAATTATGCATATTTATATATTATTGTATATTGCATCAGGCTGGGTTACCCTGAGTTAAGGTTGTTACTAAAAATAGATTCCTTTGTTTAAAATTGGCGACAGAATTTTGATAACTCACTTGGAATTGAAACAATATGTAGTAAACCCGGTTTGGTAAGCCTGAACCCTTAACCCACCATAACCCATTTTGGTAACTCTGAATCCTTAACCTACCAAAACCCTTTTCGGTAACCCACTTCGTTAACCCAGATTGGTAACTCTGAATCCTTAACCCACCATTACCTAGTATAATAACCCACTTCGATAGCTCTGAATCCTTAACCCACCATAACCCACTTCGGTAATCCTCTTCGGTAACGCACTTCGGTAACTTTGAATCCTTAACCCACCATAACCAACTGTGGTAACCCTGAATCCTTAACCTACCAAAACCCATTATGGTAGCCAATTTCGGTAACCCACTTCGGTAATTTTGAATTCTTTACCCACCATAACCCATTTCGGTAACCCATTTATGTAACTCTGAATCCTTAACCCACCATAACCCCGTTCGGTAACCCTCCTCGGTAACACACTACGGTAACTCCGAATTCTTAACCGACCATATCCAACTTTGGTAACACTGAATTCTTAACCTACCAATAACTCGTATGATTATCCACTTTGACAAAGGGTATAACCTTATACCTTCACTCACCATAACCCTTTCTGCTAACTCTAAAAGTGTAAGTCGTTAACCATTTAACCTTAACTTTTCATATCTCCGTTTGATAACTGACATAGTCAAAAAGGGTTTACCCTTAAACCTTTATTAACCATAACCCTTTCCGATAACTCCAAGTGTGACGCGTAACCCTTACACCATAACACTCCATAACTCCGTATGATAATCCACTTTGACAAAGGATTTATTCTAAGACCTTTACTCACCATAACCTTACTGATAACTCTAAAAGAGTAAATCGCTAACCCTTTACACTTAACTTTTCAGATCTCCGGTTGATAACCAACATAGTGAAAAGGGATTTACCCTTAAACCTTTACTCACCCTAACCCTTTCTTATAACTCCAAGTGTAACCCGTAACACTTAAACCATAACTCTCCATAACTCCGTATGATGATCCACTTTGAAAAGGGTTTACTCCTCGACCTTCAATCACCATATCCCTTTAAGATAACTCTAAAAGTGTACCCCGTAACCCTTAAGCCATAACACTCCATAGTTCCGTATGATGAACGTCTTTGACAAAGGGTTAACCTTTAGACCTTCACTCACAATAAACCTTTCTTGATATTTCTAAAAGCAGACATAGTCAAAAAGGGTTGTCACTCAATGTTTCGACTTCTTTCCCTAGTGATATTGTAGGGAGGATTTGGGATTTGATTGTATCAGTTCCTGATCATTACTATTTTCAATTTTTAACTTTAAAACTTTACTCACTACCATTACACTTTCCCTAACCCTTACACTTTCACTCACTATAACCTTTTCTGATAACTCTAAAAGTGTAATTCATTAACCCTTTAACCTTAACTTTTCACTACTCCGTTTGATAACCGACATAGTCAAAAAGGGTTTACCCTTAAACCTTTACTCGCCATAACCCTTCCTGATAATCCCAAGTATGACGCATAACCCTTACACCATTACACTCCATAACTCCTTATGATGATCCACTTTGACAAAGGGTTTACTCTTAGACCTTTACTCACCATAACCCTTTCTGATATCTCTGAAAGTGTAAGTCGTTAACCTTTACGCTTAACTTTTCATATCTCCGTTTGATAACAGACATAGTCCAAAAGGGTGTACCCTTAAACCTTTACTCACCATAACCCTTCATGATACATCCAAGTGTACCCCCTAACCCATAATCCTTTCTGATAACTTTCTGATTACTCCAACGGTAAGACGTAACCCTTTAATCATTAATCACCAAAACCCAGTACAACGATCCGTATTTATAAAGGCTTTAAAATATCTGAGGGTCACTGATGAGGCCTAATTGGCCGAAACTAGCTAGTCTGGCCCAGAAAACATGTACACTCCTTATTTTTTCAGTTCTTTGGTGTATTCCTTGCTTCCAAAGGATAACCCTTTTATAGAACATAATTAACTTCACTACAGCTGGTGTGTGGGAATGTGTGGCGGCGGTAAAACGTCTCCCTGCCCTACATCATAGTGTAGATTATATTTTCTTGTCCTATGGGATCATTGATTCCATCGTGGAATTTTGAAAATATCTGAGGGTCACTGATGAGGCCTAATTGGCCCAGACTATCTTGTCTGGCCCAGAAAACATGTACACTCCTTATTTTTTTCAGTTCTTTGGTGTATTCCTTGCTTCCAAAGGATAACCCTTTTATAGAACATATTTACCCTTAGACCTCAACTCAGACCTACCCTTAGACCTGCATTACTATAACCCTTACCCTATCTCTTAGACCTGCACTCACCAAAACCCTTTCTGATAACTCTGAAAGTGTTATTCATTAACCCTTTAACCGTAACTTTTCATATCTCCGTTTGATAACCGACATAATCAAATGGGTTTACCCTTAAATCTTTACTCGCCATAACCCTTTCTGATAACTCCAAGTGTGACGCGTAACCCTTACAACATAAAACTCCATAACTCCGTAGGATGATCTACTTTAACAAAAGGTTTACTCTTAGACCTTTACTCACCATAACCCTTTCTGATTACTATAAAAGTGTAAGTCTTTAACCCTTTACACTTAACTTTTCATATCTCCGTTTGATAACAGATATAGTCAAAAAGGGTGTACCCTTAAACCTTTACTCACCATAACCCTTTTTGATAACTCCAAGTGTACGCCCTAATCCATAATCCTTTCTGATAACTTTCTGATTAATCCGACATATGCAAAAAGCGTTTACCCTTCAACCTTTACTCACCATAACCCTTTCTAATAACCCCAACAGTAACAGCTAACCCTTAAACCATAGCCCTAACCATGATGCTACACTTTGACACTGGTTTAACCTCAGACCTTCACTCACCATAACCCTTTCTGATAGCTCTAAAAGTGTAAGTCGTTAACCCTTTAACCTTAACAATTCATGTCTCCGTTTGATAATCGACATAGTCCAAAAGGGTTTACCTTTAAACCTTTACTCACCATAACCCTTTCTAATAACCCCAACAATAATAGGTAACCCTTAAACCATAGCTCTCCATAACTCCGTATGATGCTACACTTTGACAAATGGTTTACCCTTAGACCTTCACTCACAATAACCCTTTCTGATAACTCTAAAAGTGTAAGTCGTTAACCCTTTAACCTTATCTTTTCATGTCTCCGTTTGATAACCGATATAGTCCAAAAGGGTTTACCCTTCAACCTTTACTCACCATAACACTGTCTAATAACTCCAGCAGTAGCACGTAACCCTTAAACTATAACTCTTCATAACTCCGTATAATGACACACTTTGACAACTGGTTTACTCTTAGACCTTTACTCACCATAACCCTTTCTGATAACTCTAAAAGTGTAAGTCGTTAACCCATTAACCTTAACTTTTTATATTTCCGTTTGATAACCGACATAGTATAAAAGGGTTTACCCTTCAACATTTACTCAACATAACCCTTTCTAATAACCCCAACAGTAACAATTAACCTTTAAACCATAGCTCTCCATAATTCTGTATGATGCTACACTTTGACAAATGGTTTACCCTTAGACCTTCACTCACCATAACTCTTTCTGATAACTCTAAAAGTGTAAGTCGTTAACCCTTTAACCTTAACTTTTCATGTCTCCGTTTGATAACCGACATAGTCCAAAAGAGTTTACTCTTAAAGCTTTACTCACCATAACCCTTTCTGAAAACTCCAGCAGTAACACGTAACCCTTAAACCATAGCTCTCTATAACTCTGTATGATGATACACTTTGACAAATGGTTTACTCTTAGACCTTTACTCACCATAACTCTTTCTGATAACTCTTAAAGTGTAAGTCGTTAACCCATTAACCTTAACTTTTTATATTTCCGTTTGATAACCGACATAGTTTAAAAGGGTTTATCCATCAACATTTACTCAACATAACCCTTTCTAATAACCCCAACAGTAACAATTAACCCTTAAACCATAGCTCTCCATAAATCTGTATGATGCTACACTTTGACAAATGGTTTACCCTTAGACCTTCACTCACCATAACCCTTTCTGATAACTCTAAAAGTGTAAGTCGTTAACCCTTTAACCTTAACTTTTTATATGTCCGTTTGATAACCCACATAGTTTAAAAGGGTTTACCCTTCAACCTTTACTCACCATAACCCTTTCTATTATCTCCAACAGTAACAGGTAACCCTTGAACCACAGCTCTCCATAACTCCGTATGATGATATACTTTGACAAATGGTTTACCCTGAGACCTTCACTCACCATAACCCTTTTTGATAACTCTAATAGTGTAAGTCGTTAACCCTTTAACCCTGTCTGATGAGCCCTTGATGAGCCTTTGTGATGTGATTGGCTATATATATCATGTGACTATTTGACGTATTGTCACGTGGTTTTTGAATTCGGATCATAATTTCTGAAGCTATTGATATGTAAAGACGTGTTTGTTAATATTTTCATTCAGACGTTGAACTTCAAAGTGTGCTGATGTTGATTTAGGAATTCAGAATTGGACATTTTGAGTGCTTTATAGGAATTTTATTATTATTGTGAAAAAGGAAATCGGATAGAATTTCTTAGAAGGTAGGACGTTTAAAATTAATTCCACATTGTTAGTTCAAGAAAATTTATGGCCGATGACGATGGTATAATCTAAAATCATGATAATAATGTCGTTGTTGTTGTTGTTGTTGTTGATGATGATGATGATGATGATGATGATGATGATAACCAACGAAAATGTTTCCACATATATTCTTGATCAAATGAAGGCAATCTAAATAGATTAAAAGTGGTGTCCCGTGCTGCTGCTGATGATGTTGTTCTTGTTGATGATGATGATGATGATGATCATCATCATCATCTATTGCCAAATAGTATCTGATAAAGAAAATATAAATTATTCCGAAAAAGCTTGACAAATTGGCGTTAAAAAACTTGTATAATTATGCATATTTATATATTATTGTATATTGCATCAGACTGGGTTACCCTGAGTTAAGGTTTTTACTAAAAGTGGATTCCTTTGTTTAAAATTGGCGAGAGAATTTTGATTTCTCACTTGGAATTGAAACAATATGTAGTAAACCCGGTTTGGTAAGCATGAACCCTTAACCCACCATAACCCATTTTGGTAACTCTGAATCCTTAACCTACCAAAACCCTTTTTGATAATCCACTTCATTACCCCGGATTGGTAACTCTGAATCCTTAACCCACCATTACCTAGTTCAATAACCCACTTCGGTAACTCTGAATCCTTAACCCACCATAACCCACTTCGGTAACCCTCTTCGGTAACGCACTTCGGTAACTTTGAATCTTTAACCCACAATAACCAACTGTGGTAACCCTGAATCCTTAACCTACCAAAACCCATTTTGGTAACCAATTTCGGTAACCCACTTCGGTAATTTTGCATTCTTAATCCACCATAACCCATTTCGGCAACCCACTTCGGTAACTCTGAATCCTTAACCCACCATAACCCATTTCGGTAACCCTCTTCGGTAACACACTTCGGGAACTTTGAATCCTTAACCCACCATAACCAACTGTGGTAACCCTGAATCCTTAACCTACCAAAACCCATTTTGGTATCCAATATCGGTAACCCACTTCGGTAATTTTGCATTCTTAATCCACCATAACCCATTTCGGTAACCCACTTCGGTAACTCTGAATCCTTAACCCACCATAACCCAGTTCAGTAACCCTCCTCGGTAACCCAGTTTTGTAACTCTGAATTCTTAACCCACCATAATCAACTTTGGTAACTCTAAATCCTTAACCTACCAAAACCCATTTTGGTAACCAATTTCGGTAACCCACGTCGGTAACTCTGAATCCTTTACCCACCATAACCCATTTCGGTAACCCACTTCGGTAACTCTGAATCCTTAACCCACCATAACCCACTTCGGTAACCCTCTTCGGTAACACACTTCGGGAACTTTGAATCCTTAACCCACCATAATCAACTGTGGTAACTCTTAATCCTTAACCTACCAGAACCCATTTCGGTAACCCACTTCGGTAACTCTGAATTCTTAACCCGCCATAACCAACTTTGGTAACTCTGAATCCTTTACCTACCAAAACCCATTTTTGGTAACCAATTTCGGTAACCCACTGCGGTAACTCTGAATTCTTAACCCACCATAACGCAGTTCGGTAACACACTTCGGTAACCCAGTTTTGTAACTCTGAATCCTTAACCCACCATATCGCAGTTCGGTAACCCAGTTCGGTAATTCTGAATCCTTCACCCACCATAAACGATTTCAGTAACTCAGTTGGTACCCCACTTTGTTAACTCTGAATCCTTAATTCACAAAAAACCCACTTTGGTAACCCACTTCGGTAACCCACTTAGGTAACCCAGTTTGGTAACTCTGAATCCTTGGTAACACTTAATCCTTAACCTACCAAAACCCTTTTCGGTAACCCAGTTCGTTAACCCAGGTTGGTTACTCTGAATCCTTAACCTACCATTACCCAGTTCAATAACCCACTTCGTTAGGACTATAGTGGAAAATGCTCAGAAAATGTTGCTGTGAAACAGCCACAAGCCAAGATCACACGAGCCAGCAAAGAAAGTAGGTGAAGGCAAGACAAAGGTATAATCGTAATAAAACGCGTGCCTGTAGCCAAAGCACAAATCGAGAAGCTAAAAAGGAATGGCCGTCTTGGTATGGTCAGCAGTAAAATTACTGGACGAGTGTAAAGATGACGTTAGGGGTAGGGTTAGGGGTTAGGGTTAGGGTTAGGGGTATAGGCAGTTTGGCGAGATGAGCCCTGTCTGATGAGCCCTTGATGAGCCCTTGTGATCTGATTGACTGTTTATATCATGTGACTGTTTGACTTAATGTCACGTGGTTTTTGAATTCGGATCATAATTTCTGAAGCTATTGATATGTGAAGACGTGTTTATTTTAGTGGAATGTCAAATTAGGTGTTGATAAAAAATTATCGTGTCCAATATTCTTTGGAAATTCTTTGATTTGGATAATCAGAGGTAATATTGTTAAATTATTTCGAACTTGAAATTTTGTTCTACCAAATTCTTGGTAGCTTAACTTATTATAGCACGTTATAATCAAATAGAAAATCGTCTTTTTGAGATGTTAATTACTAGAACTATTTTTGTATATACATAGATATATTTATTACTTTTAACAGTGTTAGAGGTTAAAATGCACAAGAGAAGCTCAGAGCAGTTATCAATTATTTTGCTGTAAATTGTGCTCTATGTATATTAGATACATCCTGTATTCACCATCTAATGCAAACGACTCTTAGACCAGACGCCTGCATAGGAGACATGGCATCTGCTGTGCATGAAAGACAGCAAAGAGACCATAGCATTGGACCATGCGTCTCATGCAAGGAACGCATATTAAATGCGCACACTTTAATTGAACGACATGGTTCCCGAGAGCTTCACAGTAGAAACTAAGATATACCATGGCGTTCTTCTCTTTATTAAAAGCACAATGATAAGTTTATATGCTGTAAGATGACTATACTTCTTAATGATATACATATGATAGGGTTAACCTAAGTAAAGTGACATCCGATCTTTTGTCTTTACCCATAAATTAACCCGGACACCTTTACTAAGGTAAACCATGGGGTTTAGAGAGGCGAGCATAGACAATAACCAAAAAAAGCAAGACCTGAAACCACTTAACCCCAACCTGAAACCGAGTAAACACATAAGTTTACCTTAACCCTGACACTATACTATGGCTTTCTATAGGCTTGGAAGTGAACCGAGAAAATAACAAAGATCTGAACCTGGTTAGCCCATCTAACATCCAACCTTTTAGCAAGTTAACTCTGACTTTTACCAGTCCAGTATTTTAACTTCGGCATGTTTACTAGGGTTTATCATTGGTTTTGGAGTTTAACCCGAGGCTTTACCTTCACCGTTACTATGACACCTTTACTAGTGTTAACTCCAATAACTCTAACCCTGAACCCACTTAAACCCAGCCTTAACCCACCTGTTATCCGAACTGATACCGAGTTAACATGGACGTTTACCCATAGCTTATCCACTGAAACATTTACCAGGGCTTTACTTTGGCCTTTTGGGTAAATCCCATTTATAGACCACTATATCCCAGACCTGAACCCACTTTACCCCAACCATAACCACCTGGAGTCCGTCTCGAATTCTATAAAACCCGAACGTTTACCCTTGACATCCGACCTGTTCCGAAGTTAACCCGACATTACCTTAACCCATACCCAAACTTAACGACCCACCATATTCCAGGCGTAAACCCTACTTTAAAATAATCATTTTTGCACTTTCAGACGAAAAGATGGATGATTCCGATGACGAGGGCCTTTTTGAAGTTATGGAAGAGAATGGAAATTTTCAGCACCTATTTATGAAATGTGGCAGCGTGGAAACTTTCCTAGGTCGAGATAAACCCGTGTGTGCTCGTGGTTCAACAGCAGATGATGCAGAACAAGATACGTTTTTGAACTTCCTTCCGGACGTATATGGTTGTGTTTTAGAACTTAGAACCTGGAATGCCGTTGACATGCCGGTGAGACATTTGACAGTGTGTCATAGTTTTCCTCGTGGCACCTATTCCTTCCTAAAAAAACACACAGAGCTAAGCAAATTTTCTGAACGCCAGTTGTATAACTTTAAGAAAAGTCTTGGATTCCAACTTTTTTATGAAGGTGGATGGGAAGGCTGGGTAGGTGTTATACCTCGTTTGGTTAGCTCGACCAGGGAACTGACAAAAGAATCTTACAGGGTAATGTGCTGTGAATATTTTGAGAGATTACGTACAAAATTTCAACGTAGACTCTTCCGTGTGAGGGATCGTATAGGTCGAACATTAGCAAAGAATGACATGAATGATGTCCGAAAATTATTTGTATTGCCTGACGACAGTAGCTTGATCTTAAACGAGTTTCAGAAAAGTATTGAAGAAGCTGAAATCGACAATCACTTTGAAATAATTAGTTTTTGTTTTCGTTTTGGGGACAAAGCAACAGATGGCGTGTCTTTAAATCATTTCAAAAGAGAACACATAAAACGTGTGACGATACACTGTGCAGTTGACATTTCATCCGACGAAATAGAACTGATGTGGTCCCGTGCAGGAGTACAAGAAATTGTTGGTGAACGCGGCGTATTAAACAGTTGCTTATCGTTCAGAGACTGTGTATGTTATCAAAGTAATCTAGATGGCAGATTAATGGATATATCCCCGGAACTTCGTCAAATAGTGCAGCAGCCAGACAAATTGCGATTTGTGCAATTGTATGTCGATACTCCTCATCGAAGGCCAAATACTCGATATAATCCCGTGTCGGGATGCATTGCAGGAGGGATGGTGTTTCCAAAATCAACTGCAGATGCATTTGTGCGAGACGCAAAGAAATATATATCTACATTGAATAGCAATTTCACTTTGATGAACAATGCCTCGTGTCGCATTGAGTTTGTCTGTGAGATTGAACCTAAAGACCGTATCCTGGCAACAGACTGTTTATACATGGAGAAAATTGATCGCATCTTGCGTACACATCCTATGTTGGTACCCTTTGAGAAGGGAACTAACAGAATTATTCAAACTGTGGGGTTTTGGATTACAAAATCATTGATCGAATTTTTAGACCAGTTTTCCGCAACAGGTAATATTGAGGGGATATGGAAGTCATTTCAGCTTGAGCTTGCAGCAGAGAAGATTCTGTGGGGATATCCCTTAAGTTTCCGAAGCCACCTTTATTCTGTAGGTCTTGGACCCGGAAAACTGAATCCTAGTTTTAGCTTGACTGATCAACTAGGATTTCTTGCATTAAATGCTTGGAGCTCAAGCATGGGGTCAGAGGATAGTATTCCTCCTTGTGAAATTTGGACCAAGTCCCCTTTAATTTGCGAAAAAATTAAACGGTCGGTAGGAATGCACGATGTTCTTTGCAGTGGCCCTTGCGTTTTAGGGCGAAGACTGTTACACGCGTTGATCAAGGATTTGTACATAGCTTCAAATGCTGGCCGATGTGTAAGATATGAAGAATTTCAGCAGGATTTGTATAGTGATGTAACCAGAAAGATGAGAGCTTATAGTTCCATATCCGTTAAGCAGATTGTGACTTTACTGAGCAGGAAAAGGAGAGTGCATCAACACATGGTTTATTCAGCTCTTTGTAAGATTCTGGAAGGATCTAGACATGAATTGGAGGCAATTTTAGAAGCAGGATTTCAAGAATTAGGTTTAAAACATTTTCCTGCCATTCAGAATTACGACGATCATGGGCATGCTATTTTGACTTGGAATTGGCGTTCAGGCCTTTGGAAAGTTGTAGACTCAGCACAAGGAGCACAGCAGCCATCGCTTATCCTTTGTAGTATGGTGAAAACTCAACTAGAAGCTCGAGGGTTAGTGTATGCCAGCCGGCTGAAAACTGCGAGGGACATAACTTTTCCGTGGATCGAAAAATGTACCAAAAAGTTGGAAAGCGAAAAACTGGAGGACAATAAACTGATTGATGTTTTGTGTTTCGTGTCTTGTATTGCGCTCATGATGAATGGCTGGTATGTGGATTACTCCCATTTGGAGAAACTACTGCGTGAAATGCCGATCGATCAATACAAGTTAAAACGCTTAGAAATTCAGAGTAAATTATTGATGGCAAACTTCAATAAGTTCAAACTGTTTCGCCTTCATCACACTATTCCCCACCGAATGGACTCTAAAGCAACTACTTTCCCAAAGGATGTAGGTGAAAATGAGCTACCTACCAGCACAGAGTCGGAACGGTTTGAAGACGAACCACAACCGAACGAGATAGGCGATGAAGTTGAAGTGGAAACGAGAGAGACAAGTATAGAAAAGCAAGAGCCATTGTGTTTAGCATTTAAAACAGGAGGTATCAAACGGAAGTGGAGAACGGAGGAGCTAGAAATATTACACAATGTCTCTAGGAAAAAGGAGAAAACTCTGGAGGAAAAATATGAAGACTTCAAGACCCAATGTATGTCAGAGAATATTCCGTTTCGAACAAAGAAGGCGTTCAAAGTAAAGTTATCTAGACTTTAGAAAGGTAAAGTATAATCAAAACTGTATAAGGGAGTGCATGTTCTGAACACAGTGACACTCAGAATCTAAATAGATTAAAATTGAGCCTCCGAACACAAATACACAGGTAAACAATTCTTCTCATAACTTGTGAACTTTTAAGGAAGTGAACATGTACCTCTGAACTCAGTGACACTTACAATATATAACAATGTATCTCCCATCTGATGTACTGTGCCTTTGAAAAATGACCAAAACGTTTAGAGACAAAACCTTTGTCTCCACCCGAAGCGTGCGGATTTCCGAGAGATTATCGTTTGACACCAAATTTTCTAGACTTCAGTGAAACTTCGATGGCTCTAACACCGATTGCTCGCTTACCATGGCTCATTCGAACCCATTTTGAGTCCCAGACAAGACTTAGTGAGGTATAATCTATGAAGAAATTTAATGGAAATTTCCATGGAAAAGTTTGTTGTATGTAACCATTAGAATCGCCATAGTGAGGCGATTCTAAAGACTACACACATCATACTTTTAATACATATAAACCTCCTGACGAGGATTTATGAATAACCCTCATTGGGTCAAACTATCCCTGTCTCGAACAAATATCAGTGGTCCCAAAGCTATTCGAGCCATCGAAGTTTCATTATATCTGTTAGTCCTTTGCGATCATTTATTCCACTGAAGAATTTTAAAAATACCTTAGGATGCCTAATTGGCCAAAACTAGCTAGCCTGTGCCAGAAACAACTTGTACACTCTACAGTTTTCAGTTTTGATCTGTTTCCTTGCTTCCTATGAATTACCCTTTTATACAATATATCAACCAAGTTTAGTCCCTACACAGGTGACCTACACAGTCAACATTCAACAACGGAACTAATGATCTCAAAGGACTAGAAATATAATAAAGCCTATAATAATTACTATGGATAGACTTTTACGGCCGCCACACATGATGATGATGATGATAATGATGACGATGAGACTAGAAATATAATAAAGCCTATAATAATTACTATGGATAGCCTTTTAACGACCGCCACACATGATGGTGATGATGATAATGATGCTGATGACAATGATGATGACAATGATAATGATGATTATGATGATGATCATCATCATCATCATCATCATCATCATTATCACATCATCATCATCTTCATCGTCATCATCATCATTATCATCACCATCATATTGACGACGAAAATGATGATGATGATGGTGATGATGATGATCGTCATCATCATCATCATCATCACCATCATATTGACGAAGAAAATGATGATGATGATGATCTTATCACTGCTATAAGATATAGGTTGTGGGTAGTTGTTAGAATCGCTTCATTTAGGCAGTTCTAACGAGCACCCACAACCTAAGTTTGGCGTACAAATAAGAAGAAATCAAACTTTACATCGGAAAAGTAGTTATTTTGAAGATATGAAATAATGCATTATGTAACCCCAAAATAAAATGAAGTATTTAATTAAACACATCACGAAAACACGCTTATATAACTTAAATTCTTAATTAAAAAGCGAAAGTGCCAGGGGCATACATATTTCTTCTTATTTCTGCTTTTAATGCAATTTGTGAAACCCCATAAGGAAACACGCCTATACAAATAGATTGCAAGTTTTAACGGCGACAAAGTAACCATTTAAGATTACAAATTGTGATATTTTCCATATTTCTACTTCAAACACAGGTTGCGGGTGCTCGATAGAACAGCCTCATTCAGGAAATTCTATCGAGTACCCACAAACTATGTTTTAGATCAGAAATAAGAAAAATAATGTATAGCCCTGCAAACCTCTGTTTTACTATATATTAGTGGGGTTCGAGGGGGTGAGAATGTTTTCGGGATGCCATAAGCACCGCGTCGCAATGGGTTCTAACGAGTACCAGTAATTTATGTTTTGAACAGAAATATGAAAAAAATCAGTTATTATTATTATTTGAAAAAAAAATCAGTTTCTGCCAATAGAATTATTATTATTCGTAAGGCGTATTGTGGATACCCATAACAACTGCATCGACAATACAATTTTAATAAGTACCCACAACCATAATGGAAAATCGTTGTGGATACCTTTTAAAATAGTCTCTGCCAGTCACTTCTGAATTATTGTTAACAGTCTGAAAGGGCATGTTGTGGATACTTGTTAGAACAACCTAATTGTGTTTGTGTTGTTGTTGTTGTTGCTTGAATTGACATTTTTACAGATTTTCATTTTTTCTATGGTTAATATCTTGTGCAAATTGAAATAGAAATTATCAGGAACTAGGGCTGGCTAATCGGTGCTGAAATGATAATCGATTATCAGCCATGCCTTTGCGATCGATAATCGATTAGTAATCACTGGAGATTTGGTCATAATTTTACCTGTCTGGCTTTCTGTCTGAACATGACTTACCATATGTTGTACTTCACTATAGGGTTTTGCACAGACAGGCCTGAGCAAACAGTGTAGACCCAGATGAGACGCCGCAAAACGCGGCGTCTCATCAGGGTCTGCACTGTTTGCCACTCATCCAGATATTTTTAAAACATCTTTGGCTGGTAAATTCTACTTATAAAATAATCGATTACAAAAAATCAGTAGTGATAATCATATTTATGGAATTTATCGATCAATTAATCGATTATCCAAACAGGTCGTGACTCAGAACACCCAAACGTAGCTAAACCTTATGAGATTATTGGATGTTTTAAAGAATCTTCACCATTAAGAATAATACGGTTATTCACTCCCTTCAAAATCTTAAAGGAAAAAATTAAAGAAAACATGCTATAACCTTTCAGAAGCAAGGACTACACATGGCAATTAAAAGTTAGAGTTTACATCTTTTTCTGGACACGACTTGCTAGTTTAAGCCAATAAGACTTCATCAGTGAACCTCAAGTATTTTTTTCAGATTTCTACATCCATGATTCCAAATGACTAGAAAATAAAATCTACTCTATGATGAAGGACATGGAGTTTTTATAAAAAAGTAGAAGTAAAACAAAGATCAGGAATCGATACAATTAACTTACTCCCCCCACCAAAGACACCAAAGGGAAAGAAACACAAACACGAAGCGACCAGACCATAATGAAAACCTAAACAGAGGAAGGCCAAAAGGACAGTTACTTTCCCACAAAATGGCTTAATGGCCATCCAAAATAAAAAGACACATGTGATACACACAATAAGTAACAAACAATAACATAAATAAACCGCCACAGAAGAACCGCCTTGGAACGGTCAGTAGAAAGAATTCCACTGGTGGGCTTAAATTGTTTTTACGTGGCCACAATCCTCGCCCTTACTTCTGTCGCGGTATAGACATTAATTATGTTTAGTCCGCATGAAGGCTTCCTAACTCAACAGTGTAACATCTCCGAGAACATACAAATCCAAAAACTACAGAGATGAAACAAGGTTGAGGACTCGACAGCATACAACAACAGAAATACTGGAGCAAAAGAAAACCAACAGTTAGACCCCGAGGTCTATAAGTCCGCTATACATTCTCTTCACACCAGTTGAAGTGAAGTCAAATATATTCTGTTGAAAAGTATCCTAAGTATCCTTCATTAAGTTCAAATTTCAGGTGAGAAATGACAATTGTTTTCCCTCAATATGTTAGAGGATTTAATTAAGGAAATTAACACTTACTCTGACGTCGAAGACGGAAACTTTCTTTTTCCCAGATTAGAATGACGTGCCTGATACAGTTGTACTGGTGCAGCTTCTTGTTGCTGCGGCGTACTCGTTACCTCCATATATGACATTGGTTCAGGCGGTAGTTGTTGTACTACTGATGTTTCTAATACACTCGTATCCATGGAAGGTTGATTATCATCAGGCAGAACACTTTGTAACGCCGACGCAAACGCCTTCTGTATTGTTAATTTGCACGCACTGTGCGCATTAAAATTCTCTATCTGAGCTTTTAACGCTTCCACTTGTTCTAAAAGACCCTGTTTTTCGGTTTGTAAAGTGCTTATCTTATGGTCCTGTACCTGAAGTGCCGTTTCCAGTTTTTTAATTTTAGCATCTTGTGCCTTCATATTTGTATGGCATCCTTTTAATGATTCAGACCAGCTTCTGACCTCTCGCTGTAATTTTACCAGCTCCGCACATATATATTTTTCCGACTTCTCCACAATCTTTCTCACAAATTTGCAGTCGTCCGCTGTACTCATGATTGTCTGTAATTTGTAAAAGAAAGAAAAGTCTTACAGCACGAAGTGTCAAAGAAAGGAAAGAAACATAGCTTGAAAAATTCTAATCCCACCATAGGCGGGGCTTTTTTCAGCTCTGTTCCATTCCTTTATTGCGGCTTTTATGTCGATAGGCTATTCCAGGATCAGACTATATTTCGCCGTAAATGACCTCGTGCCGAAATAGGCTTCGCGTCATCATAAATGATGACTTCTTTAAAGATAAGATGCGTTACGGAGCGCAATTACTATCTCCAGTTTTCGAATTTGGTAGATTCTGCATAGCTTTTAGTTTTATCACCATTATCTAAAAACTGCATCAGACAAGTCGCCTCTTTGGCTCAGTGGCTAGAGCATTGGATTTTTTTCCCGAATGAGTCCCCATCTGAAGACATGAAAGCCGTAAAAAAAAAGAAACAAAGGTGGAATAATAAAAATGTCTATGATGCGATTCCAGCACAGGGTGCTAGGGTGAAATTTACATGCTCTAACCACTGAGCTCACGAGCCAGCGCTTTAGCTCAGTGGTTAGAGCATGTGAATTTCACCGCGAGCTGCCCGTGTTCGATTCTCGCGATGGACAGAATTTGTTTTCAGCTTTGTGTTTGTTTTCCTTGTGACAGTATATCGCTTACATTCACTGATTTTTAAGAGAAAGGGGCAATCAATGGCTACCGACTTTGTGAAAGATATTTACCCTAATGCCTTCGCTTACCATGACCCTGTACAATAACACAAATGGCTACTGTTATCGGTAACGCATGGTATCTAACATAGGTTTACACCTTAAGTAACTATGACCCGTAAGAAAAACCCATCAGTATGTTAAATGTGACGGTAACCAACGGTAACCTTCTTGATGATTTTGCAAAAAAAAAAAAAAAAAAAAAAAAAAAAAAAAATACTTACCTCTAAACAATACTCCTCCAAAAATTACAATGTTTGTTAGCCAAACCTAATGATAATATACCCTGTTTGTATCCGATTTTCCTAATACTATCTGTTAATATATTAAAACTAATACTGCATTACACTCTTGCTTGCAAATATCACAAATATGTATTTAACATGAACGTTAAACGTACTACGTATTTACTATAGTAGGAGTTATGGTGAGTAAGTGATGAGTTCTTTTGTTTAGAAATTGGTAAACAATTTCAAAAATTCACCCCGTTATCTTAACTTATACTTACTAATGATAACTCCTTTGACTAAAATTTTTTGAGTAAAATCTCGGTAACCCAAGCGCTGGTTTTGCCAATAAAATTGCGGTAACTAGGAAAGCCACTCCGTTGATACTTACACTTTAACTTAACAACATCCAGTATGTGTAAGACGTTAATTTTCATACCTTTACTAACCATAACTTCGTATGATCACACAGTTTGTTAGAAATAGTAACTTTTAAATCTTCACTCAAACCCTAACCCTAACCCTTATGGTTTAAGGGCTACGTGTTACTGTTGGAGTTATTAGACACTGTTAGGGTGAGTAAAGATTTAAGGGTAATCCCTTTTGGACTATGTCGGTTATCAAACGGAAATATAAAAAAGTTAAGGTTAAAGGGTTAACGACTTACACTATTAGAGTTATCAAAAAGGGCTATGGTGAGTAAAGGTCTAAGAGTAAACCATTTGTCAAAGTGTATCATCATACGGAGATATCGAGAGTTATGGTTTAAGGGTTACGTGTTACTGTTTGGAGTTATTAGAAAGGGTTATGGAGAATAAAGTTTAAGGGTAAACCCTTTTGGACTATGTCGGTTATCAAACGGAGATATAAAAAGTTAAGGTTAAAGGGTTAACGACTTACACTATTAGAGTTATCAAAAAGGGTTATGGTGAGTAAAGGTCTAAGAGTAAACCATTTGTCAAAGTGTATCATCATACGGAGTTATGGAGAATTATGGTTTAAGGATTACATGTTACTGTTGGCGATATTAGAAAGGGTTATAGTGAGTAAAGGTTTAAGGGTAAACCTTTTGGACTATGTCGGTTATCAAACGGAAATATAAAAAGATAAGGTTAAAGGGTTAACGACTTACACATTTAGAGTTTCTGCGGGAGTTATTAAAAAGGGTTATGGTGAGTAAAGGTTTAAGGGTAAACCCTTTTGGACTTTCTGACAACTCTAAGAGTGTAAGTCGTTAACCTTTAACCTTTACGTTTCATGTCTCCGTTTGATAAACGACATAGTCCAAAAGGGTTTACCCTTAAACCTTTACTCACCATAACTCTTTCTAATAACTCCAACAGTAACACGTAGCCCTTAAACCATAACTCTTTATATCTCCGTATAATGATACACTTTGACAAATTGTTTACTCTTAGACCTTTACTCACCATAACCCTTTCTAATAACTCCAGCAGTAACACGTAACCCTTAAACCGTAACTCTCCATAACTCCGTAGGATGCTACACTTTGACAAATGGTTTACTCTTAGTCCTTTACTCACCATAACCCTTTTTGATAACTCTAAAAGTGTAAGTCGTTAACCCTTTAACCTTAACTTTACATGTCTCCGTTTGATAAACGACATAGTCCAAAAGGGTTTACCCTTAAACCTTTACTCACCATAACCCTTTCTAATAACCCCAACAGTAAAAGGTAACCCTTAAACCATAGCTCTCCATAACTACGTATGATGCTACACTTTGACAAATGGTTTACCCTTAGACCTTCACTCACCATAACCCTTTCTGATAACTCTAAATGTTTAAGTCGTTAACCCTTAAACCTTAGCTTTTCATGTCTCCGTTTGATAACCGACATAGTCAACCGTTAACACTTCCCATTAAATGCTTTTACAATTACAGTTGTGTTGTAAGCGAAGATCGACATATAAATTGGACTTATCAATGTTCTAGTCCATTTGTCTGTCTCTACCTTCATGGTCGACTCTTTCCTATTATATGCCTTTGGTTGAAATGTTCAATTAAACACCCATGTTGACAAGAATGCTGTAGATAACTAAAACAATTTAATGTCCCATGAAGCGTTAAATTTTGTCTCTGTACCCGTACTCCCCAGACTGCCCAAATCTTTCCCACGTTTTCTCTTTTGTGATGTGTTTGGCAACACTAACCAATAACTTTTCTTCTGTGGCTTTGGCTTAACAATACTAACTTTTGATTGCTGAGGGGATGGGGGACCTGGAGAATAGAGGATTCAGTATTTTGACTACACGTTGCTTAGATGCTTCATCTTTCTCACTCCTAAAGTAAGGATCCTGTATCCTTCGACTGGGAGAAACACTTCCCTTTCTACTAGATGGGAAAGTGTTTCTGTTTTCTCTTATGTACCCTCTCTTCGGGGCTGCTGGCTTCTGAGGAAGAGGAATCCTCTTCTTCAGAAGACAGCAGCCGCGTAGAGAGGTATCTTTGGTATGTCCGAGGAGACGTCGGATGAGTTATCAAACGGAAATATAAAAAGTTAAGGTTAAAGGGTTAACGACTTACACTATTAGAGTTATCAAAAAGGATTATGGTGAGTAAAGGTCTAAGAGTAAACCATTTGTCAAAGTGTATCAACATACGGAGTCATGGAGAGTTATGGTTTAAGGGCTACGTGTTACTGTTGGGGTCATTAGAAAGGGTTATGGAGAATAAAGTTTAAGGGTAAACCCTTTTGGACTATGTTGGTTATCAAACGGAGATATAAAAAGTTAAGGATAAAGGGTTATGACTTACACTATTAGAGTTATCAAAAAGGGTTAGGGTGAGTAAAGGTCTAAGAGTAAACCATTTGTCAAAGTGTATCATCAGACGGAGTTATGAAGAGTTATGGTTTAAGGGCTACGTGTTACTGTTGGAGTTATTAGAAACGGTTATGGTGAGTAATGGTTTAAGGGTAATCCCTTTTGTACTATGTCGGTTATCAAACGGAGATATAAAAAGTTAAGGTTAAAGGGTTAACGACTTACGCTATTAGAGTTATCAAAAAGGGTTATGGTGAGTAAAGGTCTAAGAGTAAACCGTTTGTCAAAGTGTATCATCATACGGAGTTATGCAGAGTTATGGTTTAAGGGTTACGTGTTACTGCTGGAGTTATATGAATGGGTTATGGTGAGTAAAGGTTTAAGGGTAAACCCTTTTGGACTATGTCGTTTATCAAACGCAGACATGAAAAGTTAAGGTTAAAGAGTTAACGACTTACACTTTTAGAGTTATCAAAAGGGTTATGGTGAGTAAAGGTCTAAGAGTGAACCATTTGTTAAAGTGTATCATCATACGAAGTTATGGAGAGTTATGGTTTAAGGCTTACGTGTTGCTGTTGGAGATATTAGAAAGGGTTATGGTGAGTAAAGGTTTAAGGCTTAAACTTTTTGGACTATGCCGTTCATCAAACGCAGACATTAAAAGTTAAGGTTAAAGAGTTAACGACTTACACTTTTAGAGTTATCAGAAAGGGTTATGGTGAGTAAAGGTTTAAGAGTAAACCATTTGTCAAAGTGTATCATCATACGGAGTTATGAAGAGTTATGGTTTAAGGGCTACATGTTACTGTTGGTGTTATTAGAAAGGGTTATGGTGAGTAAAGGTTTAAGGGTATTCCCTTTTGGACTATGTCGGTTATCAAACGGAGATATAAAAAGTCAAGGTTAAAGAGTAAACGACTTACACTTTTAGAGTTCTCAAAAAGGGTTATGGTGAGTAAAGGTCTAAGAGTAAACCGTTTGTCAAAGTGTATCATCATACGGAGTTATGCAGAGTTATGGTTTAAGGCTTACGTGTTACTGCTGGAGTTATTAGAAAGGGTTATGGTGAGTAAAGGTTTAAGGGTAAACCCTTTTGGATAATGTCGTTTATCAAACGCAGACATGAAAAGTTAAAGTTTCAGAGTTAACGAGTTACACTTTTAGAGTTATCAAAAGTGTTATGGTGAGTAAAGGTCTAAGAGTAAACCGTTTGTCAAAGTGTATCATCATACGGAGTTATGCAGAGTTATGGTTTAAGGGTTACGTGTTACTGCTGGAGTTATTAGAAAGGGTTATGGTGAGTAAAGGTTTAAGGGCAAACCTTTTGGATAATATCGTTTATCAAACGCAGACATGAAAATGTAAGGTTAAAGCGTTAACGGCTTACACTTTTAGAGTTATCAAAAGGGTTATGGTGAGTAAAGGTCTAAGAGTAAACCATTTGTCAAAGTGTATCATCATACGTAGTTATGGAGAGTTATGGTTTAAGGCTTACGTGTTACTGTTGGATATAATAGAAAGGGTTATGATGAGTAAAGTTTTAAGGGTAAATCTTTTTGGACTATGTCGTTTATCAAACGCAGACATGAAAAGTTAAGGTTAAAGACCTAACGACTTACACTTTTAGAGTTATCAGAAAGGGTTATGGTGAGTAAAGGTTTAAGAGTAAACCATTTGTCAAAGTGTATCATCATACGGAGTTATGAAGAGTTATAGTTTAAGGGCTACGTGTTACTGTTGGAGATATTAGAAAGGGTTATGGTGAGTAAAGGTTTAAGGGTAATCCCTTTTGGACTATGTCGGTTATCAAACTGAGGTATAAAATGTCAAGGTTAAAGAGTAAACGACTTACACTTTTAGAGTTCTCAAAAAGGGTTATGGTGAGTAAAGGTCTAAGAGTAAACCGTTTGTCAAAGTGTATCATCATACGGAGTTATGCAGAGTTATGGTTTAAGGCTTACGTGTTACTGCTGGAGTTATTAGAAAGGGTTATGGTGAGTAAAGGTTTAAAGGTAAACCCTTTTGGATAATGTCGTTTATCAAACGCAGACATAAAAAGTTAAAGTTTAAGAGTTCACGACTTACACTTTTAGAGTTATCAAAAGTGTTATGGTGAGTAAAGGTCTAAGAGTAAACCGTTTGTCAAAGTGTATCATCATACGGAGTTATGCAGAGTTATGGTTTAAGGGTTACGTGTTACTGCTGGAGTTATTAGAAAGGGTTATGGTGAGTAAAGGTTTAAGGGCAAACCCTTTTGGATAATATCGTTTATCTAACGCAGACATGAAAAGTTAAGGTTAAAGCGTTAACGACTTACACTTTTAGAGTTATCAAAAGAGTTATGGTGAGTAAAGGTCTAAGAGTAAACCATTTGTCAAAGTGTATCATCATACGTAGTTATGGAGAGTTATGGTTTAAGGCTTACGTGTTACTGTTGGATATAATAGAAAGGGTTATGGTGAGTAAAGGTTAAAAGGTAAATCTTTTTGGACTATGTCGTTTATCAAACGCAGACATGAAAAGTTAAGGTTAAAGAGCTAACGACTTACACTTTTAGAGTTATCAGAAAGGGTTATGGTGAGTAAAGGTTTAAGAGTAAACGATTTGTCAAAGTGTATCATCATACGGAGTTATGAAGAGTTATGGTTTAAGGGCTACGTGTTACTTTTGGGGTTATTAGAAAGGGTAATGGTGAGTAAAGGTTTAAGTGTAATCCCTTGAGGACTATGTCGGTAATCAAACGGGGATATAAAAAGTTAAGGTTAAAGAGTTAACGACTTACACTTTTAGAGTTCTCAAAAAGGGTTATGGTGAGTAATGGTCTAAGAGTAAACCTTTTGTCAAAGTGTATCATCATACGGAGTTATGCAGAGTTATGGTTTAAGGGTTACGTGTTACAGCTGGAGTCATTAGAAACGGTTATGATGAGTAAAGGTTTAAGGGTAAACCCTTTTGGATAATATCGTTTATCAAACGCAGACATGAAAAGTTACGGTTAAAGAGTTAACGACTTACACTTTTAGAGTTATCAGAAAGGGTTATGGTGAGTAAAGGTCTAAGAGTAAACCATTTGTCAAAGCGTATCATCATACGTAGTTATGGAGAGTTATGGTTTAAGGCTTACATGTTACTGTTGGATATAATAAAAAGGGTTATGGTGAGTAAAGTTTTAAGGGTAAATCTTTTTGGACTATGTCGTTTATCAAACGCAGACATGAAAAGTTAAGGTTAAAGAGCTAACGACTTACACTTTTAGAGTTATCAGAAAGGGTTATGGTGAGTAAAGGTTTAAGAGTAAACCATTGTCAAAGTGTATCATCATACGTAGTTATGGAGAGTTATGGTTTAAGGCTTACCTGTTACTGTTGGATATAATAGAAAGGGTTATGGTGAGTAAAGGTTAAAGGGTAAATCTTTTTGGACTATGTCGTTTATCAAACGCAGACATGAAAAGTTAAGGTTAAAGAGCTAACGACTTACACTTTTAGAGTTATCAGAAAGGGTTATGGTGAGTAAAGGTCTAAGAGTAAACCGTTTGTCAAAGTGTATCATCATACGGAGTTATGCAGAGTTATGGTTTAAGGGTTACGTGTTACTGCTGGAGTTATTAGAAAGGGTTATGGTGAGTAAACGTTTAAGGCTAAACCTTTTTGGATAATGTCGTTTATCAAACGCAGACATGAAAAGTTAAAGTTAAAGAGTTAACGACTTGCACTTTTAGAGTTATCAAAAGGGTTATCGTGAGTAAAGGTCTAAGAGTGAACCATTTGTTAAAGTGTATCATCATACGAAGTTATGGAGAGTTATGGTTTAAGGCTTACGTGTTACTGTTGGAGATATTAGAAAGTGTTATGGTGAGTGAAGGTTTAAGGCTAATCCTTTTTGGACTATGCCGTTTATCAAACGCAGACATGAAAAGTTAAGGTTAAAGAATTAACGACTTACACTTTTAGAGTTATCAGAAAGGGTTATGGTGAGTAAAGGTTTAAGAGTAAATCATTTGTCAAAGTGTATCATCATACGGAGTTATGAAGAGTTATGGTTTAAGGGCTACGTGTTACTGTTGGAGTTATTAGAAAGGGTTATGGTGAGTAAAGGTATAAGGGTAATCCAGTTTGGATTATGTCGGTTATCAAACGGAGATATAAAAAGTTAAGGTTTAAGAGTTAACGACTTACACTTTTAGAGTTATCAAAAAGGGTTAGGGTGAGTAAAGGTCTAAGAGTAAACTGTTTGTCAAAGTGTATCATCATACGAAGTTATGCAGAGTTATGGTTTAAGGCTTACGTGTTACTGTTGGAGATATTAGAAAGGGTTATGGTGAGTAAAGGTTTAAGGGTATATGAGAAGACGTAATATTAATTATGGCGATACTGTTATTGTTACTGATTATGATTTTAATGATAATGATGATGATGATAATGATGACCGGTTATAAAAGTTAAAATTGCTAATAATTGTAGAAACAGTGATAATTATGGTTCAGATGACCCCATAGTAGTAGATGATGATGATGATGATGATGATGATGATAATGACCTGCCCTGGATTACCCAGGGTTTCCCTGTGTTATCCAGGATTACCATGTGTTATTTGGGGTTACCCGGTATAACTGGGTTACCATGTGTTACCCTGGGTTATTCATTGTTACCTTGTTTACCACGTGTTACCCTGGGTTACCCTGTGTACCCTGTGTTATCCTTGGTTATCCGGTGTTACCCTCTGTTACCATGTGTCATTCTGGGTTACCCATATTTAGCCTTGGTTACTCCTAATGAATTTCCAAAATATGGGAATGATGAAATACCGTCCGTGTCAGAGTCGTGCTATACATAGAATATTATGTTATATTTGCATCGTTATATTATAAATTTTAATCTACCCGTTGGCCATAGTTAGTTCAACTATGTTCACCCTTGCACCACGATGAGGTCGGTAGATATGGCAAGGGGGTGGACCAAGCTGATTGCCTGATCCGAATCAACAATAATACTATTACACCCCTAGATACGTCTAAGCTTCCGCCCCGTCGGGACTGCCTCGGGGAGGATGTTCTTCCCCATTAGAAGACGCTAAAGAATTGCATGGAGGCGAAGGAACAGCCGGGGGAGGAGTAACATCCGTCAGAAGGCGGAAGATCAGTCCACGACTAAGAAGAAACTCAACCGTGGAGCGAACTTCTCCTTCTCGGAAAAACCCAAATCCGGGATGCCCATACACCTCCAAAGATGTCACATCCATCCCGTCACAGAATTCCTCCAGAGCTGGAAGATTGCACGGAATTATTAAAATAATGGCTTTTGGTGTATTCATGACAAGCAAATTACTGAATGACCCTATGAAAGTTACATAAATGAAGTGGAAAGAGAAGATCAAGTTGCTTATCCTGATCATGTTTTCTGATTGGCTGAAATTGCCATGAGGTCTGCAGGACATGCGCATTGTTTATATGTCGTTTAAAAATGTGTTAATATAACGTTTCAGTTTTGCCCTTTCAATTGCGCTCTGGATTACATCTAGAAATTGTTTGAATAGATATTTTTATAAAAAGATGTTTCATATGTGAGAATTGGAATTAAGATTTTTATGTAAGTTGTATTATTAGTTACTTTTCACTGTATGTATTTAAATATAATATATTATATTGAATAACAAAACGATGAAAATTATTTTATGTTTTTCTTTTTTAAAGCTGCATGGCTGAGGCAAAATGCTGTGACTACTTTTTCATGTGCCAGTACATGAACATATCCAAGATATTAACTAATAAATATTTGCACGTGAAAATTACAGGAGGTGTTTGAGACACAAAGGAAAGTCTGTTTATTATGTTGAAATTTCAGTAAATTGACAGCATAACGATCCATTTCTTTTGGACTTTCTACATAATGCATAATTTAAAGAGAGGATACAAAAGAAAGAAATGCCACAGAGGAAAGTGCAAATTTGTGCTTAGAACAGTTGAGGAAATCTAGTTTTGCATACAAAATATTTAGTATGGGGTTAACGTGAGTAAACGATGTAACTAAAAATAGATTCCTTTGTTTGAAAATTTTCTATAACTCACTTTGGGGTAAGGATTACGATTAACCCTAACCGTCACCCTAACTCACTATAGTGTAAGAAGTTAACCCTTTAACCTTTACTCACCATGACCCTGTAGGTTAGTTGCGATAAGGAACCGCTAACAGTAAATTATTTAGTAAAACTTTGACTCTTAAACCTTTACCCACCATTACCATGTAAGCTCACCCTCGGATGGTAACCACCGGTAACCCACTTCCTGATTGTGCGAAAAAAAGCCACTTTGGTGTTAGATGTTAACATTTAAACCTTTACTCACCATAACCCTGTACATTAATTTCGATCAGACATTTCGGTAACTGGAAATACTTTACATAGCAGTTAGACGTTAACCCTTAAACATTCTCAAAGGCCAGTTCATTAATCCTCGGAGGGCAACCCTCTGTGACTCATTTCAATATCTCGCTATAATACGTTTCGTACGGTACCCCACTTTGGTAACTCAAAATGGTTAACATAGCAGTATGAAGTTAACCCTTAGACCCTTACTTACCTGTACCCAATTAGTTTAAATCTGTAACCCTTTTGTAATCCACTTCATGATTAAGCTAGTAAGGCGGTAACTCTAGTGAATTGTAAGAAAAAATATATGAACCTTTAGGCTTACAGCTTTCTTTACCATGGATAGTTCTTAATGATCTGAATTGTTAATTCTGGCGTGAACCCATTGCAGAAATAAGTTATCCAGTAGTGTAACTGAAGCCCTGTGAACGCCCCGGAATCTCCTATATAACATAAGATTTCTGAAAAATCTGGTCACTTATTACTCTCAGACACTTTTTCAGCATTAGAAATTTTGATTAATTTAAATGGGTCTAAAATGCCTAAAATTGATAAGCTTCGTTAATTTTCGTGAACCCGTTTGATGATAGAGCTAAAAAGAGCAGTAAGCTTCCTTCTTTTTTTTTTTTTTTTTTTTTTAAAGTCGTGGAAATGGGTAAGTCAGACTGTAAAACATTGTTTATATATTGGTAGTGCAGTAGTGAATCCTATAACTCTCGTGAACCTCTGTGAGGCTACTTCATGATCTTGCTGAAAAATGCGGCAACCTACTTTATTAAACTTCGTTTATCTGTATGCTAAAGTTGTACAGCACTTGAAGGTGATCTATTTTGCAATAAACGTATATTAATAGTTAAATCTTTGTCATCTTAAAAGAGAAACATTTGACATTTCTTTTAATGCAAGACTCCAGAAACTGTGTCTACCCGTTGGCCATCATACTAAAAGATTTACCATTACACATTTACTTACCGTAACCCCGTATGAAACCTCCAAGTGTAAGATTTACGTAAACCCTTAAACCATCACCCACCATAACATCGTATGATAACCCAGTCTGTCAAAAAGATGAGCCCTTAAACAACCTTTACTCACCGTAACCCCGTCTGATAACTACAATTGTAAGACATTAAGACTTAAACGAATACTCACCATAACTCCTTATGATAACCCAGTTTGTCAAAAGATTTACTCTTAAACCTTTAATTACCATAACCCCTTGAAACAACTCTAGATGTGAGATGATAATTCTTAAGCCTTTAGTCACCATAACCCCATATGACATACCAGTTCGTCAAAGAAGTTAACCATTTAACCTTTTGCTCACCGTAACCCCCAACGTAAACCATGTGACGGTAACTCTCGATAACCCATTGTATGGTTTTGTTTAAAAAAGGTTAACCCATGGTAACCCACTTTGTCAAAGAGATCAACAATTAAACCTTTACTCAATGTAACCCCGTATGATAACCCCAAATGTAAGATGTTAATCCTTAAACCATCACTCACCATAACTTCGTATGATAGCCTAGTCTGTCAAAAAGGTTAACCCTTAAACCTTTACTCACCGTGACCGCTTATGATAACTGCAAATATAAGACGTTAACCCTTAAACCTTTACTTACTGTAACCCACACATTAACCATGTGACGGAAACCTTATGTAACCCACTAGATTATTCTGCTTAGTAAACGTAAACTACGGGAACCCTCTTTGTCAAAGAGGATAACCCTTCAACCATCACTCACCGTGACCATGTCTGATAACTCCAAGTATAAGACAACCCTTAAACCTTTACTCACCATAACCCCTTTTGATAACTCCAGATGTCAAACTTTAATGCTTAAACTTTTACTCGCCATAACCCCGTATGATAACCCACTTCATCAAAGACGTTTACCCTTAAACCTGTACATACCATAATCCCGTAAAATAGCTTCATGTGTAAGTCTTAAACCTTTACTCGCCATACCCTCGTATGATAGCCCATTTTGTCAAAGAGGTTAACCCGTTAATCTTTACTTACCGAAACCCCAAACTATAATCCTTTGACTTTCGGTAAGTCACTGGATGATTTTGCTTAACAACGCCAACCCATAGAAACACACATTGTCAAAGAGGTTAACCCTTAAACCGTTACTCGCCGTTTCCCCATCTGATAACACCAAGTTTAAGACGTTAACCCTTAAATCTTTAGTCACCATAACCCCTTTTGATAACTCCAGATGTGAGACGTCAGCACTTAAAACTTTACTCACCATAAACCCGTAAGATAACAACTTTGTCAAAGAAGTTTACTCTAAAACCTTTATTCACCGTAATCCAGAATAGTAACTAAATGTGTAAGCCGTAAAACTTTTCTTACCATAACGCCTATGTGATAACCCATTTTGTGAAAGAGGTTAACCCTTTTACCTTCACTCACAGTAACCCCATATGATAACTTCAAGTGTAAGATGTTAACCCTTAAACCATTATATTCCTTAACCCCAACATTAACCCAGTTACGGTAACCTTCGGTAACACTTTTCCTTGAAAAACGTTAACCTATGGTAACCCACTTTGTCAAAGAGATTAACCATTAAACCTTCATTCACCGTAACCACTTCTGATAACTCCCTGTGTAAAACGTTGACCCTGGAACCATCACTCACCATAACTTCGTATGATAACCCAGTCTGTCAAAAAAAGTTAACCCGTAAACCTTTACTCACCGTAACCCCATATGATAACTTCAAGTGTAAGATGTTAACCCTTAATCCTTTACTTACCATAACCCCCACATTACACCAGTAACGGTAACCTTCGGTAATACTTTTGCTTAAAAAACGTTGACCTATGGTAACCCACTTTATCAAAGAGGTTAACCCTTAAACCATTACTCACCGCGACCCCGTATGATAACCCATTTTGTCAAAGACGTGTACCCTAAAACCTTTACTCACGGTAATCCCGTATAATAACTCCATGTGTAAGACGTTAATCTTTACTCGACATTACCCCCGTAAGATAACCCATATTTTTAAAAGAGGTTCATCCTTTAAACTTTACTCACCGTAACCCCAAACGTTAACCCTGTGGCGATAACTCTCGTTAACGCACTGAATGATTTTGCTTAAAAACGTAAACCTATGGTAACCCACTTTGTCAAAGAGGTTAACCTTAAACTATTACTCACGGAAACCCCGTCTAATAACTCCAAGTTTAACATGTTAACCCTTAAACCTTTCCTCACCATAACCCCTTTTGATAACTCCAGATATGAGACGTTAACACTTAAACATTTACTCACCATATGATAACCCACTTTGTATAAGAGGTTTACTCTAAACGTTTTACTCACCTTAATCCCGAATAATAACTTCATGTGTCAGACATAAACCTTAACTTACCATAACCAACGTATGATAACCCATTTTGTCAGGAGTTTTACCCTTTAACCATCACTCATCGTAACTCTAAACGTTAACCCTGGGATGATGACCCACGTTAATCCACTCCATGATTTTGCTTAAAATACGTTAACCCATGGTAAGCAGCCACTTTGTCAAAGCGCTTAACCATTTAACCTTTACTCATAGTAACCCCATTTTATAACTCCAAGCGTAAGACGTTAACACTTAAAACATTACTCACCGTAACTTCGTATGATAGCCCAGTTTGTCCGAGAGGTTAACCCTTATACCATTACTCACCATAACTCCTGATGATAACCGAGTTTGTAAAACAGTTTTAAACCTTTAGCCCCTATAACCCCTTGAAAAATCTCTAGATGTGAAACGTCAACCCTTAAATCTTTACACACCATAACCCCCGTACGATAACCCAGTTTGAGAAAGAGATTAACACTTTAACCTTTCACTCACTGTAACCCCTAACGTTTACCTTGTGACCGTAACTCTCGGTAACCCATTTGTTGGTTTTCTTTAAAAACGTTAACCCATGGTAACCCACTTTTTCAAAGAGATTAACCATTAAAGATGTTTACCTTTACTCGACATAACCCACGTATGATCAGTCATTTTGTCAAATAGGTTAACCCTTTAACCTTTACTCACAGTTACCCCAAATTTAACCCTGTAGCGATAACTCTCGGTAACCCACTGGATGATTTTGCTTTAAAACGGCAAACCATGGTAACCCACTTTGTCATAGAGGTTGACCCTTAAACTATTACTCACGGAAACCCCGTCTAATAACTCCAAGTGTAACATGTTAACCTTTAAACCTTCACTCACCATAACCCCTTTTGATAACTCCTGATGTGAGATGTTAACAACTAAACTTTTACTCAACGTTTACCTTTAAACTTCTAATTACCATAACCCCTTGAAACAACACTTGATGTGAGATGATAACCCTTAAACCTTTACTCATCATAACCCCGTATGACAACCCAGTTTCTCAAAGAAGTTACCCTTTAACATTTTACTTACCGTAACCCCAAAAGTTAACTCTGTGACGGTAACTCTCGGTAACCCACTAGATGGTTTTCTTTAAAAAAATTAACCCATCGTATCCCACTTTGTCAAAGAGATTACCCATTTAACATTTACTCATCGTAACCCGTTCTGATAACTCCAAGTGTAAGACGTTAACCCTTAAACCATTACTCATCAAAACTTCGTATGATAATCCAGTCTGTCAAAAAGGTTAACCCTTAAACCACTACTCAACGTAACCCCGTATGATAAGTTCAAATGTAAGATGTTAACCCTGAAACCTTTACTTACCGTAACCCCCATATTAACCACTAAACCTAACCTTCGGTAATACTTTTCCTTGTAAAACGTTAACCTATTGTAACCCACTGTGTCAAAGAGGTTAACCCTTAAACCATTACTCTCCGTAACTCCGTATAATAACCCATTTTGTCAATGACGTTTACCCTAAAACCGTTACTCACGGTAATCCCGTATAATAAATCCATGTGTTAGACGCTAACCTTTACTCGACATAACCCTCGTATGATAACCCATTTTGTCAAATAGGTTAACCCTTTAACCTTTACTCACCGTTACCCCAAAAGTTAACCCTGTAGCGATA
This sequence comes from Anodontia alba, assembly GCA_964016985.1. NCBI lineage: Eukaryota > Metazoa > Mollusca > Bivalvia > Lucinida > Lucinidae > Anodontia > Anodontia alba. The sequence goes on from OZ024835.1 coordinate 71,577,199, forward strand.
ACTCTCTGTAACGCACTGGATGATTTTGCTTTAAAACGGCAAACCATGGTAACCAACTTTGTCAAAGAGGTTGATCCCTTAAACTATTATTCACGGAAACCCCGTCTAATAACTCCAAGTGTAACATGTTAACCTTTAAACCTTTCCTCACCATAACCCCTTTTGATAACTCCTGATGCGAGACGTTAACAACTAAACTTTTACTCAACGTTTACCTTTAAATCTCTAATTACCATAACCCCTTGAAACAACACTTGATGTGAAATGATAACCCTAACCCTAACCCTAACCCTTAAACCTTTACTCACCATAACCCCGTATGATAATCCAGTTTGTCGAAGAAGTTAACACTTTAACATTTTACTTACCGTAACCCACAATGTTAACTCTGTGACGGTAGCTCTCCGTAACCCACTCGATGGTTTTCTTTAAAAACGTTAACCCATCGTATCCCGCTTTGTCAAAGAGATTACCCATTAAACATTTACTCATCGTAACCCGTTCTGATAACTCCAAGTGTAAGACGTTAACCATTAAACCATCACTCATCAAACCTTCGTATGATAACCCAGTCTGTCAAAAAAGGTTAACCCTTAAACCACTACTCAACGTAACCCCGTATGAAAAGTTCAAATGTAAGATGTTAACCCTGAAACCTTTACTTACCGTAACCTCCATATTAACACCTAAACCTAACCTTCGGTAACACTTTTCCTTGGAAAACGTTAACCTATTGTAACCCACTATGTCAAAGAGGTTAACCCTTAAACCACTACTCTCCGTAACCCCGTATAATAACACATTTTGTCAATGACGTCTACCCTAAAACCTTTACTCAAGGTAATCCCGTATAATAAATCCATGTGTTAGACGATAAACTTTACTCGACATAACTCACGTATGATAACCCATTTTGTCAAATAGATTAACCCTTTAACCTTTACTCACCGTTACCCCAAAAGTTACCCCTGTAGCGATAACTCTCGGTAACCCACTGGATGATTTTGCTTTAAAACGGCAAACCATGGTAACCCACTTTGTCAAAGAGGTTGACCCTTAAACTATTACTCACGGAAACCCCGTCTAATTACTCCAAGTGTAACATGTTAACCTTTAAACCTTTCCTCACCATAACCCCTTTTGATAACTTCTGATGTGAGACGTTAACAACTAAACTTTTACTCAACGTTTACCTTTAAATCTCTAATTACCATAACCCCTTGAAACAACACATGATGTCAGATGATAACCCTTAAACTTTTACTCACCATAACCCCATATTACAATCCAGTTTGTCAAAGAAGTTAACCCTTTAACATTTTACTTTCCGTAACCCACAACGTAAACTCTGTGACGGTAGCTCTCCGGAACCCACTCGATGGTTTTCTTTAAAAACGTTAACCCATCGTTTCCCGCTTTGTCAAAGTGATTACCCATTAAACATTTACTCATCGTAACCCGTTCTGATAACTCCAAGTGTAAGACGTTAACCATTAAACCATCACTCATCAAACCTTCGTATGATAACCCAGTCTGTCAAAAAGGTTAACCCTTAAACCACTACTCAACGTAACCCCGTATGAAAAGTTCAAATGTAAGATGTTAACCCTGAAACCTTTATTTACCGTAACCCCCATATTAACACACAAACCTAACCTTCGGTAACACTTTTCCTTGGAAAACGTTAACCTATTGTAACCCACTATGTCAAAGAGGTTAACCCTTAAACCATTACTCTCCGTAACCCCGTAAAATAACCCATTTTGTCAATGACGTTTACCCTAAAACCTTTACTCACGGTAATCCCGTATAATAAATCCATGTGTTAGACGATAAACTTTACTCGACATAACCCACGTATGATAACCCATTTTGTCAAATAGGTTAACCCTTTAACCTTTACTCACCTTTACTCCAAAAGTTAACCCTGTGGCGATAACTCTCGGTAACACACTGGATGATTTTGCTTTAAAACGGCAAACCATGGTAACCCACTTTGTCATAGAGGTTGACCCTTAAACTATTACTCACTAAAGCCCCGTCTAATAACTCCAAGTGTAACATATTAACCTTTAAACCTTTACTCACCATAACCCCTTTTGATAACTCCTGATGTGAGACGTTAACAGCTAAAATTTTACTCAACCTTTACCTTTAAAATTCAAATTACCATAACCCCTTGAAACAACACTTCATTTGAGATGATAACCCTTAAACCTTTACTCATCATAACCCCGTATGACAATCCAGTTTGTCAAAGAAGTTAACCCTTTAACATTTTACTTACCGTAACCCACAACGTTAACTCTGTGACGGTAACTCTTGGTAACCCACTAGATGGTTTTCTTTAAAAATTTTAACCCATCGTATCCTACTTTGTCAAAGAGATTACCCATTAAACATTTACTCATCGTAACCCTTCTGATAACTCCAAGTGTAAGACTTAACCATTAAACCATCACTCATCAAAACTTCGTATGATAACCCAGTCTGTCAAAAAGGTTAACCCTTAAACCACTACTCAACGTAACCCCGTATGATAAGTTCAAATGTAAGATGTTAACCCTGAAACCTTTACTTACCGTAACCCCCATATTAACACCTAAACCTAACCTTCGGTAACACTTTTCCTTGGAAAACGTTCACCTATTGTAACCCACTATGTCAAAGAGGTTAACCCTTAAACCATTACTCTCCGTAACCCCGTATAATAACCCATTTTGTCAATGACGTTTACCCTAAAACCTTTACTCTTGGTAATCCCGTATAATAAATCCATGTGTTAGATGTTAAAATTTACTCGACATAACCCATTTATGATAACCCATTTTGTCAAATAGGTTAACCCTTAAACCTTTACTCACCGTTACCCCAAAAGCTAACCCTGTAGCGATAACTCTCGTTAACCCACTGGAAGATTTTGCTTTAAAACGGCAAACCATGGTAACCCACTTTGCCAAAGAGGTTGACCCTTAAACTATTACTCACGGAAACCCCGTCTAATAACTCCAAGTGTAACATGTTAACCTTTAAACCTTTCCTCACCATAACCCCTTTTGATAACTCCTGATGTGAGACGTTAACAACTAAACTTTTATTCAACGTTTACCTTTAAACCTCTAATTACCATAACCCCTTGAAACAACACTTGATGTGAGATGATAACCCTTAAACCTTTACTCACCATAACCCCTTATGACAATCCAGTTTGTCATAGAAGTTAACCCTTTAACATTTTACTTGCCGTAACCCACAACGTTAACTCTGTGACGGTAACTCTTGGTAACCCACTAGATGGTTTTCTTTAAAAACTTTAACCCATCGTATCCTACTTTGTCAAAGAGATTTCCCATTAAACATTTGCTCATCGTAACCCGTTCTGATAACTCCAAGTGTAAGAAGTTAACCATTAAACCACCACTCATCGAAACTTCGCATGATAACCCAGTCTGTCAAAAAGGTTAACCCTTAAAACACTACTCAACGTAACCCCGTATGATAAGTTCAATGTAAGATGTTAACCCTGAAACCTTTACTTACCGTAACCTCCATATTAACACCTAAACCTAACCTTCGGTGACACTTTTCCTTGGAAAACGTTAACCTATTGTAACCCACTATGTCAAAGAGGTTAACCCTTAAACCATTACTCTCCGTAACCCCGTATAATAACCCATTTTGTCAATGACGTTTACCCTAAATCCTTTACTCACAGTAATCCCGTATAATAAATCCATGTGTTAGATGGTAAATTTTACTCGACATAACCCACGTATGATAACCCATTTTGTCAAATAGGTTAACCCTTTAACCTTTACTCACCTTTACCCCAAAAGTTAACTATATGGCGATAACTCTCGGTAACACACTGGATGATTTTGCTTTAAAACGGCAAACCATGGTAACCCCCTTTGACATAGAGGTTGACCCTTAAACTATTACTCACGGAAACCCCGTCTAATAACTCCTAGTGTAACATGTTAACCTTTAAATCTTTACTCACCATAACCCCTTTTGATAACTCCTGATGTGAGACGTTAACAACTAAACTTTTACTCAACGTTTACCTTTAAATTTCTAATTACCATAACCCCTTGAAACAACACTTGATGTGAGATGATAACTCATAAACCTTTACACACCATAACCCCGTATGACAATCCAGTTTGTCAAAGAAGTTAACCCTTTAACATTATACTTACCGTAACCCACAACGTTAACTCTGTAACGGTAACTCTCGGTAACCCACTAGATGGTTTTCTTTAAAAACGTTAACCCATCGTATCCCGCTTTGTCAAAGAGATTACCCATTAAACATTTACTCATCGTAACCCGTTCTGATAACTCCAAGTGTAAGACGTTAACCATTAAACCATCACTCATCAAACCTTCGTATGATAACCCAGTCTGTCAAAAAGGTTAACCCTTAAACCACTACTCAACGTAACCCCATATGATAAGTTCAAATGTAAGATGATAACCCTGAAACCTTTACTTACCGTAACCCCAATATTAACACCTAAACCTAACCTTCGGTAACACTTTTCCTTGGAAAACGTTAACCTATTGTAACCCACTATGTCAAAGAGGTTAACCCTTAAACCATTACTCTCCGTAACCCCGTATAATAACCCATTTTGTCAATGACGTTTACCCTAAAACCTTTACTCACGGTAATCCCGTATAATAAATCCATGTGTTAGACGTTAAATTTTACTCGACATAACCCACGTATGATTACCCATTTTGTCAAATAGGTTAACCCTTTAACCTTTACTCACCGTTACCCCAAAAGTTAACCATGTGGCGAAAACTCTCGGTAACACACTGGATGATTTTGCTTTAAAATGGCAAACCATGGTAACCCACTTTGTCATAGTGGTTGATCCTTAAACTATTACTCACGGAAATCCCGTCTAATAACTCCAAGTGTAACATGTTAAGTTTTAAACCTTTACTCACCATAACCCCTTTTGATATCTTCTGATATGAGACGTTAACAACTAAACTTTTACTCAATGTTTTCCTTTAAATTACTAATTACCATAACACCTTGAAACAACACTAGATGTGAGATGATAACCCTTAAACCTTTACTCACCATAACCCCGTATGACGATCCAGTTTGTCAAAGAAGTTAACCCTTTAACATTTTACTTACCGTAACCCACAACGTTAACTCTGTGACGGTAACTCTCGGTAACCCACTCGATGGTTTTCTTTAAAAACGTTAACCCATGGTATATCACTTTGTCAAAGAGATTACCCATTAAACATTTACTCATCGTAACCCGTTCTGATAACTCCAAGTGTAAGACTTAACCATTAAACCATCACTCATCAAAACTTCGTATGATAACCCAGTCTGTCAAAAAGGTTAACCCTTAAACCACTACTCAACGTAACCCCGTATGATAAGTTCAAATGTAAGATGTTAACCCTGAAACCTTTACTTACCGTAACCCCCATATTAACACCTAAACCTAACCTTCGGTAAAACTTTTCCTTGGAAAACGTTAACCTATTGTAACCCACTATGTCAAAGAGGTTAACCCTTAAACCATTACTCTCCGTAACCCCGTATAATAACCCATTTTGTCAATGACGTTTACCCTAAAACCTTTACTCACGGTAATCCCGTATAATAAAAACATGTGTTAGACCTTAAACTTTACTCGACATAACCCACGTATGATAACCCATATTTTCAAATAGGTTAACCCTTTAACCTTTACTCACCTTTACCCCAAAAGTTAACCCTGTGGCGATAACTCCCGGTAACACACTGGATGATTTTGCTTTAAAATGATAAACCATGGTAACCCACTTTATCATAGAGGTTGACTCTTAAACTATTACTCACGGAAATCCCGTCTAATAACTCCAAGGGTAACATGTTAATCTTTAAACCTTTACTCACCATAACCCCTTTTGATAACTCCTGATGTGAGACGTTAACAACTAAACTTTTACTCAACGTTTACCTTTAAGTTTCTAATTACATACATAACCCATTGAAACAACACTTGATGTGAGATGATAACCCTTAAACCTTTACTCATCATAACCCCGTATGGCAATCCAGTTTGTCAAAGAAGTTACCCTTTAACATTTTACGTACCGTAACCCCAAACGTTAACTCTGTGACGGTAACTCTCGGTAACCCACTAGATGGTTTTCTTTAAAAAAATTAACCCATCGTATCCCACTTTGTCAAAGAGATTACCCATTAAACATTTACTCATCGTAACCCGTTCTGATAACTCCAAGTGTAAAACGTTAACCCTTAAACCATCACTCATCAAAACTTCGTATGATAATCCAGTCTGTCAAAAAGGTTAACCCTTAAACCACTACTCAACGTAACCCCATATGATAAGTTCAAATGTAAGATGTTAACCCTGAAACCTTTACTTACCGTAACCCCCATATTAACCCCTAAACCTAACCTTCGGTAATACTTTTCCTTGAAAAACGTTAACCTATTGTAACCCATTGTGTCAAAGAGGTTAACCCTTAAACCATTACTCTCCGTAACCCCGTATAATAACCCATTTTGTCAATGACGTTTACCCTAAAACCGTAACTCACGGTAATCCCGTATAATAAATCCATGTGTTAGACGTTAACCTTTACTCGACATAACCCACGTATGATAACCCATTTTGTCAAATAGATTAACCCTTTAACCTTTACTCACCGTTACCCCAAAAGTTAACCCTGTAGCGATAACTCTCGGTAACCCACTGGATGATTTTGCTTTAAAACGGCAAACCATGGTAACCCACTTTGTCAAAGAGGTTGACCCTTAAACTATTACTCACGGAAACCCCGTCTAATAACTCCAAGTGTAACATGTTAACCTTTAAATCTTTCCTCACCATAACCCCTTTTGATAACTCCTGATGTGAGACGTTAACAACTAAACTTTTACTCAACGTTTACCTTTAAATCTCTAATTACCATAACCCCTTGAAACAACACATGATGTGAGATGATAACCCTTAAACTTTTACTCACCATAACCCCGTATGACAATCCAGTTTGTCAAAGAAGTTAACCCTTTAACATTTTACTTTCCGTAACCCACAACGTAAACTCTGTGACGGTAGCTCTCCGTAACCCACTCGATGGTTTTCTTTAAAAACGTTAACCCATCGTTTCCCGCTTTGTCAAAGTGATTACCCATTAAACATTTACTCATCGTAACCCGTTCTGATAACTCCAAGTGTAAGACGTTAACCATTAAACCATCACTCATCAAACCTTCGTATGATAACCCAGTCTGTCAAAAAGGTTAACCCTTAAACCACTACTCAACGTAACCCCGTATGAAAAGTTCAAATGTAAGATGTTAACCCTGAAACCTTTATTTACCGTAACCCCCATATTAACACCTAAAGCTAACCTTCGGTAACACTTTTCCTTGGAAAACGTTAACCTATTGTAACCCACTATGTCAAAGAGGTTAACCCTTAAACCATTACTCTTCGTAACCAGGGTTAGGGTTAGGGTTAGGGTTAGGGGTTAGGGTTAGGGTTAGGGTTAGGGTTAGGGTTAGGGTTAGGGTTAGGGTTAGGGTTAGGGTTAGGGTTAGGGTTAGGGTTAGGGTTAGGGGTTAGGGTTAGGGTTAGGGGTTAGGGGTTAGGGTTAGGGTTAGGGTTAGGGGTTAGGGGTTAGGGTTAGGGTTAGGGTTAGGGTTAGGGTTAGGGTTAGGGTTAGGGTTAGGGTTAGGGTTAGGGTTAGGGTTAGGGAGTAAGCGATATGCCATTACTCCTACTCTTCTAACCCTAGCGGAAGTAGATTTCTATGTGATTTGGTCGAGGGTTGACTTTTCACCGACCCTAGTGTAGGAAATTGTTACTTTTTTTAGTAACTGTTTTGGAACTTTTTTTATCAAGGGAGATAATTTAACAAGGGGAATAATACTTATTATTAGTAAATACGTATTTTTAACGTCATAGATATTATCTATTTATATCGCTGTCGGTATTTCTGACATCGCTGACAGCGCTGACAACAAGTTTGAATCACTTATATCCCTCTTATTTTCGCTCTTTTTTTTAAAGTTTATATACCGTTGGAAAACAATTTTTCTTTTGCTACGACCTATCAGATGTTTGTTGTTGTTTTTTTTTCTTTTGTTTTTTTTTTTTTTTTTTGCTATAACACTATTAGTTTACATTGCTATCATTACTACTTTAATCAAGGGAGATCACTTAACAAGGGAAATAATATTGATTCCTAGTAAAAACGTATTTTCAACGTCATAGATATTATCTATTTATATCGCTGTTATATCTGATGACATCGCTGACAGCAAGTCTGGTCGCGGTCTATACTGTTTGCTTATGCCTGCCTGACCATCTTCTTAGAGCAAATAAGTTATATGGTTGATCAGGGTCAACAGTCAGCTCGACATGCCTGTCCTTAGAGTATATATCGTACTCAATCGACGTCTGATCAGGGTCTACATTTTGAGCTTGTGCTCGCCTGCCCAAATACTTAGAGTAAAAATCTTGTACTTAATGCAAGCAGCGTAAGTCCAGATAAGACGCCGTTTTTCCGCGGCGTCTGATTAGGACAACACAATTAGCTCGTGCTTGCCAGTCCGAATACTTAGAGTATATATTGTACTTCGTCACCGTCTGATCAGTGTCTACACCGTTAGCATGCCTTCCTTCCATCTACTTAGAGCAAATAGGGTACACGGCTGGAGTCTTACCAGGGTCAACATTGTTATCTCGCAACTGCCTGTCCTCAGAGGATATATCGTACTCAGTCGACGTCTGATAAGGATCTTCACTGTTAGCCTAATCCTGTCCAAATACTTAGAGTAAAAATCATGTACTTTATGCAAAGTGTAAGTCCAGTTAAGACGTCGCTTTCTACGGCGTCTGATCAGGGTCTATACTGTTAGCTCGTGCTTGCCTGTCCAAATACTTGGAGTAAAAAATCTGTTCTTCATGCAAACAGTTAAAGTCCACATTTAACGCCGCTTTCTGCGGCCTCTGATCAGGGTCTACACTATTTGAAACTACTTTAATCAAGGGAGATCACTTAGCAAGTGAAAGAATACTGATTCGTAGTAAATACGTATTTTCAACGTCACAGATATTATCTATTTATATCGCTGTCGGTATTTCTGATGACATCGCTGACATCGTTGACAGCACAGCAAGTTTGATCAGCATCTACACTGTTAGCTTATGCCTGCATGTCCACTTACTTAGAGCAAATAAGTTACACGGTTGATCAGGGTCAACCCTGTCAGCTTGATATGCCTATCCTTAGAGTATATATAGTACTCAATTGACGTCTGATCAGGGTCTACAGCTTGTGCTCGCCTGCCCAAATTCTTAGAGAAAAAATCCGGTACTTAATGCAAACAGCATAAGTCCAGATAAGAGGCCGTTCAGGACTACACTGTTAGCTTATGCTTGCCAGACCGAATACTAAGAGTATATATATCGTACTCCGTCACCGTCTGATCAGGGTCTACACTGTTAGCTTATGCCTTCCTTCCACCTACTTAGAACAAATAAGGTACACGGTCGGAGTTTTATCAGGGTCAACAATGATAGCTCGCAACTGCCACTCCTTAGAATATATATCGAACTCAGTCGACGTCTGATCAGGATCTTCACTGTTAGCATGTGCTTACCTGTCCAAATACTTAGAGTAAAAATCATGTACTTCATGCAAACAGTATAAGTCCAGTTAAGACGTCGCTTTCTGTGACGTCTGATCAGGGTCTATACTCTTAGCTCGTCCTTGCCTGTCCAAATCCTTGGAGTAAAAATCCGGTACTTAATGCAAACAGCGTAAGTCCAATAAGACGCCGTTTTTCCGCGGCGTCTGGTCAGGACTACACTGTTAGCTCGTGCTTGCCAGTCCGAATACTTAGAGTATATATCGCACTCCGTCACCGTCTGATCAGGGTCTACACTGTTAGCTTATGCACCTAACCCTTCCAACTACTTAGAGCAAATAGGGTACACGGTTGGAGTCTTACCAGGATCAACACTAATAGCTCACAACTGCCTGTTCTTAGAGGATATATCGTACTCAGTCGACGTCTGATCAGGATCTTCACTGTTAGCATGTGCTTGCCTGTCCAGATAAGACGCTTTTTTTCGCGGCGTCTGATTAGGACAACACATTTAGCTCGTGCTTGCCAGTCCGAATACTTAGAGTATATATCGTGCTCCGTCACCGTCTGATCAGTGTCTACACTGTTAGCTTATGCCTTCCTTCCATCTACTTAGAGCAAATAGGGTACATGGCTGGAGTCTTATCAGGGTCAGCACTGTTAGCTCGCAACTGCGTGTCCTCAGAGGATATATCGTACTCAGTCGACGTCTGATAAGGATCTTCACTGCTAGCCTAACCCTGTCCAAATACTTAGAGTAAACATCATATACTTTATGCAAACAGTGTAAGTCCAGTTCAGACGTCGCTTTCTATGGCGTCTGATCAGGGTCTATACTGTTAGCTCGTGCTTGCCTGTCCAAATACTTGGAGTAAAAGAAATCTGTACTTCATGCAAACAGTTTAAGTCCACATCGGATGTCGCTTTCTGCGGCCTCTGATCAGGGTCTACACTATTTGGAACTACTTTAATCAAGGGAGATCACTTAGCAAGGGAAAGAATACTGATTCGTAGTAAATACATATTTTCAACGTCAGAGATATTATCCATTTATATCGCTGTCGGTATTTCTGATGACATCGCTGACAGCAAGTCTGATCAGGGTCTACACTGTTAGCTTATGCATGCCTGTCCACCTACTTAAGGCAAATAAATTACACAGTTGATCAGGATCAACACAGTCAACTTGATATGCCTATCCTTAGAGTATATATCGTACTCAATTGATGTCCGATCAGGGTCTGCATTGTTAGCTTCTGCTCGCCTGCCCAAATTCTTAGAGAAAAAATCCTGTACTTAATGCAAACAGCGTAAGTCTAATAAGACGCCGTTTTTCCGCTACGTCTATTCAGAACTACACTGTTAGCTCGTGCTTGCTAGTCCGAATACTTAGAGTATATATTCTACTCCGTCACCGTCTGATCAGGGTCTACACTGTTAGCTTATGCCTTCCTTCCACCTACTTAGAGCAAATAGGGTACACGGTTGGAGTCTTATCAGATTCAACACTGATAGCTCGCAACTGCCTGTCCTTAGAGGATATATCGTACTCAGTCGACGTCTGATCATGGTCTTCACTGTTAGCATGTGCTTGCCTGTCCAAATACTTAGAGTAAAACTCATGTACTTTATGCAAACAGTTAAGACGTCACTTCCTGTGGCGTCTGATCGGGGTCTATACTGTTAGCTCGTGATTGCCTGTCCAAATACTTAGAGCAAAAAATCTGTTCTTCATGCAAACAGTTTAAATCCACATCGGACGCCGCTTTTTACGGCGTCTGATCAAGGTCTACACTGTTCGCTCGTGCCTTGTCTGTTTGAATACTTAAATTAAATACGGTACTCAACAGGAGTCCGATCAGGATATACGCTGTTAGCTCGCACCTGGCTGTCCGAATACTTAGAACAAATATGGTACTCGGTCAGCTTCTGATCAGGGTCTACATTGATAGCTTGTGCTCGCCTGCCCACATAGTTGGAATAAAAATCCTGTACTTAATGCAAACAGCGTGTCCAGATAAGACGCCTTTTCTCTGCGGCGTCTGAACAGGTCTACACTGTTAGCTCGTGCTGCTAGTCCGAATACTTTGAGTATATATCGTACTCCGTCACCGTCTGATCAGTGTCTACACTGTTAGCTTATGCCTTCCTTCCACTTACATAGAGCAAAAAGCGTCTAATCAGGGTCAACACTGTTAGCTCGCAACTGCCTGTTCTTAGATTATATATCGTACTCAGTCGACGGTCTTCACTGATCAGGGTCTTCACTGTTAGCAAGTGTTTGCCTGTCCAAATACTTAGAGAAAAAAAATCATGTACATGTACTTTTTGCAAACAGTGTAAGCCCAGTTAGGGGCGTCGCATTCTGTTGCATCTGATCAGGGTCTATACTCTTAGTTCGTGCTTGACTGTCTAAATACTTGAAGTAAAAAATCTGTACTTCATGCAAACAGTTTAAGTCTACATCGGACGCCGCTTTCTGCGGCATCTGATCAGGGTCTACAGTGTTAGCTTGTGCCTGCCTTTTTGAATACTTACATACAATATGGTACTCAACAGTCCGATCAGGGTACACGCTGTTAGCTCGCACCTGGCTGTGCGAACAGAACAAATATGGTGCTCGGTCAAGTTCTGATCAGGGTCTACATTGCTAGCTTATGCTCGCCTGCCCAAATACTTTAGAATCCTGTACTTAATGCAAACAGCGTAAGTCCAGATAAGACGCAGTTTTTCTGCGGCGTTCGATCAGGGCTACACCAATAGCTTATGTCTGCCTTTTTGAATACTTACATTAAATATGGTACTCAAACAGTGTATGCCCGGTTAGGACGTCGCGTTCTGTGGCGTCTGATCAGGGTCTATACTGTTAGCTCGTGCTTGACTGTCTAAATACTTGGAGTAAAAATCTGTACTTCATGCAAACAGTTTAAGTCTACATCGGACGCCGCTTTCTGTAGCGTCTGATCAGGGTCTACACTGGTATCTCGTGCCTGCTTGTTTAAGCATCAAGTATCTCTACCACAGTCGCATTGCCTAATACTGCTGTAGCTACTTAACAGCAGTCCGCTTAGATATTTTCCATCAAGTGTTTCTACCGGAATAAGTCTACATCGGACGCCGCTTTCTGTGGCGTCTGATCAGGGTCTACACTGTTAGCTCGTGCTTGACTGTCTAAATACTTGGAGTAAAAATCTGTACTTCATGCAAACTAAGTCTACATCAGACGCCGCTTTCTTTAGCGTCTGATCAGTGTCTACACTGGTAGCTCGTGCCTGCTTGTTTAAGCATCAAGTATCTCTACTACAGTCCCGTTGCCTAATATTGCTGTAGCTACTTAACAGCAGTTGGCTTTGATATTTTCCATCAAGTGTTTCTACCGGAGTAAGTCTACATCGGACGCCGCTTTCTGTGGCGTCTGATCAGGGTCTACACTCTTAGCCCGTGCCTGCCCGTTTAAGCATCAAGTATCTCTACCGCAGTCCCATAGCCTAATATTGCTGTAGCTATTTAACAGCAGTCCGCTTTGATATTTTCCATCAAGTGTTTCTACCGGAGTCCCATATCCTAATATTGCTGTACATACTGATCTGCAGTCCAGTTTGCTGTTTTCCATCAATATTGCTGTACATACTCAATTGCAGTCCGCTTTGATGTTTTCCATCAAGTATCTCTATCGCAGTCCACTATCCTAATATTGCTGTACATACTGAACTGCAGTCCATTTTGATATTTTCCTTCAATTATTTCTACGGCTTTGATATTTTCCTTCAATTTTTTCAACCACAGTCCCCTATCCTAATATTGCTGTACATACCCAACTGCAGTCCGCTTTGATGTCTTTTATCAAGCATCTCTACCCCAGTCCACTATTCTAATATTGCTACATTCTGAACCTTATCTCAGTCAGATATTTTTCTTCAAGTATCTCTACCACAGTCCCCATAGTACCAGTCCTCTACGCTAATATTGCTGTACACAATGAACCGCAGTCTGCTTTGATATTTTTCATCAAGTATTTTTACCCCAGTCTGATATCCTAATATTGGTGTACATACTGAACCGCAGTCTGCTTTGATATTTTCCATGAAGAATTTCTACCGCAGTCTCATATCCTAATATTGCAGTACATACTGAACCGCAGTCCGGTTTGTTATTTCCCATCATGTATCTCTACCACAGTCCCATAGCATAATATTGCTGTACATACTAAACACCAGTCTGCTTTGATATTTTCCATGAAAAATTTCTACTGCAGTCCCATATCCTAATATTGCTGTACATACTGAACCGCAGTCCAGTTTGTTATTTTCCATCAAGTATCTCTACCACAGTGTCATAGCCTAATATTGCTGTACATACTAAACCGCAGTCAGCTTTGATATTTTCCAGTATTTCTACCGCAGTCTGATATGCTGATATTTCTGTACATACTGAACCACAGTCCAGTTTGTTATTTCCCATCATGTATCTCTACCAAAGTCCCATAGCCTAATATTGCTGTACATACTAAACCGTAGTCCGCTTTGATATTTTCCATCAAGTATTTCTACCGCAGTCTGATATCCTAATATTGCTGTACGTACTGAATCGCAGTCCAGTTTGTTATTTCCCATCATGTATCTCTACCACAGTCCCATAGCCTAATATTGCTGTACATACTAAACCGCTGTCAGCTTTGATATTTTCCATCAAGGATTTCTACCGCAGTCTGATATCCTAATATTGCTGTACATACTGAACCTCAGTCTGGTTTGTTATTTTCCATCAAGTATCTCTTCCGCAGTCCCATAGCCTAATATTGCTGTACATACTAAACCGCAGTCAGCTTTGATATTTTCCATCAAGTATTTCTACCGCAGTCTGATATGCTAATACTTCTGTACATACTGAACCGCAGTCCAGTTTGTTGTTTCCCATCATGTATCTCTACCAAAGTCACATAGCCTAATATTGCTGTACATACTAAACCGCAGTCAGCTTTGATATTTTCCATCAAGTATTTCTACCGCAGTCCGATATCCTAATATTGCTGTACATACTGAACCGCAGTCTGGTTTGTTATTTTACATCAAGTATCTCTTCCACAGTCCCATAGCCTTATACGGTGACTGCCTTAGGGTTAGTACTAAGCTACGTAAGCTAATGCTCAAGTATATACAGTACCCTGTCTGTCCGATCAGGGTCTACACTGTTACTTAGAGGTATTGCCTGCCTGTCCGAATACTTAAAATATATATCGTATCCCATCAGAGTCCAATCAGGGTCTATACTTAGAGATGGTGTCTGCCTGTCTGAATACTTAAAGTATATATCGTACTCAATCGGAGTCTGATCAGGGTCTACACTGTTACTTAGAGATGGGGGCTGCCTGTCTGAATACTTAAAGTATATATCATATCACACCGGAGTCCGATCAGGGTCTACACTCTTACTTAGAGATGGTACCTGCCTGTCCGAATACTTAAAGTATATATATATCATACCCCGTCGCAGTCTGATCAGGGTCTGTTAGATGGTGCCTGCCTGTTCGAATACTTAATCGGCGTCTGATCAGGGTCTTCATGTTAGCATGGTCTTGCCTGTCTAAATACTTGGAGTAAAAGCTTTGTACTTAATGCAAACAGTGTTAGCCCGGATCAGATGCTGCTTTCTGCCTGTCCGAATACTTAGAAATAAAATTGTGTACTTAATGCAAACCGTGTAAGTCCAGATCAGATGCCGCTTTCTTCGGTGTATGACCAGGGTCTATGCTGTAACATCGTGCCTGCCTGTCCGCATACTTAGACTATATATTGTACTCCATCAGTGTCTGAACAGGGTCTATGCTGTTAGATTTTACCTGCCTGTCCAACTACTGAGAGCAAATAGGGTGCTTGGTATTCTGTTAGCTACTTATATTATATAGGGTACTGGGTTGGGGTCCAGTCAGGGTCTACACTGTTAGCTCATACCTGCCTGTCCAACAACTTAGAACAAACAGGGTACTTGGTCGGTGTCTGATCAGAGTCTATTCTGCTAGCTTGTGCCTGCCTGGTTGAATACTTAATGAAATGTTGTCTGCTGGTATCTGATCGGGGTCTATGCTTAAGGCTCCTACCTGCCTGTCCGAATACTTAGAATATAAATGATACTCAGCCGGTGTCCGATCAGGGTCTACGCTTATAGCCCCTGCCTGCCTGTTCGAATACTTAGGATATAAATGATACTCAGCCGGTGTCCGATCAGGGTCTACACTTATAGCCCCTGCATGCCTGTCCGCATACTGAGAATATAAAGGATGCTCAACCGGTGTCTGATCAGGGTCTATGTTTATAGCCGGAGTCCGATCAGGGTCTACACTTCTGCATGCCTGTCCGAATACTTAGGATATAAATGATACTGAGCCGGTGTCAGATCAGGGTCTATGTTTATAGCCCCTGCCTGCATGTCCGCATATTAAGAATATAAAGCATGCTCAACCAGTGTCTGATCAGGGTCTATGTTTATAGCCGGAGTCCGATCTGGGTATACACTTCTGCGTGCCTGTCCAAATACTTAGGATATAAATGATACTGGGCCGGTGTCCGATCAGGGTCTACACATACCTCCTACCTGCCTGTCCGCATACTTAGACTATATATTGTACTCCATCAGTGTCTGAACAGGGTCTATACTGTAAAATTTTACCTGCCTGTCCAACTACTAAGAGCAAATAGGGTGCTTGATATTCTGTTAGCTACTTATATTATATAGGGTACTGGGTTGGGGTCTAGTCAGGGTCTACGATGTTAGCTCATACCTGCTTGTCCACTAACTTAGAACAAACAGGGTACTTGGTCGGTGTCTGATCAGAGTCTATTCTGCTAGCTTGTGTCTGCCTGGTTGAATACTTAATGAAATGTGGTCTGTTGGTATCTGATCGGGGTCTATGCTTAAGGCTCCTACCTGCCTGTCCAAATACTTAGAATATAAATGAAATTCAGCCGGTGTCCGATCAGGGTCTACGCTTATACCTCCTACCTGCCTGTTCGAATACTTAGAATATAAATGATACTCAGCCAGTGTCCGATCAGGGTCTACGCTTATACCTCCTACCTGCCTGTCCGAATACTTAGAATATAAATGATACTCAGCCGGTGTCCGATCAGGGTCTACACTTATAGCCCCTGCATGCCTGTCCGCATACTTAGAATATAAAGGATGCTCGACCGGTGTCTGATCAGGGTCTATGCTTATAGCCGGAGTCCGATCAGGGTCTACACTTCTGCATGCCTGTCCGAATACTTAGGATATAAATGATACTCAGCCGGTGTCCGATCATGGTCTACGCTTATACCTCCTACCTGCCTGTCCGCATACTTAGAATATAAATGATACTCAGCCGGTCTCCGATCAGGGTCTATGCTTATAGACCCTGCCTGCCTGTTCGAATACTTAGAATATAAAGGATGCTCAACCGGTGTCTGATCAGGGTCTATGTTTATAGCCCCTGCCTGCCTATCCGAATACTTAGAATATAAATGCTACTCAACCAGTGTCTCATCAGGGTCTACACTTATAACTCAAAGTGGTGTTCTCCCCTCCCAGGGTTTCAAAAATTGGCATTTTGAGCTACCTGAACCCTTACCCTAACAGTACCCTGATCAGACGTCTACTAAGTGCATCTACTACAGTAAATATGGTACTCTATAGGCCTCTGATCAATGCCTACCTACCTCCTCATAGACCTGCACATCTGCCAAGTCTGATTGGTGCTTTGGGTTAGGGTAAGAGGTTAGCTTCTACCTGCCTATCCGACTACTTACAATATAAATGATAGTGGGCCGGAGTCTGATCAGGCTCTACACTCCTGCCTGCCTGTCCGAATACTTAGGATATAAATGATACTGGGCCGGTGTCCGATCAGGTCTACGCTTATACCTCCTACCTGCCTGTCCGCATACTTAGAATATAAATGATACTAAGCTGGTCTCCGATCATGATCTATGCTTATAGCCCCTGCCTCCCTGTTCGAATACTTAGAGTATAAAGGATGCTCAACTGGTATCTGATCAGGGTCTATGTTTATAGCCCCTGCCTGCCTATCCGAATACTTAGAATATAATTGCTACTCAACCAGTGTCTGATCAGTATCTACACTTATAACTAAAAGAAGTGGCCTCCCCTGTCAGGGTTACAAAAACTGGCATTTTTAGCTACCTCAACCCTTACCCTAACAGTAGAGTACCCTGATCAGACGTCTACCAAGTATCTATATTACAGTAAATATTGTAATTTGAAGGCCTCTGATCACAGTCTACCTAACCCCTCATAGGCCTGCGCATCTATGCAGTCTGATTTATGCTTTGGCTTAGGGTAAAAGGTTAGCTTTTACCTACCTGTCTGATTACTTAGAATATAAATGATATTGGGCTGATGTCCGATCAGGGTCTACACATAGCTCCTACCTGCCTGTCTGAATACTTAGAATATAAATGATACTCAGCCGGTGTCCGGTCAGGGTCTACGCTTATACCTCCTACCTGCCTGTCCAAGTACTTAGGATATAAATGAAACGCAGTCGGTGTCCGATCAGGGTCTATGCTTATACCTCCTACCTACCTGTCCGCATACTTAGAATATAAATGATACTCAGCCGGTGTCTGATCAGGGTCTACGTTTATACCTCCTACCTGCCTGTCCGAATACTTAGAATATAAATGATACTCAGCTGGTGTCCGATCAGGGTCTACACTTATAGCCCCTGCATGCCTGTCTGCATACTTAGAATATAAAGGATGCTCAACCGGTGTCTGATCAGGGTCTATTTTTATAGCCAGTCCGATCAGGGTCTACACTTCTGCATGCCTGTCCGAATACTTAGGATATAAATGATACTCAGCCGGTGTCCGATCAGGG
The DNA here is from genome assembly GCA_964016985.1 of Anodontia alba. NCBI lineage: Eukaryota > Metazoa > Mollusca > Bivalvia > Lucinida > Lucinidae > Anodontia > Anodontia alba. Next base: position 71,595,728 of record OZ024835.1, read on the forward strand.
TCTACGCTTATACCTCCTACCTGCCTGTCCGAATACTTAGAATATAAATGATACTCAGCCGGTGTCAAGTCAGGGTCTACACTTATAGCCCCTGCCTGCCTGTTCGAATACTTAGAATATATAGGATGCTCAACCGTTGTCTGATCAGGGTCCTTAACCTGTGTTATAGCCTTGACTACCTTGCCATGTCCCCTCCCTATGTCACCCTAACCCATGACCCTGACATACATACATGCATTAGGGTTAGGGTAAGGGTTAGGGTTTAGGGTTAGGGTTAGGGTTAGGGTAAGGGTTAGGGGTTATGGTTAGGGTTAGGGTTAGGGGTTAGGGTTAGGGTTAGGGTTAGGGGTTAGGGTTAGGGTTAGGGTTAGGGTTAGGGAGTAAGTAATATGCCATTACTCCTACTCTTCTAACCCTAGCGGTAGTAGATTTCTATGTGATTTGGTCGAGGGTTGACTTTTCACCGACCCTAGTGTAGGAAATTGTTACTTTATTAGTAACTGTTTTGGAACTTCTTTTATCAAGGGAGATAATTTAACAAGGGGAATAATACTTATTATTAGTAAATACGTATTTTTAACGTCATAGATATTATCTATTTATATCGCTGTCGGTATTTCTGAAATCGCTGACAGCGCTGACAACAAGTTTGAATCACTTATATCCCTCTTATTTTCGCTCTTTTTTTTAAAGTTTATATACCGTTGGAAAACAATTTTTCTTTTGCTACGACCTATCAGATGTTTGTTGTTTTTTTTTTTTTTTTTTCTTTTGTTTTTTTTTTTTTGCTATAACACTATTAGTTTACATTGCTATCATTACTACTTTAATCAAGGGAGATCACTTAACAAGGGAAATAATATTGATTCCTAGTAAAAACGTATTTTCAACGTCATAGATATTATCTATTTATATCGCTGTTATATCTGATGACATCGCTGACATCGCTGACAGCAAGTCTGGTCGCGGTCTATACTGTTTGCTTATGCCTGCCTGACCATCTTCTTAGAGCAAATAAGTTATATGGTTGATCAGGGTCAACAGTCAGCTCGACATGCCTGTCCTTAGAGTATATATCGTACTCAATCGACGTCTGATCAGGGTCTACATTTTGAGCTTGTGCTCGCCTGCCCAAATACTTAGAGTAAAAATCCTGTACTTAATGCAAGCAGCGTAAGTCCAGATAAGACGACGTTTTTCCGCGGCGTCTGATTAGGACAACACTGTTAGCTCGTGCTTGCCAGTCCGAATACTTAGAGTATATATTGTACTTCGTCACCGTCTGATCAGTGTCTACACCGTTAGCATGCCTTCCTTCCATCTACTTAGAGCAAATAGGGTACACGGCTGGAGTCTTACCAGGGTCAACATTGTTATCTCGCAACTGCCTGTCGTCAGAGGATATATCACTTAGTCGACGTCTGATAAGGATCTTCACTGTTAGCCTAATCCTGTCCAAATACTTAGAGTAAAAATCATGTACTTTATGCAAAGTGTAAGTCCAGTTAAGACGTCGCTTTCTACGGCGTCTGATCAGGGTCTATACTGTTAGCTCGTGCTTGCCTGTCCAAATACTTGGAGTAAAAAATCTGTTCTTCATGCAAACAGTTAAAGTCCACATTTAACGCCGCTTTCTGCGGCCTCTGATCAAGGTCTACACTATTTGAAACTACTTTAATCAAGGGAGATCGCTTAGCAAGTGAAAGAATACTGATTCGTAGTAAATACGTATTTTCAACGTCACAGATATTATCTATTTATATCGCTGTCGGTATTTCTGATGACATCGCTGACATCGTTGACAGCACAGCAAGTTTGATCAGCATCTACACTGTTAGCTTATGCCTGCATGTCCACTTACTTAGAGCAAATAAGTTACACGGTTGATCAGGGTCAACCCTGTCAGCTTGATATGCCTATCCTTAGAGTATATATAGTACTCAATTGACGTCTGATCAGGGTCTACAGCTTGTGCTCGCCTGCCCAAATTCTTAGAGAAAAAATCCGGTACTTAATGCAAACAGCATAAGTCCAGATAAGAGGCCGTTTTATCGCGGCGTCTGTTCAGGACTACACTGTTAGCTTATGCTTGCCAGACCGAATACTAAGAGTATATATATCGTACTCCGTCACCGTCTGATCAGGGTCTACACTGTTAGCTTACAATGTGGCGTCTGATCAGGGTCTACATTGTTAGCTTGTGATCACCTGCCCAAATTCTTAGAGTAAAAATTCTCTACTTAATGCAAACAACATAAGTCCAGATAAGAGGCCGTTTTATCACGGCGTCTGTTCAGGACTACACTGTTAGCTTATGCTTGCCAGGCCGAATACTAAGAGTATATATCGTACTCCGTCTGATCAGGGTCTACACTGTTAGCTTATGCCTTCCTTCCACCTACTTAGAACAAATAAGGTACACGGTCGGAGTTTTATCAGGGTCAACAATGATAGCTCGCAACTGCCACTCCTTAGAATATATATCGTACTCCGTCACCGTCTGATCAGGGTCTACACTGTTAGCTTATGCCTTCCTTCCACCTACTTAGAACAAATAAGGTACACTGTCGGAGTTTTATCGGGGTCAACAATGATAGCTCGCAACTGCCACTCCTTAGAATATATATCGAACTCAGTCGACGTCTGATCAGGATCTTCACTGTTAGCATGTGCTTACCTGTCCAAATACTTAGAGTAAAAATCATGTACTTCATGCAAACAGTATAAGTCCAGTTAAGACGTCGCTTTCTGTGACGTCTGATCAGGGTCTATACTCTTAGCTCGTACTTGCCTGTCCAAATACTTGGAGTAAAAATCCTGTACTTAATGCAAACAGCGTAAGTCCAATAAGACGCCGTTTTTCCGCGGCGTCTGGTCAGGACTACACTGTTAGCTCGTGCTTGCCAGTCCGAATACTTAGAGTATATATCGCACTCCGTCACCGTCTGATCAGGGTCTACACTGTTAGCTTATGCACCTAACCCTTCCAACTACTTAGAGCAAATAGGGTACACGGTTGGAGTCTTACCAGGATCAACACTAATAGCTCACAACTGCCTGTTCTTAGAGGATATATCGTACTCAGTCGACGTCTGATCAGGATCTTCACTGTTAGCATGTGCTTGCCTGTCCAGATAAGACGTAAGTCCAATAAGACGCCGTTTTTCCGCGGCGTCTGATTAGGACAACACAGTTAGCTCGTGCTTGCCAGTCCGAATACTTAGAGTATATATCGTGCTTCGTCACCGTCTGATCAGTGTCTACACTGTTAGCTTATGCCTTCCTTCCATCTACTTAGAGCAAATAGGGTACATGGCTGGAGTCTTATCAGGGTCAGCACTGTTAGCTCGCAACTGCGTGTCCTCAGAGGATATATCGTACTCAGTCGACGTCTGATAAGGATCTTCACTGCTAGCCTAACCCTGTCCAAATACTTAGAGTAAACATCATATACTTTATGCAAACAGTGTAAGTCCAGTTCAGACGTCGCTTTCTATGGCGTCTGATCAGGGTCTATACTGTTAGCTCGTGCTTGCCTGTCCAAATACTTGGAGTAAAAGAAATCTGTACTTCATGCAAACAGTTTAAGTCCACATCGGATGCCGCTTTCTGCGGCCTCTGATCAGGGTCTACACTATTTGGAACTACTTTAATCAAGGGAGATCACTTAGCAAGGGAAAGAATACTGATTCGTAGTAAATACATATTTTCAACGTCAGAGATATTATCCATTTATATCGCTGTCGGTATTTCTGATGACATCGCTGACAGCAAGTCTGATCAGGGTCTACACTGTTAGCTTATGCATGCCTGTCCACCTACTTAAGGCAAATAAATTACACAGTTGATCAGGATCAACACAGTCAACTTGATATGCCTATCCTTAGAGTATATATCGTACTCAATTGATGTCCGATCAGGGTCTGCATTGTTAGCTTCTGCTCGCCTGCCCAAATTCTTAGAGAAAAAATCCTGTACTTAATGCAAACAGCGTAAGTCTAATAAGACGCCGTTTTTCCGCGACGTCTATTCAGAACTACACTGTTAGCTCGTGCTTGCTAGTCCGAATACTTAGAGTATATATTGTACTCCGTCACCGTCTGATCAGGGTCTACACTGTTAGCTTATGCCTTCCTTCCACCTACTTAGAGCAAATAGGGTACACGGTTGGAGTCTTATCAGATTCAACACTGATAGCTCGCAACTGCCTGTCCTTAGAGGATATATCGTACTCAGTCGACGTCTGATCATGGTCTTCACTGTTAGCATGTGCTTGCCTGTCCAAATACTTAGAGTAAAACTCATGTACTTTATGCAAACAGTTAAGACGTCACTTCCTGTGGCGTCTGATCGGGGTCTATACTGTTAGCTCGTGATTGCCTGTCCAAATACTTAGAGCAAAAAATCTGTTCTTCATGCAAACAGTTTAAATCCACATCGGACGCCGCTTTTTACGGCGTCTGATCAAGGTCTACACTGTTCGCTCGTGCCTTGTCTGTTTGAATACTTAAATTAAATACGGTACTCAACAGGAGTCCGATCAGGATATACGCTGTTAGCTCGCACCTGGCTGTCCGAATACTTAGAACAAATATGGTACTCGGTCAGCTTCTGATCAGGGTCTACATTGATAGCTTGTGCTCGCCTGCCCACATAGTTGGAATAAAAATCCTGTACTTAATGCAAACAGCGTGTCCAGATAAGACGCCTTTTCTCTGCGGCGTCTGAACAGGTCTACACTGTTAGCTCGTGCTGCTAGTCCGAATACTTGGAGTATATATCGTACTCCGTCACCGTCTGATCAGTGTCTACACTGTTAGCTTATGCCTTCCTTCCACTTACATAGAGCAAAAAGCGTCTAATCAGGGTCAACACTGTTAGCTCGCAACTGCCTGTTCTTAGATTATATATCGTACTCAGTCGACGGTCTTCACTGATCAGGGTCTTCACTGTTAGCAAGTGTTTGCCTGTCCAAATACTTAGAGAAAAAAAATCATGTACATGTACTTTTTGCAAACAGTGTAAGCCCAGTTAGGGGCGTCGCATTCTGTTGCATCTGATCAGGGTCTATACTCTTAGTTCGTGCTTGACTGTCTAAATACTTGAAGTAAAAAATCTGTACTTCATGCAAACAGTTTAAGTCTACATCGGACGCCGCTTTCTGCGGCATCTGATCAGGGTCTACAGTGTTAGCTTGTGCCTGCCTTTTTGAATACTTACATACAATATGGTACTCAACAGTCCGATCAGGGTACACGCTGTTAGCTCGCACCTGGCTGTGCGAACAGAACAAATATGGTGCTCGGTCAAGTTCTGATCAGGGTCTACATTGCTAGCTTATGCTCGCCTGCCCAAATACTTTAGAATCCTGTACTTAATGCAAACAGCGTAAGTCCAGATAAGACGCAGTTTTTCTGCGGCGTTCGATCAGGGCTACACCAATAGCTTATGTCTGCCTTTTTGAATACTTACATTAAATATGGTACTCAAACAGTGTATGCCCAGTTAGGACGTCGCGTTCTGTGGCGTCTGATCAGGGTCTATACTGTTAGCTCGTGCTTGACTGTCTAAATACTTGGAGTAAAAATCTGTACTTCATGCAAACAGTTTAAGTCTACATCGGACGCCGCTTTCTGTAGCGTCTGATCAGGGTCTACACTGGTATCTCGTGCCTGCTTGTTTAAGCATCAAGTATCTCTACCACAGTCGCATTGCCTAATATTGCTGTAGCTACTTAACAGCAGTCCGCTTAGATATTTTCCATCAAGTGTTTCTACCGGAATAAGTCTACATCGGACGCCGCTTTCTGTGGCGTCTGATCAGGGTCTACACTGTTAGCTCGTGCTTGACTGTCTAAATACTTGGAGTAAAAATCTGTACTTCATGCAAACTAAGTCTACATCGGACGCCGCTTTCTTTAGCGTCTGATCAGTGTCTACACTGGTAGCTCGTGCCTGCTTATTTAAGCATCAAGTATCTCTACTACAGTCCCGTTGCCTAATATTGCTGTAGCTACTTAACAGCAGTCCGCTTTGATATTTTCCATCAAGTGTTTCTACCGGAGTAAGTCTACATCGGACGTCGCTTTCTGTGGCGTCTGATCAGGGTCTACACTCTTAGCCCGTGCCTGCCCGTTTAAGCATCAAGTATCTCTACCGCAGTCCCATAGCCTAATATTGCTGTAGCTATTTAACAGCAGTCCGCTTTGATATTTTCCATCAAGTGTTTCTACCGGAGTCCCATATCCTAATATTGCTGTACATACTGATCTGCAGTCCAGTTTGCTATTTTCCATCAATATTGCTGTACATACTCAATTGCAGTCCGCTTTGATGTTTTCCATCAAGTATCTCTATCGCAGTCCACTATCCTAATATTGCTGTACATACTGAACTGCAGTCCATTTTGATATTTTCCTTCAATTATTTCTACGGCTTTGATATTTTCCTTCAATTTTTTCAACCACAGTCCCCTATCCTAATATTGCTGTACATACCCAACTGCAGTCCGCTTTGATGTCTTCTATCAAGCATCTCTACCCCAGTCCACTATTCTAATATTGCTACATTCTGAACCTTATCTCAGTCAGATATTTTTCTTCAAGTATCTCTACCACAGTCCCCATAGTACCAGTCCTCTACACTAATATTGCTGTACACAATGAACCGCAGTCTGCTTTGATATTTTTCATCAAGTATTTTTACCCCAGTCTGATAACCTAATATTGGTGTACATACTGAACCGCAGTCCGCTTTGATATTTTCCATGAAGAATTTCTACCGCAGTCTCATATCCTAATATTGCAGTACATACTGAACCGCAGTCCGGTTTGTTATTTCCCATCATGTATCTCTACCACAGTCCCATAGCATAATATTGCTGTACATACTAAACACCAGTCTGCTTTGATATTTTCCATGAAAAATTTCTACTGCAGTCCCATATCCTAATATTGCTGTACATACTGAACCGCAGTCCAGTTTGTTATTTTCCATCAAGTATCTCTACCACAGTCTCATAGCCTAATATTGCTGTACATACTAAACCGCAGTCAGCTTTGATATTTTCCAGTATTTCTACCGCAGTCTGATATGCTGATATTTCTGTACATACTGAACCACAGTCCAGTTTGTTATTTCTCATCATGTATCTCTACCAAAGTCCCATAGCCTAATATTGCTGTACATACTAAACCGTAGTCCGCTTTGATATTTTCCATCAAGTATTTCTACCGCAGTCTGATATCCTAATATTGCTGTACGTACTGAATCGCAGTCCAGTTTGTTATTTCCCATCATGTATCTCTACCACAGTCCCATAGCCTAATATTGCTGTACATACTAAACCGCTGTCAGCTTTGATATTTTCCATCAAGGATTTCTACCGCAGTCTGATATCCTAATATTGCTGTACATACTGAACCGCAGTCTGGTTTGTTATTTTCCATCAAGTATCTCTTCCGCAGTCCCATAGCCTAATATTGCTGTACATACTAAACCTCAGTCAGCTTTGATATTTTCCATCAAGTATTTCTACCGCAGTCTGATATGCTAATACTTCTGTACATACTGAACCGCAGTCCACTTTGTTGTTTCCCATCATGTATCTCTACCAAAGTCACATAGCCTAATATTGCTGTACACACTAAACCGCAGTCAGCTTTGATATTTTCCATCAAGTATTTCTACCGCAGTCCGATATCCTAATATTGCTGTACATACTGAACCGCAGTCTGGTTTGTTATTTTACATCAAGTATCTCTTCCACAGTCCCATAGCCTTATACGGTGACTGCCTTAGGGTTAGTACTAAGCTACGTAAGCTAATGCTCAAGTATATACAGTACCCTGTCTGAGTCCGATCAGGGTCTACACTGTTACTTAGAGGTAGTGCCTGCCTGTCCGAATACTTAAAATATATATCGTATCCCATCAGAGTCCAATCAGGGTCTATACTTAGAGATGGTGTCTGCCTGTCTGAATACTTAAAGTATATATCGTACTCAATCGGAGTCTGATCAGGGTCTACACTGTTACTTAGAGATGGGGGCTGCCTGTCTAAATAATTAAAGTATATATCATATCACACCGGAGTCCGATCAGGATCTACACTCTTACTTAGAGATGGTACCTGCCTGTCCGAATACTTAAAGTATATATATATCATACCCCGTCGCAGTCTGATCAGAGTCTGTTAGATGGTGCCTGCCTGTTCGAATACTTAATCGGCGTCTGATCAGGGTCTTCATGTTAGCATGGTCTTGCCTGTCTAAATACTTGGAGTAAAAGCTTTGTACTTAATGCAAACAGTGTTAGCCCGGATCAGATGCTGCTTTCTGCCTGTCCGAATACTTAGAAATAAAATTGTGTACTTAATGCAAACCGTGTAAGTCCAGATCAGATGCCGCTTTCTTCGGTGTATGACCAGGGTCTATGCTGTAACATCGTGCCTGCCTGTCCGCATACTTAGACTATATATTGTACTCCATCAGTGTCTGAACAGGGTCTATGCTGTTAGATTTTACCTGCCTGTCCAACTACTGAGAGCAAATAGGGTGCTTGGTATTCTGTTAGCTACTTATATTATATAGGGTACTGGGTTGGGGTCCAGTCAGGGTCTACACTGTTAGCTCATACCTGCCTGTCCAACAACTTAGAACAAACAGGGTACTTGGTCGGTGTCTGATCAGAGTCTATTCTGCTAGCTTGTGCCTGCCTGGTTGAATACTTAATGAAATGTTGTCTGCTGGTATCTGATCGGGGTCTATGCTTAAGGCTCCTACCTGCCTGTCCGAATACTTAGAATATAAATGATACTCAGCCGGTGTCCGATCAGGGTCTACGCTTATAGCCCCTGCCTGCCTGTTCGAATACTTAGGATATAAATGATACTCAGCCGGTGTCCGATCAGGGTCTACACTTATAGCCCCTGCATGCCTGTCCGCATACTGAGAATATAAAGGATGCTCAACCGGTGTCTGATCAGGGTCTATGTTTATAGCCGGAGTCCGATCAGGGTCTACACTTCTGCATGCCTGTCCGAATACTTAGGATATAAATGATACTGAGCCGGTGTCCGATCAGGGTCTATGTTTATAGCCCCTGCCTGCATGTCCGCATATTAAGAATATAAAGCATGCTCAACCAGTGTCTGATCAGGGTCTATGTTTATAGCCGGAGTCTGATCTGGGTATACACTTCTGCGTGCCTGTCCAAATACTTAGGATATAAATGATACTGGGCCGGTGTCCGATCAGGGTCTACACATACCTTCTACCTGCCAGTCCGCATACTTAGACTATATATTGTACTCCATCAGTGTCTGAACAGGGTCTATACTGTAAAATTTTACCTGCCTGTCCAACTACTAAGAGCAAATAGGGTGCTTGATATTCTGTTAGCTACTTATATTATATAGGGTACTGGGTTGGGGTCTAGTCAGGGTCTACGATGTTAGCTCATACCTGCTTGTCCACTAACTTAGAACAAACAGGGTACTTGGTCGGTGTCTGATCAGAGTCTATTCTGCTAGCTTGTGTCTGCCTGGTTGAATACTTAATGAAATGTGGTCTGTTGGTATCTGATCGGGGTCTATGCTTAAGGCTCCTACCTGCCTGTCCAAATACTTAGAATATAAATGAAATTCAGCCGGTGTCCGATCAGGGTCTACGCTTATACCTCCTACCTGCCTGTTCGAATACTTAGAATATAAATGATACTCAGCCAGTGTCCGATCAGGGTCTACGCTTATACCTCCTACCTGCCTGTCAGAATACTTAGAATATAAATGATACTCAGCCGGTGTCCGATCAGGGTCTACACTTATAGCCCCTGCATGCCTGTCCGCATACTTAGAATATAAAGGATGCTCGACCGGTGTCTGATCAGGGTCTATGCTTATAGCCGGAGTCCGATCAGGGTCTACACTTCTACATGCCTGTCCAAATACTTAGGATATAAATGATACTCAGCCGGTGTCCGATCATGGTCTACGCTTATACCTCCTACCTGCCTGTCCGCATACTTAGAATATAAATGATACTCAGCCGGTCTCCGATCAGGGTCTATGCTTATAGACCCTGCCTGCCTGTTCGAATACTTAGAATATAAAGGATGCTCAACCGGTGTCTGATCAGGGTCTATGTTTATAGCCCCTGCCTGCCTATCCGAATACTTAGAATATAAATGCTACTCAACCAGTGTCTCATCAGGGTCTACACTTATAACTCAAAGTGGTGCCCTCCCCTCCCAGGGTTTCAAAAATTGGCATTTTGAGCTACCTGAACCCTTACCCTAACAGTACCCTGATCAGACGTCTACTAAGTGCATCTATTACAGTAAATATGGTACTCTATAGGCCTCTGATCAATGCCTACCCACCTCCTCATAGACCTGCACATCTGCCAAGTCTGATTGGTGCTTTGGGTTAGGGTAAGAGGTTAGCTTCTACCTGCCTATCCGACTACTTACAATATAAATGATAGTGGGCCGGAGTCTGATCAGGCTCTACACTCCTGCCTGCCTGTCCGAATACTTAGGATATAAATGATACTGGGCCGGTGTCCGATCAGGGTCTACGCTTATACCTCCTACCTGCCTGTCCGCATACTTAGAATATAAATGATACTAAGCTGGTCTCCGATCATGATCTATGCTTATAGCCCCTGCCTCCCTGTTCGAATACTTAGAGTATAAAGGATGCTCAACTGGTATCTGATCAGGGTCTATGTTTATAGCCCCTGCCTGCCTATCCGAATACTTAGAATATAATTGCTACTCAACCAGTGTCTGATCAGTATCTACACTTATAACTAAAAGAAGTGGCCTCCCCTGTCAGGGTTACAAAAACTGGCATTTTTAGCTACCTCAACCCTTACCCTAACAGTAGAGTACCCTGATCAGACGTCTACCAAGTATCTATATTACAGTAAATATTGTAATTTGAAGGCCTCTGATCACAGTCTACCTAACCCCTCATAGGCCTGCGCATCTATGCAGTCTGATTTATGCTTTGGCTTAGGGTAAAAGGTTAGCTTTTACCTACCTGTCTGATTACTTAGAATATAAATGATATTGGGCTGATGTCCGATCAGGGTCTACACATAGCTCCTACCTGCCTGTCTGAATACTTAGAATATAAATGATACTCAGCCGGTGTCCGGTCAGGGTCTACGCTTATACCTCCTACCTGCCTGTCCAAGTACTTAGGATATAAATGAAACGCAGTCGGTGTCCGATCAGGGTCTATGCTTATACCTCCTACCTACCTGTCCGCATACTTAGAATATAAATGATACTCAGCCGGTGTCTGATCAGGGTCTACGTTTATACCTCCTACCTGCCTGTCCGAATACTTAGAATATAAATGATACTCAGCCAGTGTCCGATCGGGGTCTACGCTTATACCTCCTACCTGCCTGTCTGAATACTTAGAATATAAATGATACTCAGCCGGTGTCCGATCAGGGTCTACACTTATAGCCCCTGCATGCCTGTCTGCATACTTAGAATATAAAGGATGCTCAACCGGTGTCTGATCAGGGTCTATTTTTATAGCCAGAGTCCGATCAGGGTCTACACTTCTGCATGCCTGTCCGAATACTTAGGATATAAATGATACTCAGCCGGTGTCCGATCAGGGTCTACGCTTATACCTCCTACCTGCCTGTCCGAATACTTAGAATATAAATGATACTCAGCCGGTGTCAAGTCAGGGTCTACACTTATAGCCCCTGCCTGCCTGTTCGAATACTTAGAATATATAGGATGCTCAACCGTTGTCTGATCAGGGTTCTTAACCTGTGTTATAGCCTTGACTACCTTGCCATGTCCCCTCCCTATGTCACCCTAACCCATGACCCTGACATACATACATGCATTAGGGTTAGGGTAAGGGTTAGGGTTTAGGGTTAGGGTTAGGGTTAGGGTAAGGGTTAGGGGTTAGGGTTAGGGTTAGGGTTAGGGTTAGGGTTAGGGTAGGGGTTAGGGTTGGGGTTAGGGTTAGGGTTAGGGTTAGGGTTAGGGGTTAGGGGTTAGGGTTAGGGTTAGGGTTAGGGGGTTAGGGTTAGGGTTAGGGTTAGGGTTAGGGTTAGGGGTTAGGGTTAGGGTTAGGGTTAGGGTTAGGGGTTAGGGTTAGGGTTAGGGTTAGGGGTTAGGGTTAGGGTTAGGGTTAGGGTTAGGGGTTAGGGTTAGGGTTAGGGTTAGGGTTAGTGTTAGGGGTTAGGGTTAGGGTTAGGGTTAGGGTTAGGTTAGGGTTAGGGTTAGGGTTAGGGAGTAAGTGATATGCCATTACTCCTACTCTTCTAACCCTAGCGGAAGTAGATTTCTATGTGATTTGGTCGAGGGTTGACTTTTCACCGACCCTAGTGTAGGAAATTGTTACTTTTTTTAGTAACTGTTTTGGAACTTCTTTTATCAAGGGAGATAATTTAACAAGGGGAATAATACTTATTATTAGTAAATATGTATTTTGAACGTCATAGATATTATCTATTTATATCGCTGTCGGTATTTCTGACATCGCTGACAGCGCTGACAACAAGTTTGAATCACGTATATCCCTCTTATTTTCGCTCTTTTTTTTAAAGTTTATATACCGTTGGAAAACAATTTTTCTTTTGCTACGACCTATCAGATGTTTTTTGTTTGTTTTTTTTGTTTGTTTTTTTTTTTGCTATAACACTATTAGTTTACATTGCTATCATTACTACTCTAATCAAGGGAGATCACTTAACAAGGGAAATAATATTGATTCCTAGTAAATACGTATTTTCAACGTCATAGATATTATCTATTTATATCGCTGTTATATCTGATGACATCGCTGACATCGCTGACAGCAAGTCTGGTCGCGGTCTATACTGTTTGCTTATGCCTGCCTGACCATCTACTTAGAGCAAATAAGTTATATGGTTGATCAGGGTCAACACTGTCAGCTCGACATGCCTGTCCTTAGAGTATATATCGTACTCAATCGACGTCTGATCAGGGTCTACATTTTGAGCTTGTGCTCGCCTGCCCAAATACTTAGAGTAAAAATCCTGTACTTAATGCAAGCAGCGTAAGTCCAGATAAGACGCCGTTTTTCCGCGGCGTCTGATTAGTACAACACAGTTAACTCGTGCTTGCCAGTCCGAATACTTAGAGTATATATTGTACTTCGTCACCGTCTGATCAGTGTCTACACTGTTAGCATGCCTTCCTTCCATCTACTTAGAGCAAATAGGGTACACGGCTGGAGTCTTACCAGGGTCAATATTGTTATCTCGCAACTGCCTGTCCTTAGAGGATATATCGTACTCAGTCGACGTCTGATCAGGATCTTCACTGTTAGCATGTGCTTGCCTGTCCAGATAAGACGCTTTTTTTTTCGCGGCGTCTGATTAGGACAACACAGTTAGCTCGTGCTTGCAAGTCCGAATACTTAGAGTATATATCGTGCTCCGTCACCGTCTAATCAGTGTCTACACTGTTAGCTTATGCCTTCCTTCCATCTACTTAGAGCAAATAGGGTACATGGCTGGAGTCTTACCAGGGTCAGCACTGTTAGCTCGCAACTGCCTGTCCTCAGAGGATATATCGTACTCAGTCGACGTCTGATAAGGATCTTCACTGCTAGCCTAACCCTGTCCAAATACTTAGAGTAAAAATCATGTACTTTATGCAAAGTGTAAGTCCAGTTAAGACGTCGCTTTCTAAGGCGTCTGATCAGGGTCTATACTGTTAGCTCGTGCTTGCCTGTCCAAATACTTGGGAGTAAAAAATCTGTTCTTCATGCAAACAGTTAAAGTCCACATTTAACGCCGCTTTCTGCGGCCTCTGATCAAGGTCTACACTATTTGAAACTACTTTAATCAAGGGAGATCACTTAGCAAGTGAAAGAATACTGATTCGTAGTAAATACGTATTTTCAACGTCACAGATATTATCTATTTATATCGCTGTCGGTATTTCTGATGACATCGCTGACATCGCTGTCAGCAAGTTTGATCAGCATCTACACTGTTAGCTTATGCCTGCCTGTCCACCTACTTAGAGCAAATAAGTTACACGGTTGATCAGGGTCAACCCTGTCAGCTTGATATGCCTATCCTTAGAGTATATATAGTACTCAATTGACGTCTGATCAGGGTCTACATTGTTAGCTTGTGCTCGCCTGCCCAAATTCTTAGAGAAAAAATCCGGTACTTAATGCAAACAGCATAAGTCCAGATAAGAGGCCGTTTTATCGCGGCGTCTGTTCAGGACAACACTGTTAGCTTATGCTTGCCAGGCCGAATACTAAGAGTATATATCGTACTCCGTCACCGTCTGTATATAAGTCAGTCGACGTCTGATCAGGATCTTCACTGTTAGCATGTGCTTGCCTGTCCGAATACTTAGAGTAAAAATCATGTACTTTATGCAAACAGTATAAGTCCAGTTAAGACGTCGCTTTCTGTGGCGTCTGATCAGGGTCTACATTGTTAGTTTGTGATCACCTGCCCAAATACTTAGAGTAAAAATCCTCTACTTAATGCAAACAGCATAAGTCCAGATAAGAGGCCGTTTTATCGCGGCGTCTGTTCAGGACTACACTGTTAGCTTATGCTTGCCAGGCCGAATACTAAGAGTATATATCGTACTCCGTCACCGTCTGATCAGGGTCTACACTGTTAGCTTATGCCTTCCTTCCACGTACTTAGAACAAATAAGGTACACGGTCGGAGTTTTATCAGGGTCAACAATGATAGCTCGCAACTGCCACTCCTTAGAATATATATCGAACTCAGTCGACGTCTGATCAGGATCTTCACTGTTAGCATGTGCTTGCCTGTCCAAATACTTAGAGTAAAAATCATGTACTTTATGCAAACAGTATAAGTCCAGTTAATACGTCGCTTTCTGTGGCGTCTGATCAGGGTCTATACTCTTAGCTCGTACTTGCATGTCCAAATACTTGGAGTAAAAATCCTGTACTTAATGCAAACAGCGTAAGTCCAGATAAGACGCCGTTTTTCCGCGGCGTCTGGTCAGGACTACACTGTTAGCTCGTGCTTGCCAGTCCGAATACTTAGAGTATATATCGCACTCCGTCACCGTCTGATCAGGGTCTACACTGTTAGCTTATGCACCTAACCCTTCCAACTACTTAGAGCAAATAGGGTACACGGTTGGAGTCTTACTAGGATCAACACTAATAGCTCGCAACTGCCTGTTCTTAGAGGATATATCGTACTCAGTCGACGTCTGATCAGGATCTTCACTATTAGCATGTGCTTGCCTGTCCAGATAAGACGCTTTTTTTCGCGGCGTCTGATTAGGACAACACATTTAGCTCGTGCTTGCCAGTCCGAATACTTAGAGTATATATCGTGCTCCGTCACCGTCTGATCAGTGTCTACACTGTTAGCTTATGCCTTCCTTCCATCTACTTAGAGCAAATAGGGTACATGGCTGGAGTCTTACCAGGGTCAGCACTGTTAGCTCGCAACTGCCTGTCCTCAGAGGATATATCGTACTCAGTCGACGTCTGATAAGGATCTTCACTGCTAGCCTAACCCTGTCCAAATACTTAGAGTAAACATCATATACTTTATGCAAACAGTGTAAGTCCAGTTAAGACGTCGCTTTCTATGGCGTCTGATCAAGGTCTATACTGTTAGCTCGTGCTTGCCTGTCCAAATACTTGGAGTAAAAGAAATCTGTACTTCATGCAAACAGTTTAAGTCCACATCGGATGCCGCTTTCTGCGGCCTCTGATCAGGGTCTACACTATTTGGAACTACTTTAATCAAGGGAGATCACTTAGCAAGAGAAAGAATACTGATTCGTAGTAAATACATATTTTCAACGTCAGAGATATTATCCATTTATATCGCTGTCGGTATTTCTGATGACATCGCTGACAGCAAGTCTGATCAGGGTCTACACTGTTAGCTTATGCATGCCTGTCCACCTACTTAAGGCAAATAAATTACACAGTTGATCAGGATCAACACAGTCAACTTGATATGCCTATCCTTAGAGTATATATCGTACTCAATTGATGTCCGATCAGGGTCTGCATTGTTAGCTTCTGCTCGCCTGCCCAAATTCTTAGAGTAAAAATCCTGTACTTAATGCAAACAGCGTAAGTCTAATAAGACGCCGTTTTTCCGCGACGTCTATTCAGAACTACACTGTTAGCTCGTGCTTGCCAGTCCGAATACTTAGAGTATATATTGTACTCCGTCACCGTCTGATCAGGGTCTACACTGTTAGCTTATGCCTTCCTTCCACCTACTTAGAGCAAATAGGGTACACGGTTGGAGTCTTATCAGATTCAACACTGATAGCTCGCAACTGCCTGTCCTTAGAGGATATATCGTACTCAGGCGACGTCTGATCATGGTCTTCACTGTTAGCATGTGCTTGCCTGTCCAAATACTTAGAGTAAAACTCATGTACTTTATGCAAACAGTTAAGACGTCACTTCCTGTGGCGTCTGATCGGGGTCTATACTGTTACGTCGTGCTTGCCTGTCCAAATACTTAGAGCAAAAAATCTGTTCTTCATGCAAACAGTTTAAATCCACATCGGACGCCGTTTTTTACGGCGTCTGATCAAGGTCTACACTGTTCGCTCGTGCCTTGTCTGTTTGAATACTTAAATTAAATACGGTACTCAACAGGAGTCCGATCAGGATATACGCTGTTAGCTCGCACCTGGCTGTCCGAATACTTAGAACAAATATGGTACTCGGTCAGCTTCTGATCAGGGTCTACATTGATAGCTTATGCTCGCCTGTCCACATAGTTGGAATAAAAATCCTGTACTTAATGCAAACAGCGTGTCCAGATAAGACGCCTTTTTTCTGCGGCGTCTGAACAGGTCTACACTGTTAGCTCGTGCTGCTAGTCCGAATACTTGGAGTATATATCGTACTTCGTCACCGTCTGATCAGGGTCTACACTGTTAGCTTATGCCTTCCTTCCACTTACATAGAGCAAAAAGCGTCTAATCAGGGTCAACACTGTTAGCTCGCAACTGCCTGTTCTTAGATTATATATCGTACTCAGTCGACGGTCTTCACTGATCAGGGTCTTCACTGTTAGCAAGTGTTTGCCTGTCCAAATACTTAGAGAAAAAAATCATGTACATGTACTTTTTGCAAACAGTGTAAGCCCAGTTAGGACGTCGCATTCTGTTGCATCTGATCAGGGTCTATACTCTTAGTTCGTGCTTGACTGTCTAAATACTTGAAGTAAAAAATCTGTACTTCATGCAAACAGTTTAAGTCTACATCGGACGCCGCTTTCTGCGGCGTCTGATCAGGGTCTACAGTGTTAGCTTGTGCCTGCCTTTTTGAATACTTACATACAATATGGTACTCAACAGTCCGATCAGGGTACACGCTGTTAGCTCGCACCTGGCTGTGCGAATAGAACAAATATGGTGCTCGGTCAAGTTCTGATCAGGGTCTACATTGCTAGCTTATGCTCGCCTGCCCAATTACTTTAGAGTAAAAACAGCGTAAGTCCAGATAAGACGCCGTTTTTCTGCGGCGTTCGATCAGGGCTACACCAATAGCTTATGTCTGCCTTTTTGAATACTTACATTAAATATGGTACTCAAACAGTGTATGCCCAGTTAGGACGTCGCGTTCTGTGGCGTCTGATCAGGGTCTATACTGTTAGCTCGTGCTTGACTGTCTAAATACTTGGAGTAAAAATCTGTACTTCATGCAAACAGTTTAAGTCTACATCGGACGCCGCATTCTGTAGCGTCTGATCAGGGTCTACACTGGTATCTCGTGCCTGCTTGTTTAAGCATCAAGTATCTCTACCACAGTCACATTGCCTAATATTGCTGTAGCTACTTAACAGCAGTCCGCTTAGATATTTTCCATCAAGTGTTTCTACCGGAATAAGTCTACATCGGACGCCGCTTTCTGTGGCGTCTGATCAGGGTCTACACTGTTAGCTCGTGCTTGACTGCCCAAATACTTGGAGTAAAAATCTGTACTTCATGCAAACAGTTTAAGTCTACATCGGACGCCGCTTTCTTTAGCGTCTGATCAGTGTCTACACTGGTAGCTCGTGCCTGCTTGTTTAAGAATCAAGTATCTCTACCATAGTCCCGTTGCCTAATATTGCTGTAGCTACTTAACAGCAGTCCGCTTTGATATTTTCCATCAAGTGTTTCTACCGGAGTAAGTCTACATCGGACGCCGCTTTCTGTGGCGTCTGATCAGGGTCTACACTCTTAGCTCGTGCCTGCCCGTTTAAGCATCAAGTATCTCTACCGCAGTCCCATAGCCTAATATTACTGTAGCTATTTAACAGCAGTCCGCTTTGATATTTTCCATCAAGTGTTTCTACCGGAGTCCCATATCCTAATATTGCTGTACATACTGATCTGCAGTCCAGTTTGCTATTTTCCATCAATATTGCTGTACATACTCAATTGCAGTCCGCTTTGATGTTTTCCATCAAGTATCTCTATCGCAGTCCACTATCCTAATATTGCTGTACATACTGAACTGCAGACCATTTTGATATTTTCCTTCAATTATTTCTACGGCTTTGATATTTTCCTTCAGTTTCTTCAACCACAGTCCCCTATCCTAATATTGCTGTACATACCCAACTGCAGTCCGCTTTGATGTCTTCTATCAAGCATCTCTACCCCAGTCCACTATTCTAATATTGCTACATTCTGAACCTTATCTCAGTCAGATATTTTTCTTCAAGTATCTCTACCACAGTCCCCATAGTACCAGTCCTCTACACTAATATTGCTGTACACAGTGAACCGCAGTCTGCTTTGATATTTTTCATCAAGTATTTTTACCCCAGTCTGATATCCTAATATTGGTGTACATACTGAACCGCAGTCCGCTTTGATATTTTCCATGAAGAATTTCTACCGCAGTCTCATATCCTAATATTGCAGTACATACTGAACCACAGTCCGGTTTGTTATTTCCCATCATGTATCTCTACCACAGTCCCATAGCATAATATTGCTGTACATACTAAACACCAGTCTGCTTTGATATTTTCCATGAAAAATTTCTACTGCAGTCCCATATCCTAATATTGCTGTACATACTGAACTGCAGTCCAGTTTGTTATTTTCCATCAAGTATCTCTACCACAGTCTCATAGCCTAATATTGCTGTACATACTAAACCGCAGTCAGCTTTGATATTTTCCAGTATTTCTACTGCAGTCTGATATACTGATATTTCTGTACATACTGAACCACAGTCCAGTTTGTTATTTCCCATCATGTATCTCTACCAAAGTCCCATAGCCTAATATTGCTGTA
This sequence comes from Anodontia alba, assembly GCA_964016985.1. NCBI lineage: Eukaryota > Metazoa > Mollusca > Bivalvia > Lucinida > Lucinidae > Anodontia > Anodontia alba. The sequence goes on from OZ024835.1 coordinate 71,615,019, forward strand.
CATACTAAACCGTAGTCAGCTTTGATATTTTCCATCAAGTATTTCTACCGCAGTCGGATATCCTAATATTGCTGTACATACTGAATCGCAGTCCGGTTTGTTATTTCCCATCATGTATCTCTACCACAGTCCTATAGCCTAATATTGTTGTACATACTAAACCGCTGTCAGCTTTGATATTTTCCATCAAAGATTTCTACCGCAGTCTGATATCCTAATATTGCTGTACATACTGAACCGCAGTCTGGTTTGTTATTTTCCATCAAGTATGTCTTCCGCAGTCCCATAGCCTAATATTGCTGTACATACTAAACCGCAGTCAGCTTTGATATTTTCCATCAAGTATTTCTACCGCAGTCTGATATGCTAATACTTCTGTACATACTGAACCGCAGTCCAGTTTGTTGTTTCCCATCATGTATCTCTACCAAAGTCACATAGCCTAATATTGCTGTACATACTAAACCGCAGTCAGCTTTGATATTTTCCATCAAGTATTTCTACCGCAGTCCGATATCCTAATATTGCTGTACATACTGAACCGCAGTCTGGTTTGTTATTTTACATCAAGTATCTCTTCCGCAGTCCCATAGCCTTATACGGTGACTGCCTTAGGGTTAGTACTAAGCTACATAAGCTAATGCTCAAGTATATACAGTACCCTGTCTGTGTCCGATCAGGGTCTACACTGTTAGTTAGAGATAGTGCCTGCCTGTCCAAATACTTAAAATATATATCGTATCCCATGGGAGTCCGATCAGGGTCTATACTTAGAGATGGTGCCTGCCTGTCTGAATACTTAAAGTATATATCGTACTCAATCGGAGTCTGATCAGGGTCTACACTGTTACTTAGAGATGGGGGCTGCCTGTCTGAATACTTAAAGTATATATCATATCACACCGGAGTCCGATCAGGGTCTACACTCTTACTTAGAGATGGTACCTGCCTGTCCAAATACTTAAAGTATATATATATCATACCCCGTCGCAGTCTGATCAGGGTCTGTTAGATGGTGCCTGCCTGTTCGAATACTTAATCGGAGTCTGATCAGGGTCTTCATGTTAGCATGGTCTTGCCTGTCCAAATACTTGGAGTAAAAGCTTTGTACTTAATGCAAACAGTGTTAGCCCAGATCAGATGCTGCTTTCTGCCTGTCCGAATACTTAGAAATAAAATTGTGTACTTAATGCAAACCGTGTAAGTCCAGATCAGATGCTGCTTTCTTCGGTGTATGACCAGGGTCTACGCTGTAACATCGTGCCTGCCTGTCCGCATACTTAGACTATATATTGTACTCCATCAGTGTCTGAACAGGGTCTATACTGTTAGATTTTACCTGCCTATCCAACTACTGAGAGCAAATAGGGTGCTTGGTATTCTGTTAGCTACTTATATTATATAGGGTACTGGGTTGAGGTCCAGTCAGGGTCTACACTGTTAGCTCATACCTGCCTGTTCAACAACTTAGAACAAACAGGGCACTTGGTCGGTGTCTGATCAGAGTCTATTCTGCTAGCTTGTGCCTGCCTGGTTGAATACTTAATGAAATGTGGTCTGCTGGTATCTGATCGGGGTCTATGCTTAAGGCTCCTACCTGCCTGTCCGAATACTTAGAATATAAATGATACTCAGCCGGTGTCCGATCAGGGTCTACGCTTATAGCCCCTGCCTGCCTGTTCGAATACTTAGGATATAAATGATACTGGGCCGGTGTCCGATCAGGGTCTACACATACCTCCTACCTGCCTGTCCCCATACTTAGACTATATATTGTACTCCATCAGTGTCTGAACAGGGTCTATACTGTAAAATTTTACCTGCCTGTCCAACTACTAAGAGCAAATAGGGTGCTTGGTATTCTGTTAGCTACTTATATTATATAGGGTACTGGATTGGGGTCCAGTCAGGGTCTACGATGTTAGCTCATACCTGCTTGTCCACTAACTTAGAACAAACAGGGTACTTGGTCGGTGTCTGATCAGAGTCTATTCTGCTAGCTTGTGCCTGCCTGGTTGAATACTTAATGAAATGTGGTCTGTTGGTATCTGATCGGGGTCTATGCTTAAGGCTCCTACCTGCCTGTCCAAATACTTAGAATATAAATGATACTCAGCCAGTGTCCGATCAGGGTCTTTGCTTATACCTCCTACCTGCCTGTCCGAATACTTAGAATATAAATGATACTCAGCCGGTGTCCGATCAGGGTCTACACTTATAGCCCCTGCATGCCTGTCCGCATACTTAGAATATAAAGGATGCTCAACCGGTGTCTGATCAGGGTCTATGTTTATAGCCGGAGTCATATCAGGGTCTACACTTCTGCATGCCTGTCCGAATACTTAGGATA